>JAQNBH010000009.1:9743021-10232356 GCA_028752905.1 Cladorhizidae sp. MBARI D1340-BT2
TGTCTTCAAGCCGGCCACCAGCAAGACGGGCAACTCCGAGCAGTACGTCATCTGTCTCGACTTCAAGGGACACAACATCCTCACTCCAAAACACATGGAAGTGCTGGAGCAGGCTTTCTGTGAGTTTAGGCGAGTAAGGGGGCAGGGTCAGACAACCACAACAACAACAGGGTATATTGGAGATATTTGTTGTTGGTCAAAGGTTCAGCGAATGGTTCGGCATCTTTTTTCCAGAAGAAAGTCTTACCCTCGAGCTTCCTGAGCCAGCTTCAAAACTGTGCCACTAAGTTTGCCAAGTACCAGGTACGCAGCGCAGCAGCGATGAGACTAGACCTCGGCGCTGTTTCTGTTGTTTGGGGAGTGACCTTGTTGTTGTCCTTGTTGCTAGGTGGAGAACATCAAAGAGAACTTGCAGTATTACGAGTGCATGCGAGCGTCGGAGAAACAGTTTATTGTTGAGGTCAGCTTGTTCATTGTCTTTGTTGATGTAAACAGCAGAAAAACAACAACAGCAACAAATAACAGCAACAAATAACAGCAAATGAATACTACCAACAAACAACAATGTATTAATATCAACTACAAATGACAATGTATTAATATCAACAACAAACGACAATGTATTAATATCAACTACAAACGACAATGTATTGATATCAACTACAAACGACAATGTATTAATATCAACTACTAACGACAATGTATTAATATCAACAACAAACGACAATGTATTAATATCAAATATCAACTACAAACGACAATGTATTAGTATCAAGTACAATGCAACTACAAACGACAATGTATTAATATCAACTACAAACAACAATGTATTAATATCAACTACAATGTATTAATATCAACTACAAACGACAATGTATTAATATCAACTACAAACGACAAATGTATTAATATCAACTACAAACAACAATGTATTAATATCAACTACAAACAACAATGTATTAATATCAACTACAATGTATTAATATCAACTACAAACGACAATTTATTAATATCAACTACAAACGACAAATGTATTAATATCAACTACAAACGACAATTCAACTACAAACGACAATGTATTAATATCAACTACAAACGACAATGTATTAATATCAACTACAAACGACAATGTATTAATATCAACTACAAATGACAATGTATTAATATCAACAACAAACGACAATGTATTAATATCAACTACAAACGACAATGTATTAATATCAGCTACAAACCACAATGTATTAATATAAACTACAATGTATTAATGTCAACTACAAACGACAATGTATTAATATCAACTACAAACAACAATGTATTAATATCAACTACAATGTATTAATATCAACTACAAACGACAATGTATTAATATCAACTACAAACGACAATGTATTAATATCAACAACAAACGACAATGTATTAATATCAACTACAAACGACAATGTATTAATATCAGCTACAAATGTATTTATACTGAGTACAAAGCAGGTGAAGGAGTACGCTACTGATACGTACAAGACCAGGTTCAAACTGAAGAAGCTTCCACGAGACAAGAGCATCGTGCCTCACATACACCTGGTGAGCATGTAGTTTCTGTGGATGTGCGTTAATATGCACTAAACATGTGCAGTTAGAGCTGGTTATTAAGCTGACGGGTTGTTAAGCTGGTTGTTAAGTGGGTTATTGAGCTGTATATTAAGCACTTACATTATTAGTTGTTAGCGCCAATTGAGGCTGGGCCCCTCCCTGCTTGGGAATCTGTGTTTCTTCCGTTGCTGACGACCAGACGTATTTCAATGTGTGCTGTCTGTACCCAACAGTCTAGCCTCTGCTCTGCAACATTTGCCATCCTATACTGCAAGCCCGGTGTACCTACAGTTGATGATCCTTACCTATACGAGAACGATTATGTCTGCCCTTGGGCATTGCTTGTTAATTAAATGACGGCTCAGTATTAATTGAGCGCACATTTTCTTGCTCACCTGTTGCTCCACGTGTTCTGCTTGACAACCAGCTTTTTACGATGCGTCTACGAGTGGTTGCCTTGGAGACTGATGTCTGGTACACTCTGCTAATCCTAGCACGCATATTTTGATTGCAAGTGTATAACTTGGAATGTTGATGGAGAATTAAACTCGATGCTTTGGAATCGATGCATTGGAATGTCGAAGATCATAAAATACCCGCCAATAAAAAAAACACATAACAACACACCCACCCACTCTATGCGTACATACAATATATATATATATATTCTTCCAAGTTCCATGTATAGAGAGCAGAGAACGAACATTAGTTATGTTATGCCAATCTTTATGGAGACCTCACTCACACATGTACCAAATTTGAAACTCTGTGGCTCTACTTGATCTTGCCACGAATAGATCTGTCCACACCCACTTTACCACTGCCCAAGTTTACGTCTTTTATTCTGCTCCGTTCGGCCATTTCAGAACGGGCTCTTATTGAATGTAATGATGCCCGTGCAAGGAGACCCCACAAGGGAGTGGCTGGAAAGACGAAGTGTGGACGAGTTTGTGCGCAAGTGGGAGGAGAAGATGAAAGAGGAACGAGCGGAGAGTCCGTCTGACGAGGGAGAGGATGAGGACGATGACGACCTTCCTGTAACTAAACGTCGGAAAGTCATTCCATCCGAAGGTCTGCCTAATTACGAAGCTTGGAGCTTTCATTATATCTTAAATACTGGGGCCTGCCCCATCTTGCATGCCGTCTGAAGATGCCTGTCAGGCGGTGAAGTACTTGCTGAATGTGATTGGCTACGATGGTACGAAGGCAAGTGACCGAGTGGGGGAGCTCCCGCTCGTTCTGATGGAGATGGAGCCAGAGGACGTGCAGTGGCTCAAGGTACAAATTCTGTCGTGTCAAACCTTCTGAGGTTGTTGAATATTCATGAGTAATTGTCTGAGATGCAACAGGTGCTCTTGGCTACGCATTGCACATGTTTTGTCGTTGTCCTCAGAACACGAGCACTACTGATGTGTGCAGTAATCTCAAGTCTAAAGATGGCAGGCTTGCAGACACGGTAAAGTTAAAGGAATATAATTGTAAATGTATTATTGACACAGGCTTTATCATTAGGTGAAGAACTCTCGATTTTGTCGTCATGACCTTATGCACAGGCTTTCTGAAACCTTGAAGAACTCACAAGTAAGGTCAGAGATATCCAAGGATTGGTCATGGTGGTGGAGGGAGTGCAGGAGTGTGTAGCTTTGCTTCCTTCAAGAGTGTACCTGAGTTTGGATCGGTCATGGTGGTGGAGGGAGTGTAGCTTTGTTTCCATCAAGAGTGTGTCTGAGTTTGGATTGGTCATGGTGGAGGGAGTAGCTTTGTTTCTGTCAAGAGTCAAGAGTGTGTCTGAGTTTGGATTGGTCATGGTGGAGGGAGTGTAGCTTTGTTTCCGTCAAGAGTGTGTCTGAGTTTGGATCGGTCATGGTGGTGGAGGGAGTAGCTTTGTTTCTGTCAAGAGTGTGTCTGAGTTTGGATCGGTCATGGTGGAGGGAGTGTAGCTTTGTTTCCGTCAAGAGTGTGTCTTGAGTTTGGATTGGTCATGGTGGAGGGAGTAGCTTTGTTTCTGTCAAGAGTCAAGAGTGTGTCTGAGTTTGGATTGGTCATGGTGGAGGGAGTGTAGCTTTGTTTCCGTCAAGAGTGTGTCTGAGTTTGGATCGGTCATGGTGGTGGAGGGAGTAGCTTTGTTTCCATCAAGAGTGTGTCTGAGTTTGGATCGGTCATGGTGGTGGAGAGAGTGTAGTTCTGTTTCCGTCAAGAGTGTGTCTGAGTTTGGATCGGTCATGGTGGAGGGAGTAGCTTTGTTTCTGTCAAGAGTCAAGAGTGTGTCTGAGTTCATGGTGGAGGGAGTGTAGCTTTGTTTCCGTCAAGAGTGTGTCTGAGTTTGGATCGGTCATGGTGGTGGAGGGAGTAGCTTTGTTTCTGTCAAGAGTGTACCTGAGTTTGGATCAGTCATGGTGGAGGGAGTGTAGCTTTGTTTCCGTCAAGAGTGTGTCTGAGTTTGGATCGGTCATGGTGGAGGGAGTGTAGCTTTGTTTCCGTCAAGAGTGTGTCTGAGTTTGGATTGGTCATGGTGGAGGGAGTAGCTTTGTTTCTGTCAAGAGTCAAGAGTGTGTCTGAGTTTGGATTGGTCATGGTGGAGGGAGTGTAGCTTTGTTTCCGTCAAGAGTGTGTCTGAGTTTGGATCGGTCATGGTGGTGGAGGGAGTAGCTTTGTTTCCATCAAGAGTGTGTCTGAGTTTGGATCGGTCATGGTGGAGGGAGTGTAGCTTTGTTTCCGTCAAGAGTGTGTCTGAGTTTGGATTGGTCATGGTGGTGGAGGGAGTGTAGCTTTGTTTCCGTCAAGAGTGTGTCTGAGTTTTTGGATTGGTCATGGTGGAGGGAGTAGCTTTGTTTCTGTCAAGAGTCAAGAGTGTGTCTGAGTTTGGATTGGTCATGGTGGAGGGAGTGTAGCTTTGTTTCCGTCAAGAGTGTGTCTGAGTTTGGATCGGTCATGGTGGTGGAGGGAGTAGCTTTGTTTCCATCAAGAGTGTGTCTGAGTTTGGATCGGTCATGGTGGAGGGAGTGTAGCTTTGTTTCCGTCAAGAGTGTGTCTGAGTTTGGATTGGTCATGGTGGAGGGAGTAGCTTTGTTTCTGTCAAGAGTCAAGAGTGTGTCTGAGTTTGGATTGGTCATGGTGGAGGGAGTGTAGCTTTGTTTCCGTCAAGAGTGTGTCTGAGTTTGGATCGGTCATGGTGGTGGAGAGAGTGTAGTTCTGTTTCCGTCAAGAGTGTGTCTGAGTTTGGATCGGTCATGGTGGAGGGAGTAGCTTTGTTTCTGTCAAGAGTCAAGAGTGTGTCTGAGTTTGGATTGGTCATGGTGGAGGGAGTGTAGCTTTGTTTCCGTCAAGAGTGTGTCTGAGTTTGGATTGGTCATGGTGGTGGAGAGAGTGTAGTTCTGTTTCCGTCAAGAGTGTGTCTGAGTTTTGTATACACCCATCACTTTTGTAATGCGAAGTGGTGAGGCTTTTTATCTGACCACATCAAAGCACTCATGTGTATATGTTTTGTGCATTTGTCGATTGAGGTGCTGGAAATAATTTTTCCTGTTGGGTTGGTGCTGTGTATTCGCCTACGTGTACATGTAGGTCATGCAAGCTGATCGAGAAGATGAACACATAGACATCGCCAGTCATGTGACTCCTGGACTTGCTCTCTCAGCTGGAGACCAGCCGTTCTACTTGAACACAGACGCAGTCAACTATGCAGCTCTGGACCACTTGATTCAATTCACCAGCAGGGTCAGTGAGTTCAGGGTTTAAGGGAGGTCTGTAGGTCGAAATTGGAAGTGAAGGGGGGGGGGGGGGGAAGGTGTGTTCTACTTCAGATGCTCCATGACTTCCACACGGTTCATAGTTCACGATAAAATAGCTCTGTATGTTTTCTTTTGGCACTAAAATAGTACATATAATATATAATATATACATACATAACTATATATGTATATATATATATATACATACATAACCACATGTGCAGCCAAAGTAAGGCTCATTATGAACATTTTAAACTTAGAGAGACTTTGTGTTTCTATAAGATGCCTATCGAATTGACTTGAAACAAAGATGTGTGCCCATGTTGACTAGAGCTTTTTGACGACCCTTTACCATTTGTCTCATGTGTACACCAAATGTGATTTTTAGAGGTAGTGCAATATTTGGTAAAGTATTGTCTGGGGAGGAGGATAGCAGTCATTGTTGGGTGGTTGGGGTCACTTTACCATGCATGTGTTGCTGTTGAGCATCCGAATGTGCGGATGCTGTCTGTGTGATGACCTCCCTTTCATCCCTTCATCCCACTCTCCTCTCCCCACAGTTTGAGGAGATATTGTTCATGGACCTTGCTGGTGCTCCCAGTGGATTCTCACATTATATCTACTGGAAAAAGAAGCACTTAGCCAAGGTACAGTATTGTGGGCTCTGGAGCTAGGGCTGTGTGCTAGTGGCCGTGCACACTGTGAGCTAGACTTAGCCAAGGTACAGTATTATGGGCTCTAGAGCTAGGGCTGTGTGCTAGTGGCCGTGCACACTGTGAGCTAGACTTAGCCAAGGTACAGTATTGTGGGCTCTGGAGCTAGGGCTGTGTGCTAGTGGCCGTGCACACTGTGAGCTAGACTTAGCCAAGGTACAGTATTATGGCTAGGGCTGTGTGCTAGTGGCCGTGCACACTGTGAGCTAGACACAGTATTATGGGCTCTGGAGCTAGGGCTGTGTGCTAGTGGTCAATGCTGCGAGCTAGGGATGGTGGTGAGGACCAGTGTTCTAGTGGAGGGGTAGTGGTCATGCAGCTAGGGATGGTGGTGAGGACCAGTGTTCTAGTGGAGGGGTAGTGGTCATGCAGCTAGGAATGGTGGCAAGGCTCTAGAACAACATGCACACTAGAATGCAAGCTATATGCTAGAGCTAAGGGCTGGGTTCATGATATAATAGGTCTAGGGATGGTGGCTATGCACACAGCAGCAAGCTACGAATCGTGGCTAGGACTAGTGCTCTAGGGGAGGGCTAGTGGTCGTCACTAGGGTTCATGGTATGGTAGGTCTAAAGGCATGCATGCAGATTTAAAAAAAATTTTTTACGGAGGACTGAGTAACGAGCTAGTACAAGAAGAGGCTAATCTCTGAAACGACCCAGTGTCTTGAGGCAGGTTACAAAGGAGCACGTCTCTCAAGGCTAACTAAGAAGGAACTGGCGATGGCCTTTTAAAAATATACTTTTCCTCAGAAGCATATTAGCTACAGAACTATTTGGCCATCCTTCATGGAGAAAAGCTCCTTTTAGCCGAAGATGAGAACAATTCTTGCAATAGGCATGCTATTAGCATCCTTCACAAGCCAGTAGTAGAACTATTGGGTATGTCTGATGCTTTGTAACTTCATAGAGTGTGGAAGTATTGCCTGCGCTACCAGAAGGCTGGGAAAAGGCTCAGCAGTCCCCTGCAAATATACAGCAAGAAGCTCTTCCAGAAATTACGGACAACTAGAGACTGATTCAAGCTAATAATGGACGTGCTCATACAGTACAAGTCTTGCCTCATTCTTTTGTTGAAATACGTTGCCTAGACGGTCAGCTAATAGTATGCGCATAATTTCAATGACATCATCGATATCAGCGCCTCCCAGTGAAACACCATAAGGACACCTCGCAAACAAAAAAATGGGTGCTTAATAAGTTTATGAGTGCTAAACATCGAGAGGCTTAACAACCAGGGTTTACGGTGTGCCATACTATGTCATTGTGTTAGTGAGCTATTGCAGGAGCCAACTGTCTTAAACTGCACGCAGAGCAAGTCTGTGTATGTAACAGTGCAGGCTCATACATGTAGTTGCCTCATTGGCTCATAGTTGTCTTGAAGTTGACTCGTAGTTGCCTCAAAGTTGGCTCTTAGCTGCCTCAAAGTTGACTCTTAGCTGCCTCAAAGTTTACTCATAGCTGCCTCAAAGTTGACTCTTAGCTGCCTCAAAGTTGACTCTTAGCTGCCTCAAAGTTGACTCATAGTTGCCTCAAAGTTGATTCTTAGTTGCCTCAAAGTTGACTGATAGTTGCTTCAAAGTTGATTTTTAGCTGCCTCAAAGTTGACTCGTAGTTGCCTCAAAGTTGGCTCTTAGCTGCCTCAAAGTTGACTCTTAGCTGCCTCAAAGTTGACTCTTAGCTGCCTCAAAGTTGACTCATAGTTGCCTCAAAGTCGATTCTTAGTTGCCTCAAAGTTGACTCATAGTTGCTTCAAAGTTGATTTTTAGCTGCCTCAAAGTTGACTCTTAGCTGCCTCAAAGTTGATTCTTAGCTGCGTCAAAATTGACTCGTAGCTGCTTCAAAGTTAACTCATAGCTGCCTCACTCAAAGTTAACTCGTAGCTGCCTCAAAGTTGACTCTTAGCTGCCTCAAAGTTGACTCTTAGCTGCCTCAAAGTTGATTCTTAGCTGCCTCAAAGTTGATTCTTAACTGCCTCAAAGTTGATTCTTAGCTGCGTCAAAATTGACTCGTAGCTGCTTCAAAGTTAACTCGTAGCTGCCTCACTCAAAGTTCACTCGTAGCTGCCTCGAAGTTGACTCTTAGCTGCCTCAAAGTTGATTCTTAGCTGCCTCAAAGTTAACTCAAATTGTTCAGAGTAGCCTTGTAGTGCTAAAACACAGGCGGTTTGTATTAAAAGATGACTGGGAGCTCAGGGAATTGACAAAAGTACTCTCGTCTTTCCTGCATAGTAGTCTCCATTCCACCACCTGATCTTCAGAGGCAAAATCTCGGCATTACCTACACCATCACCAGTGGTGGTCCGAGGGGGTTCCAAGGGTTCCATTTCTGGGGCTTCACATAACTCCCCATTCTGACATTGTCATGAATATCCTTTCAATTGGTTTGGAATAAAACAGCACTCAGCCAATGTCTGGCCTTGTTGTTTTTAGCACCTCGTCACTTTTTTCTGTGCAACATCCTAGCCTTGTGAGTAGTCGCTCAAGGGTGTGGCTCGTGAGGCTAGGCTTCGTCATCTGCAACCCCCTTTTTAGCTCTATCTGCCACTGATCACTAGCGAGCCACAGCTAATTTGATCGTTAAATAGGGTCACAATAATGCTTGGTATAGTAATCTACAACAGTTGGAGAGGCTGGCTAGCTGCACTTAATGTCTGTTCACACTTGCAGTTTATATCAAGCATCCCTTCCATCATTGAAGGAAAGGAGATCTCTAAATCTTGGGAAGATTGTCCGGAGTTCCAGGTTCCCAAGAATTCCAGGAGTTCCCGGTCCCTAAGGATTCCTAGAGTTCCAGGTTCCCAAGGGTTCCAGAAGTTCCAGATCCCCAAGGATTCCAGGAGTTCCCGGTTCCTAAGGATTCCATAAGTTCCAGGTCCCCAAGAATTCCAGGAGTTCCCGGTTCCTAAGGATTCCTAGAGTTCCAGGTCCCCAAGGATTCCAGAAGTTCCAGGTCCCCAAGGGTTCCAGAAGTTCCAGGTCTCCAAGGATTCCATGAGTTCCCAGTCCCTAAGGATTCCATAAGTTCCAGGTCTCCAGGTGCCCAAGGATTCCAGGAGTTCCAAGTACCCAAGGTTTCCAGGAGTTCCCGGTCTCTAAGGATTCCAGGTTCCCAAGGATTCCGGGAGTTCCAGGTCTCCAGGAGTTCCAGTTCCAGCAGAAAGTCTTGTTTTGACAAGTTAAAAAAGGGGGAAGAGTCACTCTTCAAAAGGTTGAGGGCCATATTAACACTGTGCGAGGAAGTGTTACATCATCAAGCGCCTCTTCCATTTTTATCCGAGCAAAAGGTCTTCCAAACATGACTAGTTAGCATAAAAAGCATTTTCCCCAGAGCCTATGCAAGTTCTGGCTGGAGATTCAAAGTTGATATCTGATGGGTGGACAATGTCAAGAATTTTTCTTCTGGGGGCAGACATTCTCCATTGAGGGCATGTGGAGCAGATGGGCCTACCTAGTCAAAGAGTGAGCTTTAAATAGCGATGTTCTCGAGATGCACACACACACATACACACAGGCTATATTTAGCAGTGCAGTAAATAGAATCTACTGACCACAAGGGTTAATAATTACTATATTTGGTTAGTTACCAGGGCGATGCTAATGGTTGTGCATGCATCCTCTCCGTAAATATAAAATGGAGAGGAGCAGACAGCAGGCTAGTGAGGTTGGAATGCCAGTGACATCCTTCTCTCTGCTGTCTCGTATCTTCTTTGCTCTTGTGCCTTCTTCCTCCTCGCAGGGCTGGGGGATGGTGAGGAAAGAGAGGCCCAGACTAGGGCCGGGCAAAATAATGGAACGATTGGCCCCCTGGGAGACCTTCCAAGTGCTGGGTCCTCACAGCGGCGTGGATATCAGTGATAGTATCATGATCAAAAGGTATGTGTCTGTCAGGGCGGGAAGGTGCACATCATATCACACTACACTCATCACACACATCCCACTACACTCATCACACTATACTTGTCACACTGCACTCATCACACACATCACACTACACTCATACACATTGCACTACACTCATCACACTACACTCATCACACTACACTCATCACACTACACTCATCACACACATCACACTACACTCATCACACCACTCATCATACACATTGCACTGCACTCATCACACACATCACACTACACTCATCACACCACTCATCACACCACTCATCATACACATTGCACTGCACTCATCACACACATCACACTACACTCATCACACACATCACACCACTCATCACACCACTCATCATACACATTGCACTGCACTTATCACACACATCACACTACACTCATCACACACATCACACTACACTCATACACATTGCACTACACTCATCACACTACACTCATCACACACATCACACTACACTCATCACATTACACACATCACACCACTCATCATACACATTGCACTGCACTCATCACACACATCACACTACACTCATCACACACATCACACTACACTCATACACATTGCACTACACTCACCACACTACACTCATCACACTACACTCATCACACACATCACACTACACTCATCACATTACACACATCACACCACTCATCATACACATTGCACTGCACTCATCACACACATCACACCACTCATCACACACATTGCACTAGACTCAGCAGTGTTCTCCCCAGTGCATTTAAGCATATCACCTGATTGATATCCCTTCCAAAATTGAAGGCCATCGGCTGATGTGCCTTACCTTGTATTATTACAGTTCAAAGTTCATTTTTGTCAAATTGATGGTGCAATAAAATATTGTGGGTGTGGTTGGTGAGAAATTGCAGCAGTTCTAGCTCTACAGAAGATGGCAGTGCCTGGGAGAGGTTGTGCCTGGGAGAGGTTGTAGCTTAGCCCTCACTTTCCACCTAAAGAGTCTCCTTTCCCTCCATTTCTTGGTGTTTATGGGACCATTTGTTCCCGAATCATATATTGTAAACAGTTGCTTCACCCATGAAATATTCAAGACAAAGATATTCACTATTATAATATGAGCATTCAGGCTTCACTGTAATAATGCATGTCAATCATATTATGCACTGCTTGTTGCATGATACTGTATTGATCCATAGCTCTTGGACATGTAACAATATTGTGTCTAGTCCAGTGCACCTCCTGCAACCTGTAAACACAATAATGAATAACAAGACAACAAAAGCACAGACCATCATGGTTTATTAGTCCGCTACTCCACCGATGACATGCTATACCGCTTAGGAGAACACTGATCATGCTTATGCTAATCACACATCACACTACACTCATCACACTACACTCATCACACTATACTCATCACACTACACTCACCACACTACACTCACCACACTACACTCACCACACTACACTCACCACACTACACTCATCACACACCATCAAACAGGTTTTAAATGCGAGGTTGTTATAATTGAGAATTGTAATAAATGCAAATAGATGCACAAATTATAACACAGTTAATCAATAGAGTTAATCAATAGATAACGCAACTCATGTGATAAATTCCCACCTATTGTTTTGAAACATAGATGAGTCTTTACCACTACTTTAAGCCTACTAGTGGAGCTCCTGTGCTACCAAGATGAGTCTTTACCACTACTTTAAGCCTACTAGTGGAGCTCCTGTGCTACCAAGATGAGTCTTTACCACTACTTTAAGCCTACTAGTGGAGCTCCTGTGCTACCAAGATGAGTCTTTACCACTACTTTAAGCCTACTAGTGGAGCTCCTGTGCTACCAAGATGAGTCTTTACCACTACTTTAAGCCTACTAGTGGAGCTCCTGTGCTACCAAGATGAGTCTTCACCACTCACTACTTGAAGCCTACTAGTGGAGCTCCTGTGCTACCAAGATGAGTCTTTACCACTACTTTAAGCCTACTAGTGGAGCTCCTGTGCTACCAAGATGAGTCTTTACCACTACTTTAAGCCTACTAGTGGAGCTCCTGTGCTACCAAGATGAGTCTTTACCACTACTTTAAGCCTACTAGTGGAGCTCCTGTGCTACTAAGATGAGTCTTTTTAAGGGGAGACAATGGCATTAAAAAAAAATTTTTTTAAATTTTTTACTTATGGTTACAACTTTAGAGCTCCGTAGAATCTGCAAACTTCATGGTATGGACTTGATATATAGCTAAAAAGATAGGTCTCTCTGTGTGCTCTCTTTTAATACTAAAATATGTTTCATAGGTATAACTATAGGTAAGTTACTAGACCTAAAGTGGAGGGACCTCAAAAACCTGAATGCCTGCAACCTCCACATAAATAACTCCAGATTGCCAAGTGCTAAAGATTGAAATTGGTACCAGTGGCTAGAGGAAGCCCTAGGCTATTCAATGACCATTTTCATTAGGCGTTAAAATGTAAGTACGTGAAATCATTTTCCACCTGCGCGCTTGACCACGATGAGTCTTTACCACTACTTTAACAAATTTACACTTGTCTCACGACTGTTAGACAATACCCACACACTCTCACATGACCAACAGGTATAGACTGACAGACTTAGTTCTAGAAGGTCCATGAGAAGCTGTGTAGATTTGGTGAGACTGAGTTGTTGTAGATTTGTACCTGGATTTTCAATAATGCCTACTAGTAGATCTCCTTCGCTACCAAGAGAGGCACTAGAAGTCCTAAAATCTGGAAGACAAAGATGTTAGTGATTCTAATTCATTTTCTAATAAGTGAGATAATTGCTTTTAGTTTATATAATATAAATATGTATACTAATACTGTACTTTGTTGCAGATGCAATCATTACAATGCAATTTGGTCTGAACTTTGTCTAACGCAAAAAAAATTGAGCATGCAATTAAAACCCGTCCTACGGTATCACACTACACACTTCACATGCACAGCCACTACACACTTCACGTGCACAGCCACATGTAACAAGGTGCCGTGTAATATGCTGTCTGTGTGCCGTGTAATATGCAGTC
This sequence comes from Cladorhizidae sp. MBARI D1340-BT2, assembly GCA_028752905.1. Classification (NCBI taxonomy): domain Eukaryota; kingdom Metazoa; phylum Porifera; class Demospongiae; order Poecilosclerida; family Cladorhizidae; species Cladorhizidae sp. MBARI D1340-BT2. Next base: position 9,755,991 of record JAQNBH010000009.1, read on the forward strand.
TGTGTGCCGGCATCAAGAACTACTGTCCTGATGGGATCCACTTGGTGATCGGTGATGTCCCTGTTGCTCCCTTCGGTGCCCACTCTCCATTCTCTGCTGAGTTCCACTCCAAGTGCTATCTCCTTTCACAGTTGATCTGTGCATGCAAAGTTAGGAGAGCCTTGAGAGCAGCATGTATATGTGCATGTAAAGTTAGGCGAGCCTTGAGAGCAGCATGTATATGTGCATGTAAAGTTAGGCGAGCCTTGAGAGCAGCATGCTATATGTGCATGTAAGGTTAGGCGAGCCTTGAGAGCAGCATGTATATGTGCATGTAAAGTTAGGAGAGCCTTGAGAGCATGCATATGTGCATGTAAAGTTAGGCGAGCCTTGAGAGCAGCATGCTATATGTGCATGTAAGGTTAGGCGAGCCTTGAGAGCAGCATGTATATGTGCATGTAAAGTTAGGCGAGCCTTGAGAGCAGCATGCATGTATATGTGCATGTAAGGTTAGGCGAGCCTTGAGAACAGCATATATATGTGCATGTAAAGTTAGGAGAGCCTTGAGAGCAGCATGTATATGTGCATGTAAAGTTAGGCGAGCCTTGAGAGCAGCATGCATATGTGCATGTAAAGTTAGGCGAGCCTTGAGAGCAGCATGCATATGTGCATGTAAAGTTAGGAGAGCCTTGAGAGCAGCATGTATATGTGCATGTAAAGTTAGGCGAGCCTTGAGAACAGCATGTATATGTGCATGTAAGGTTAGGCGAGCCTTAAGAGCAGCATGTATATGTGCATGTAAAGTTAGGAGAGCCTTGAGAGCAGCATGTATATGTGCATGTAAAGTTAGGCTAGCCTTGAGAGCAGCATGCTATATGTGCATGTAAAGTTAGGAGAGCCTTGAGAGCAGCATGTATATGTGCATGTAAAGTTAGGAGAGCCTTGAGAGCATGCATATGTGCATGTAAAGTTAGGCGAGCCTTGAGAGCAGCATGCTATATGTGCATGTAAGGTTAGGCGAGCCTTGAGAGCAGCATGCATGTATATGTGCATGTAAAGTTAGGAGAGCCTTGAGAGCAGCATGTATATGTGCATGTAAAGTTAGGCTAGCCTTGAGAGCAGCATGCTATATGTGCATGTAAAGTTAGGAGAGCCTTGAGAGCAGCATGTATATGTGCATGTAAAGTTAGGAGAGCCTTGAGAACAGCATGTATATGTGCATGTAAGGTTAGGCGAGCCTTAAGAGCAGCATGTATATGTGCATGTAAAGTTAGGAGAGCCTTGAGAGCAGCATGTATATGTGCATGTAAAGTTAGGCTAGCCTTGAGAGCAGCATGCTATATGTGCATGTAAAGTTAGGAGAGCCTTGAGAGCGGCATGTATATGTGCATGTAAAGTTAGGAGAGCCTTGAGAGTAGCATGCAATGCATTGCTATATGTGCCTGAAGTGGTCCCTATCAAGTCAAGTGCTGTATCAAGACACAACCTTCAGTCGCATACATAGTTATCATAGAACGGGGGGGGGGGATTTTCATTGTAGCTAGATTTTCAAGAAGGCATTTAGATAGCGTTATTGAAATTAATTTTATTTTAGCACTCGGTTGGCAACTGTTTGAAAGTAGCTGTGGGTTTATTTTGATTGGACTTCAAAATTAGTGATCCCTTTGGATTTCTCCTCTTTTTTCCCCCCTCCGGAGACCCAAAACTTCCTCCCTCCCTCCCTCCCATGCAAGTGGTTGTAATGAAAAAAGACGAGCTCTTTCTGTAGTTTAAAAACATATTAAGATGGTGGACGTTGGGTGTGTATTATAATCAGATTATATAGTGGCATGCACACTGGGTTGAGTTTTTGGTAACAGCTCTGCTTGTGCACACTGGGTTGAGTTTGCTAATAGCTCTGCTTGCATGCACACTGGGTTGAGTTTTTGGTAACAGCTCTGCTTGTGCACACTGGGTGGAGTTTTTGGTAACAGCTCTGCTTGTGCACACTGGGTTGAGTTTACTAATAGCTCTGCTTGTATGCACACTGGGTTGAGTTTGCTAGTAGCTCTGCTTGTATGCACACTGGGTTGAGTTTAATAGCTCTGCTTGTATGCATACTGGGTTGAGTTTAATAGCTCTGCTTATATGCACACTGGGTTGAGTTTAATAGCTCTGCTTATATGCACACTGGGTTGAGTTCTCTGCTTGTGCACACTGGGTTGGGTTTAATAGCTCTGCTGCTTATATGCACACTGGGTTGAGTTTGCTAATAGCTCTGCTTGTGCACACTGGGTTGAGTTTGCTAATAGCTCTGCTTGTATGCACACTGGGTTAAGTTTGCTAATAGCTCTGCTTGTATGCACACTGGGTTGAGTTTGCTAGTAGCTCTGCTTGTGCAGACTGGGTTGAGTTTGCTAATAGCTCTGCTTGTGCACACTGGGTTGAGTTTGCTAATAGCTCTGCTTGTATGCACACTGGGTTGAGTTTAATAGCTCTGCTTGCATGCATACTGGGTTGAGTTTAATAGCTCTGCTTGTATGCACACTGGGTTGAGTTTGCTAATAGCTCTGCTTGTATGCACACTGGGTTGAGTTTAATAGCTCTGCTTGTATGCACACTGGGTTGAGTTTGCTAATAGCTCTGCTTGTATGCACACTGGGTTGAGTTTGCTTGTATGCACACTGGGTTGAGTTTGCTAGTAGCTCTGCTTGTATGCACACTGGGTTGAGTTTAATAGCTCTGCTTGTATGCACACTGGGTTGGGTTTGCTAATAGCTCTGCTTGTATGCACACTGGGTTGAGTTTGATTGAATATACAATAGCTCTGCTGTATTTTGATCAGAGTGATCTTTCCACAGATACTTCAAAATGGTGGAGTGTTTATCTGTCGCATTTACGATGTTTTGAGTCGGTTCACGGCCGGACTTTTCTATGTGATGTACAAGCTCTTTGAGGAGGTAAGACCAACTGTTGTTGTGCAATGCATGTTTGAGGAGGTAAGACCAACTGTTGTTGTGCAATGCATGTTTGAGGAGGTAAGACCAACTGTTGTTGTGCAATGCATGTTTGAGGAGGTAAGACCAACTGTTGTTGTGCAATGCATGTTTGAGGAGGTAAGACCAACTGTTGTTGTGCAATGCATGTGGTCAGCTTGCTCTAGGGCCGATGCGGATATATCCACACGTGTGCGTGTTTCACTTACCGGCATCAGTGGATATATCTGCACAAAGAAGATACTACAAAAATGGCTAGAGCTCGCACAGTGAAGTCTAAGTCAAGCTGTTTGCTACAAAGGCTACATCTAACCTTTCCTCACTAGAATAACACCACAGGTGCTGAAATAGATAGGATTATTGCGGCAAGCATCATTGATGAAACGGTAAGAGTTACAATGGCAAGCATCTTCGACAAAATGCAGAAGGCTAAAAAAAAAAGGTGAGTACTTATAGCGTATGGCTAGCTCTAGCTGAAGGCAACAAATTTATTTCAAATGTAAAGTGGAAGTGTTCTGAGGGAGAGTCATTGCCTGCCATACTGGAGCTTGAAGACCGAGGCTAGATAAGAGCTAAAATGACTGCTACGATCATTGGCTTAAACGCTAGCGAGGTAGAGAAGCTAATAAAGCATTACAACTGTTTCGGTTACTTTTATTGTGGCTAGGCTGGCTAGCATATCATGAGTGCTTACCTGGTAGTTTAGTTGTGGCTAGGCTGGTTAGCATATAAACAGTGCTTACCTGGTAGTTTAGTTGTGGCTAGGCTGGCTAGCATATCATGAGTGCTTACCTGGTAGTGTGGCTAGGCTGGCTAGCATAGTTTAGTTGTGCTTAGGATGGCTAGCATATCAAGTGCTTACCTGGTAGTTTAGTTGTGGCTAGGCTGGCTAGCATATCATGAGTGCTTACCTGGTAGTTTAGTTGTGGCTAGGCTGGCTAGCATATCATGAGTGCTTACCTGGTAGTGTGGCTAGGCTGGCTAGCATATCATGAGTGCTTACCTGGTAGTTTAGTTGTGACTAGGCTGGCTAGCATATCATGAGTGCTTACCTGGTAGTTTAGTTGTGCTTAGGATGGCTAGCATATCAAGTGCTTACCTGGTAGTTTAGTTGTGGCTAGGCTGGCTAGCATATCATGAGTGCTTACCTGGTAGTTTAGTTGTGGCTAGGCTGGCTAGCATATCATGAGTGCTTACCTGGTAGTTTAGTTGTGGCTAGGCTGGCTAGCATATCAACAGTGCTTACCTGGTGTAGTTTAGTTGTGCTTAGGCTGGCTAGCATATCATGAGTGCTTACCTGAAAGAGCCCTCAAACTTTGAAGAAGGCGCCTTCCTTGATTCTTGCTGCTACTAATGTCACATACTTGAAATATAAGTCTGGCATACGCGTGCGTCGCATTATGAATTAATGTATGCATTGTAGAGCATGAAATAGCAATGCTATGTTGTTGGAAGTCTTGGCCGGTTGAAGGTTGAGGCATATTGAGTGTGTGTAGTTTGAATGTACAGTAGCTCTCTATGGACACACAATTGAAGTATGTACAAGCTTGAAGCTATGCTATGAACAAATGCATGCACACACATCACACATACACACATGTTAAAGTGTATTTAATTCATTGAGTCCTGAATTCTGGGGAGCATATTTATAGCAAAAATGAGAAATTATTCTTAAAAATACCTAGTCCCCTAATGGTGTTCATCACAAGAACTCCTTTGTGGAACTTATATGGCATATGCCCTAAAGTATACTTCCTTGTTCTCCTCTTGTTCTCCTGTAAGCCACACCCAAACAATCGAAAGCCACACCCACTTATAATTAAAATCGGAATGTAATAATCATTTCCCAATTATTAGAATAATTTGCATTACTGCCATTAAAAAATTATCTATGGCTTGCATAATAAAACATAATATAGACTAACCTTATGGTTGTTATGGGCTGAAGTCTAAATCTCAGCCCTTTTTTAAAATGATTATTATATGAATGAAATACTTGAAATTGTGTTACTAAAGTTTGAAGTTCACAAGGGTATGATAAGGTTCATAATAAGCACCAGTATACATAAATATAAACTTTATCTATAAATATATTTACTCACCTTCAAACTCTATCATGTCTTTACTCACCTGCAAACTCTATCTATATATATATCTATATTGATATACATAAAATTCATCACATTTTGTACAGTAAACATTGACTTTGGTGTCCTTCCTTTTTATTGTCCACATTTCTAGTTTTTGAGCATATATACAACACATCTCTTTCTCCTGCTTGTATCTCGATATGGAAAGTGTTTCCCTTTCAGACGAGACATACCCTTCTACCCTCCTTGATACAATGCAGATTGGCCACTTACTTTAGCCAGTAGCAAAGGTTGCACAAGCTCCTCTATCAAAGCCAGTCGAAATTGACGGTTAGTTTTTATATCGGAATTGGGATTGTTGATACTAAAAATGATAGCAGCAGTCAAAATAGAGATATCTATCAATCGCCACAACAAATTTTCCCCGCCAATTAATAGTCTTTCTCTTAGTAAGTGAATGGTAAGATAAATAATTATTGATCGGTTATGTCCACTCCGTTCACATTTGATTGTATTCTACAATCGCTGTTGGGCATGCTCCAACTAACATGGCTACTACCCTGTCAACATCTTCATCTTCACTGCTGTCTCCCAGGTTCACTTCGTTCTCATTACCCAGTTCAAAGCACTCCTGTTCTTCCAATTGTCTAAGCTGGTCTTCTATACTGGCATCAAAAACTGAATCTCCAGCACAATAGCCAGCAATATATTCAATAGACAATCTATCTCAGCCTACCATAGTTCAATCCACTTATAGATATATAGCTTGGACAAACGGTGCAATGGTAAGGGTTGTAGGCTCACTTAAAAAAAGCTCAGCTAATTATCTGTTTAATGGATCATCATTGTCATGGTAGCAGCCATGGTTGCTAAGATAAAATTAGCTCTTGCCCAGAGATATTCAGGGGTCAATTTGACCCCCCATAGGCTCAATGAGTTAAGATATAGTGGCTCTACTGGTACGCTATGCACACTGGGTTGAATTGGGTTGAATCTACAATAGCTTTTGTGTTTGGTCGAACCTACTTGACACTGAGTTGGGTTGAACCCACAATAACTGACACAGAGCAATCGCTCTAATAATCCCCTGGGTAATGCATGGATATTGGATGAGAGTGCATGTACTATGTAACCTCTTTATTTGCCGATGTCATGTCGTCTTTACTGGTTATTTGTTGCCTGTATTGCGTGCTCCAGGTGGCCATTATCAAGCCAGTCACTTCATGTCCGACGTCAGCCGAGAGGTTTGTGGTGTGTCTGGGCTACAATGGCTGCAAGTCCATCCTCACTCAGGTGCTTGTGATCTTGTTAGTACAGCATTGGAGTGTTTAGGCCCACTCCAAGGAACGCTTGTATGATTCTCAACAAACTCTCAGTTGACATAACGATATTACAATGACCTCAATAATCAACTTGAAATCCACTCTCAGCGTTTCGGCTAGATGCTGTAGCCTTCATCAGGACTAATCCTTTCCTGATGAAGGCTAGATGGTGTAGCCTCCATCAGGACTAATCCTTTCCTGATGAAGGCTAGATGCTTAGCCTTCATCAGGACTAATCCTTTCCTGATGAAGGCTAGATGCTGTAGCCTCCATCAGGACTAATCCTTTCCTGATGAAGGCTAGATGCTGTAGCCTTCATCAGGACTAATCCTTTCCTGATGAAGGCTAGATGCTGTAGCCTTCATCAGGACTAATCCTTTCCTGATGAAGGCTAGATGCTGTAGCCTCCATCAGGACTAATCCTTTCCTGATGAAGGCTAGATGCTGTAGCCTTCATCAGGACTAATCCTTTCCTGATGAAGGCTAGATGCTGTAGCCTTCATCAGGACTAATCCTTTCCTGATGAAGGCTAGATGCTGTAGCCTCCATCAGGACTAATCCTTTCCTTAGATGCTGTAGCCTTCATCAGGACTAATCCTTTCCTGATGAAGGCTAGATGCTGTAGCCTCCATCCGGACTAATCCTTTCCTGATGAAGGCTAGATGCTGTAGCAGGACTAATCCTTTCCTGATGAAGGCTAGATGCTGTAGCCTTCATCAGGACTAATCCTTTCCTGATGAAGGCTAGATGCTGTAGCCTCCATCAGGACTAATCCTTTCCTGATGAAGGCTAGATGCTGTAGCCTTCATCAGGACTAATCCTTTCCTGATGAAGGCTAGAGCATCTAGCGGAAACGTCGAGAGAGTAAATTTCAAGTTGATTATTGTGAAAGTCATTGTAATATGTATGTGCTTAGCAGCAACTGAAAGTTCGACACGACTTCGGTAAATCTGGAGTTCATTGTCGGTGATAAATTTTCTTGTAATCTCTCTAACTAAAAAAAACAAGAATAGTCATTATAAAGATTACGGTCTCAGCATGTATGTGGATATATATTATATATATGCTCTCTCCTGGCAGTTCACTTTGTCTCTCAAGATATGCCACTCATCTTTGCTGCTCTCGTCTCTCCTAACAGGTCCATTTTGTTTCCTGTTTCAGTGTTGCTGAAAACATTCAGGGACACTTATTATCATGCTCTCTCCTGGCATGTCCACTTTGTCTCAGCCCGTCCAGATTCTGCTCAGCCATCCTTGTCTCCTCCTGGCATGTCCACTTTGTCTCAACCCGTCCAGCTTCTACTTGGCCATCCTTGCCTCCTCCTGGCATGTCCACTTTGTCTGGGCCTATATTGAAGTTGTCGATGCTGCTCGGGAATTTCCTGCTCTCACTTTCCTTGTTTACCGTCTAGACATTTGCTATTCACTTCTCAGGGACTTCATCTCTCATCTCCTTGTCAATATTCAGCAGTTTCTTGCTCTCTTCTTTTTCCTACTCAAATCTAAATGTGCTGCTGTGCTGAGAGATGCTGCCCACAGTCAGAATAGAGCAGAGGAGTAAATAAACAGAAGCCGTCTTGTTTCAACGATTGTTTTAAAACCAGATCTACTGTACTGTATGTGCAGAGACACCAAAACTACTCTTAACCGCATGAGCATGTTCAATAAACTAGGCACTCTTTGTATTTAGCTGCAGGTTATGCATCATATTGCAGTATTTAACCGCAAGGAGCTTACTAGGCACTGTTTGTATTTAGCTGCACGTTATGGCATCATATTGCAGTATTTAACCACATGGAGCTTACTAGGCACTGTTTGTATTTAGCTGCAGGTTATGGCAGTATTTAACTGCATGGAGCTTGTTTAAGGAACTAAGGTTATATGGCATTATACAGTGTAATTAATTTCAATGAAGAAATGATTTGTTTATTGTTGTTGTTTGTTTGTTTGTTTCTTCAGTTACTGTTGGATATCAATGCTCACATACGAGAGCTGAGGAAGGTGAAGGAGGACGTTGACGTTCTGGAGATAGTCCCAGTTGAACAACTTTTTGGTAAATACACATTCTGGTTTCCTCGAGCGGTAATATTATTAGTTGGATGGCTCCACATTTTCACATATATTTTAAAATCACCCCCCCTCCATGAGTTTATGTGTTAGTTTTCATTGACCAGACCATGGACTAAATCTCATAATAAATATCAATTTTGTTTTCCTGGTTGTACGTTGCATCTCCTTATTAACCAATTGACTCTATTTGTGCTGTGTTTTTTTGTTTGTTTTTATATCTTTTTTTCCCTTTTCTTTCCCTCCCCCCCTTTTTTTATTACTTTTTTTTTGTTTATTATTATTATTATTATTATTTTGAGTGAACTTTTTTTCTTTCTTTTCTTTTTCTTTTTTCCCCTTTTTTGTTGTTGATTTTTTTAAATTTGTTTGTTATTATTATATATTTTTTTAGGGAACTTCTTTTTTTTTTTGAGAAGAAACTTTCCAAACAACTGGAAAAAGATACAATAAGTTGTAGCCCGGTATAATAGTCAGCTCCATTGAAATAAGCAAAACAAAAGCCATGGATCGCTCATGTCCTCAAAACAAAACTTCAGCTAAGCAAGTCCATATTCGGAATGGTTCCAGGTAAGCATATGCGCTTGTGCAATCTTCCTTGAAGAAGGGCTTCCAAAAATGGTAGTCAAGGCCAGGAAGAGATCATTCATGACGGCTGTTGCAATCGCTAACTTTTTTGTTTTCTTTTTTTCCTCACCTTCACTAATTTTTCATCATGCAGGATGAGCTATAAATTGCTTGACTTGAAGAAGCTACAGTGGAGCTGAGTAGCGGAACGATTCTCTGCACTTCAATTTCCATTATTTTCAGCAAGTCACCTTCACTAATTTTTCATCATGCAGGATGAGCTATAAATTGCTTGAAGAAGCTACAGTGGAGCTGAGTAGCGGAACGATTCTCTGCACTTCGATTTCCATTATTTTCAGCAAAAGAAATATATACCAGCAGCTTAAACTGGTGGTGTAGCTCATGCACTTCTTGCTGGCTGTAGCCATAGATATTGCCAGATGCAAAATATGTGCCTGCATTTGTTGAGGATGTACTGTTGGACTTAATTATCATTCATGGTATAGGTCCATCTCCTTAATTAATTGAAGAGGAAATTAATTGTACCTGCTACTATGACTTTTATATTCCAGAGCTAGAAATAGAAATAAGGTTTGATGTTGGTAGGACATGATGTCCTAGCATAATAAGATTTGCTAGGTCATTTTCTTATATTGGTCAGTCATTATACTTCCACTAAATGTTGCAATAATAATAGTATGATTCATAAAAACAAATGACAATACAGCATGAAAGTTAAGTAGGACAAAAATGTCACTGCATGCTCTCCATCCAGTTATCCCAGTCTTCTAAAGGAAGATTGTCACCAGACTCACTACTTCTGTCTGACTCATTCTCTTCATCTTCATTCACTACTGACGCTGAGGTTCTAGGTGTAGCAGTAGCAGGCTTTCTTCCTGTACTTCATCCTCGCTACTGGTTTGGACGTCTAGTTGTACTTTCCCACCATAGCTACGATCAGCATTGAAATCATTTGTACCTAGCTCAGCTGTTTCCTACAATCACCAGACCTCAGCCTAGTACATTGCAATTAGCCTAGGGGATACAATTAGCCTAGGGCACTGGCACTGCATGCTATTAGCTAACCACACTATGTTTTTTCCCCTCCTTTTTCTTTTTCACACTGCAGCTGCAACACTAAGCAGCTGACTAGTAGTAGCCACTTAGCTTGTTATTTGCTGTTAGGACAATCTGGCAGAGCAAGCAGTGATTTGGTCTGACAAATTGGTGAATTGCTCAGAAAATGAGGGACGACAGCCTGTTATTTCTAGCTCTGATGGAAAAATAATAACATGTACCTGAGCTGGGTGTTAAACAAGAGCCCCATAAATCCACTCATCCTATCCCTCATTTTCCTGAGTGTGCATTTGTTTGTAATATCACAATCTCAACTACTTTTAAGGCTGGTAACATTGCCCAGCAGTCTCCATATCAAATGTACTCAGCTACCAACGTTTGATGAAGGTTAGACCGCATCTGGTCGAAATGGATTTCAAGTTTATTGTTGAGGTCATTGTAATAACAAGAATGTTGTTTTTATTTTAATCGTCATATTATTATATTTTATAGAGGAGCAGTTCTACAGATATTTGTGTTATAGCAATGAGAGAATAACAAGATTCCGTATTCGGATGATCACACATCTCGACAGCCAATTAAGAAATCTTGAAGTATGTTTTAGCCTGTTCTTAATTGCTCTCTTCATTTTCTAGCACAACAACAGCAACAACAACAACACTGCTTTTGGTTGCAGTATTGTCTGGATATTTATATATATTTTATCTCTTCATGTCTTCAAACTTTGTGCAGAAGCTTCCATCGAAAGAGGAGAAAGAGATGCTTGCTAGAGGGATTTTGGAAGTTTTACAGATTCCCAAGAACCCGTGAATCCAGACTCGCCACAACATCAACTGAAGAACTGTCCAACACAATATTTCTATTATATACCTTGCTCACTATATATATACAACATCTTCAGCTCTATGCTCACGTGAGCACTCTCTACTGTCTTTATATAGTATATACAATAAAAATTCCTTTGTCCAGCTAAAGCCACACCTACTGCATATTTTGTGTTGCAACTACCCATATTGGTTACTCTTGCGTGTCTTCCTGATGAACTGCTTAATTTTGATGGATGCCATAGATGATTAGCATGCATGTGAGCAAGGTTACTGTTGTGTTCATAAAAATAAAAAATAAATTCTGTTGATCACCTGAATATATACTGCTCGGGTAGAAATAAACAAGCCAGGCTATCATATATAATAGCTACATGTCTACCTATGTAGTTACATCAGAGGTTATGCTTTCCATACACACGTCAGGATTAGTATATATAGCAACAAGAAATGTTGAAAAACCAGAAGACTATATTACCACACTCAAAATAATTAAAGAGCATGGTATATAGTAAGGGAAGAAGGAAGCAGGAGTGAATTGGAGGATTGGTGAGGAGATATTGGAAGAGGTCGAATTCAAGTACCTGGGTGTGTGGTTTGATAGGAAGCTAAGGGGTAATGTTCAGTTAGAGAAGATGGCAAAGAAGGCAGAAGAGTGGGTTGGAAAGGTGACATGGATGAGTAGAGTGAATAGGCAGGTGAAAGTAGATGAGAAAGAATGGTGTGGGAGATTCTAACCTAGCATGGAGTATGCAGCCGAAGTGTGGTGGACAGGAGGACATAATGCAAGAAGTTGGAGTCAGCACAGATGAGAGTGAGGAGATTATTGGGGGCAAGTAATACAGTAGCAGGAGTAATACAGGGAGAGATGGGGTGGAGGAAGCTAGAGGAGAGGAGGGAAAAGATGAAGGTTTTGTTAAGTGATATAAGAGATTAGAGGTGTTGGAACAGCAGATTGGTAAAAAAATAGTTGTAAATAAACTAAGAGAGGATGGAGGAATCGGATGGTGGGAAGAATATGAGATCTTGAGAAAATACGAGCTAAAACGAGGTTGGATCAGTGCGTAAGCGGAAGAGGAAAATGAAGGTGAGAACGGAATGGAAGGAAGAAGTAAACGGCAAGAGTACGCTGAAGTTTTATAAATTGGCAAAGAAGGGTGCAGGGGTGGAGAGGTATGTAAGGTCCATGCATGGTCAGGAAGGTGTGCGGTTGCAATTTAGCCTGAGGACTGCATCAGCTGGGTTGTTAGAGGATAAGAAGAGATGTGGGATAGTTAGGGATGAGAGGTATATCATGTGTGATAGTGGAGCAGGGGAGGATGTGGGACACCTCTTGGGGAATTCAAGAGGGGTCGACTGGTACTGGTGGATGGGGTGCGCAGAATTGTAAGGGCTGGACAGTGGCTGGATGAAATATAGAAGAGTGGGTAAGAAAGGTGGCATTGAAAGGTGTGGAGGGAGTAAGTGATGCAGTGATGGAGGAAGTAAGTGATGCAGTGATGGAGGAAGTAAGTGATGCAATGATGGAGGAGGTGGGAAAGTGTGTTATGTATTGGGTAGGAAAGTGATGGCAGAGGAGAAAGGAACTGTTGCATGGCGAGCTGAGGAATGATCTTTGCTCCCCTCCCCTCCCCCCTCCTTGAGCAGTGGGACATTCACAACTGTTAGTATTTTGGATATTATTATTAATTATTAAAATGTCTTTGAAGGAGATAAAGGGACACTTGAAAAGAGCTAAAGCTGAATTTTTATAAGTCGGCAAAGAATAGTGCAAAGGTGGAGAGGTATGTGAGGTCCATGCATGGTCAGGAAGGTATGCGGTTGCTGAGGACTGCATCAGCTGGGTTGTTATAGAGGATAAGAAGAGATGTGGGATAGTTAGGGATGAGATGTGATAATGTGTGATAGTGGAGCAGGGGAAGATGTGGAACATTTCTTGGTGATATGCGGGGAATTTGAGAGGGATCAGCTGGTACTGATGGATGAGGTGCACAGAATTGTAGGGGCAAGACAGTGGCTGGATGAATTTAGAAGAGTGAGTAAGGATGGAAAGGTGGCATTGCTTTTGGGGAAAGATGTGGAGGGAGTAAGTGATGCAGTGATGGAGGAGGTGGGCGAGTGTGTTATGTATTAGGTAGGGAAGTGGTGGCAGAGGAGAAAGGAACTGTTGAATGGTGAGCTGAGGAATGATCTTTGGTCCCCTCCCGTCCCCCCCTTGAGCAGCGGGACACTCGTAACTTAATATTGTGGATAATTTTATTAATAAGTACTGTTGATTTTTTAATATAGATTGTGATTAGGTTAGTTACTAAATAGTCCCACACTGTGCTGTAATATATATGTGATGGGCTCAGCAATATCAAGATTAAATCATTAAGTACATGTACTGTAGTTACTATTACATAGTCTCACACTGTGCTGTAGTATATGTGGTGGCCTTAACAGGCTCAGCAGTATCAAGATTAAATCATCATCAATATTGGAGTAAAGACATTCAGAAAGTTTCTCGTGGTGAAAACTCGTGCCAAGGATAAAGGTTATGCATTACATAAAAGTGGTAAAATAGATAAGCTTCCCTAACTGAAGAACACGCTGCCTATACCAATTTTTTTAAATCTTTTCTAGAAGTTTATTATACGCACACACATTTAGCTAACTCTTGCATTATCTAGTCTCTAGATCTGTGGCACCATTAGCTATATTCCTATAGAATATCTACAGTGGGCACTGAATATTTTCAGTCAAGACGTGCTCATTCGACCGAAAAAGTGGGTAAAGTCGTTTCATTTTCACAGAACTGGGGGGGAAATGTCTTTGAAGGAGATAAAGGGACACTTGAAAAGAGCTAAAGCCGCAATAGACAAGCAAGATTTCCAGGCAACGAAGAGCTGCTGTCAGGTTTGTGAGAAATGTTAGCTACTGACTCCAGCAGCGACGTGTGGCAGTGTCATAGTCAGTTAGCGTTAGCATAAGCACATGCAGATTACCTGTGCTGCCTGCTGTCCTGAGGAAGCACTCGAGCACGTAGCATATATTATGGTAAACTTTCATATACTCCATGAAATGCCTACACTTCCCTTCTGTTGAACACTACAAAAAATGCTGTGGCTTTACGGTCTTCAAATATTCAACCTCTCAAAAAATATCCCTGTGTACATAACTAAACTTAGTTGAGCATCTCATTATAATGGCTGAAGCTGTGCAGTGTTATGATGGTGTGCTGTACTCAATAGGACGTGTTTCACCTCGATGAGAGAAACTATACAGCTCTGGTGTTTGCTGGGCTAGCATGCCTCAAGCTCTCCGAGTACGAGGACTCCAAGCGCCATTACAAGACTGCTACTACAGTCCAGCCAGATGGAGCACTGGCATGGAAGGTATGTCGCGAGATGAGGTATATATAGTTGCAAGGCAGACTGGGAGGAGGTTGTGCAGATGTTGTCACTGTTTGCTTGGAGTGTACAGTACATGGTCATGTGCACTGGACATTCATGGGAAAGAAACGTCTGGTCACTGCTGCCAGGCATTCGTGACCCCAGTAGAAGTATGTCACAAGCCAAATATACGCAATTAAACTGGTATAAGTACTTATAAGCGAGTATCAACCAGTGAGCAATCCAACACTCACTCACAAAAGTGTGTCTACAGTCTCCAGATGCTAATTTCCGATGTCTTCCCATGCAAGGCTGGAGATTGATTGGCCTGGATTAACATTACATTGTGCTGAGGCATCTAGAGTGAAGGTTTAAGTTGGTTGATTAGCTCTACAGGGACACGTGGTGGGCACTGTTTTGTAAGCTATTAAAACAAGTGCATTGCTCATTAGATGATGTACCTTTTTTATTGTTGTTGTTGATGTTTTTGTTGTCATTGCCAGGGATTTGCAGATTATCACGACAAGTACAAGCCTGTTATACGAGACGATCAGTTAGAAGCTATTCAGACATACACCAAGCTCCTCTCCTTCATTGAGAGGCAAGGAGAAATACTCTACTATAGCAGTGTTGTTGTTGCTTAGCTACTCTCCTTCATTGAGAGGCAAGGAGAAATACTCTTACTTACTTACTGCTTCTACAGCAGCGTTGTTGTTGCTTCTATAGTTGTTGCTTCTACAGCAGTGTTGTTGTTGTTTCTATATCAATGTTGCTTCTATAGCAGTGTTGTTGTTGTTTCTATATCAATGTTGCTTCTATAGCAGTGTTGTTGTTGTTTCTATATCAATGTTGCTTCTACAGCAGTGTTGTTGTTGTTTCTATATCAATGTTGCTTCTATAGCAGTGTTGTTGTTGTTTCTATATCAATGTTGCTTCTATAGCAGTGTTGTTGTTGTTTCTATATCAATGTTGCTTCTATAGCAGTGTTGTTGTTGCTTCTATAGCAGTGTTGTTGTTGTTTCTATATCAATGTTGCTTCTACAGCAGTGTTGTTGTTTCTATATCAATGTTGCTTCTATAGCAGTGTTGTTGTTGCTTCTATAGCAGTGTTGTTGTTGCTTCTATATCAATGTTGCTTCTACAGCAGTGTTGTTGTTGTTTCTATATCAATGTTGCTTCTACAGCAGTGTTGTTGTTGTTTCTATATCAATGTTGCTTCTATAGCAGTGTTGTTGTTGCTTCTATAGCAGTGTTGTTGTTGTTTCTATATCAATGTTGCTTCTACAGCAGTGTTGTTGTTGTTTCTATATCAATGTTGCTTCTATAGCAGTGTTGTTGATGCTTCTATATCAATGTTGTTGCTTCTATAGCAGTGTTGTTGATGCTTCTATATCAATGTTGTTGCTTCTATAGCAGTGTTGTTGTTGCTTCTATATCAATGTTGCTTCTATAGCAGTGTTGTTGTTGCTTCTATAGCAGTGTTGTTGTTGTTTCTATATCAATGTTGCTTCTACAGCAGTGTTGTTGTTTCTATATCAATGTTGCTTCTATAGCAGTGTTGTTGTTGCTTCTATAGCAGTGTTGTTGTTGCTTCTATATCAATGTTGCTTCTACAGCAGTGTTGTTGTTGTTTCTATATCAATGTTGCTTCTACAGCAGTGTTGTTGTTGTTTCTATATCAATGTTGCTTCTATAGCAGTGTTGTTGTTGCTTCTATAGCAGTGTTGTTGTTGTTTCTATATCAATGTTGCTTCTACAGCAGTGTTGTTGTTGTTTCTATATCAATGTTGCTTCTACAGCAGTGTTGTTGTTGTTTCTATATCAATGTTGCTTCTATAGCAGTGTTGTTGCTTCTACAGCAGCGTTGTTGTTGCTTCTATAGCAGTGTTGTTGTTTCTATATCAATGTTGCTTCTACAGCAGTGTTGTTGTTTCTATATCAATGTTGCTTCTATAGCAGTGTTGTTGTTGCTTCTATAGCAGTGTTGTTGTTGTTTCTATATCAATGTTGCTTCTACAGCAGTGTTGTTGTTGTTTCTATATCAATGTTGCTTCTACAGCAGTGTTGTTGTTGTTTCTATATCAATGTTGCTTCTATAGCAGTGTTGTTGCTTCTACAGCAGCGTTGTTGTTGCTTCTATAGCAGTGTTGTTGTTTCTATATCAATGTTGCTTCTACAGCAGTGTTGTTGTTTCTATATCAATGTTGCTTCTATAGCAGTGTTGTTGTTGCTTCTATAGCAGTGTTGTTGTTGTTTCTATATCAATGTTGCTTCTACAGCAGTGTTGTTGTTGTTTCTATATCAATGTTGCTTCTACAGCAGTGTTGTTGTTGTTTCTATATCAATGTTGCTTCTATAGCAGTGTTGTTGTTGCTTCTATAGCAGTGTTGTTGATGCTTCTATATCAATGTTGTTGCTTCTATAGCAGTGTTGTTGTTGTTGTGTCTGTTGTCGAATTCATCAGTAGTAAGTATTTACAACAAATTATTTTTATCATATAATGATTTTCTAAGTAATGAACATAAATTTGCTCCTCAACGTTTTGGTTAGGTCCTCTAGCCTTCATCAGGCTGGAGCATCTGCCTTCATCAGGCTGGAGCATCTGCCTTCATCAGGCTGGAGCATCTGCCTTCATCAGGCAGGAGCATCTAGCCTTCATCAGGCTGGAGCATCTGGAGCATCTGCCTTCATCAGGCAAGAGCATCTAACCTTCATCAGGCTGGAGCATCTGCCTTCATCAGGCTGGAACATCTAGTCTTCATCAGGCTGGAGCATCTGCCTTCATCAGGCTGGAGCATTTAGCCTTCATCAGGATGGAGGATCTAGCCTTCATCAGGCTGAAGCATCTAGCCTTCATCAGGCTGCCTTCATCAGGCTGGGTCCTCTAGCCTTCATCAGGCTGGAGCATCTGCCTTCATCAAGCTGGAACATCTAGCCTTCATCAGGATGGAACATCTAGTCTTCATCAGGCTGGAACATCTAGTCTTCATCAGGATGGAGCATCTAGCCTTCATCAGGATGGAGGATCTAGCCTTCATCAGGATGGAGGATCTAGCCTTCATCAGGATGGAGCATCTAGCCTTCATCAGGATGGAGCATCTAGCCTTCATCAGGATGGAGGATCTAGCCTTCATCAGGATGGAGCATCTAGCCTTCATCAGGATGGAGGATCTAGCCTTCATCAGGATGGACGATCTAGCCTTCATCAGGATGGAGCATCTAGCCTTCATCAGGATGGAGGATCTAGCCTTCATCAGGATGGAGGATCTAGCCTTCATCAGGATGGAGGATCTAGCCTTCATCAGGATGGAGGATCTAGCCTTCATCAGGATGGAGGATCTAGCCTTCATCAGGCTGGAGGATCTAGCCTTCATCAGGATGAGGATCTAGTCTTCATCAGTCCAGCCTTCATCTGGCTGGAAGATCTAGCCTTCATCAGGCTGGAGGATCTAGCCTTCATCAGGCTTGAGCATCTAGCCTTCATTAGGCTGGAGCATCTAGCCTTCATCAGGCTGGAGCATCTAGCCTTCATCAGGCTGAAACATCTGCCTTCAGGCTGGAGCATCTAGCCTTCATCAGGCTGGAACATCTGCCTTCATCAGGCTGGAGCATCTAGCTTTCATCAGGCTGGAGCATCTAGCCTTCATCAGGCTGGAGGATCTAGCCTTCATCAGGCTGGAGCATCTAGCCTTCATCAGGCTGAAACATCTAGCCTTCATCAGGCTGGAGCATCTAGCCTTCATCAGGCTGGAGCATCTAGCCTTCATCAGGCTGGAGCATCTAGCCTTCATCAGGCTGGAGCATCTAGCGCTGGAGCATCTAGCCTTCATCAGGCTGGAGGATCTAGCCTTCATCAGGCTGGAGGATCTAGCCTTCATCAGGCTGGAGGATCTAGCCTTCATCAGGATGTAGGATCTAGCCTTCATCAGGATGGAGGATCTAGCCTTCATCAGGCTGGAGGATCTAGCCTTCATCAGGCTGGAGGATCTAGCTTTCATCTGGCTGGAAGATCTAGCCTTCATCAGGATGGAGGATCTAGCCTTCATCAGGATGGAGGATCTAGCCTTCATCAGGATGAGGATCTAGCCTTCATCAGGCTGGAGCATCTAGCCTTCATCAGGCTGGAGGAGATCCAGCCTTCATCTGGCTGGAAGATCTAGCCTTCATCAGGCTGGAGGATCTAGCCTTCATCAGGCTGGAGCATCTAGCCTTGAGCATCTAGCCTTCATCAGGATGGAGGATCTAGCCTTCATCAGGCTGGAGCATCTAGCTTTCATCAGGCTGGAGGATCTAGCCTTCATCAGGCTGGAGCATCTAGCCTTCATCAGGCTGAAACATCTAGCCTTCATCAGGCTGGAGCATCTAGCCTTCATCAGGCTGGAGCATCTAGCCTTCATCAGGCTGGAGCATCTAGCCTTCATCAGGATGGAGGATCTAGCCTTCATCAGGCTGGAGCATCTAGCCTTCATCAGGCTGGAGCATCTAGCCTTCATCAGGATGGAGGATCTAGCCTTCATCAGGCTGGAGCATCTAGTTTTCATCAGGCTGGAGGATCTAGCCTTCATCAGGCTGGAGGATCTAGCCTTCATCAGGCTGGAGGATCTAGCCTTCATCAGGATGGAGGATCTCGCCTTCATCAGGATGGAGGATCTAGCCTTCATCAGGATGGAGGATCTAGCCTTCATCAGGCTGGAGGATGAGGATCTAGCCTTCATCAGGCTGGAGGATCCAGCCTTCATCTGGCTGGAAGATCTAGCCTTCATCATGCTGGAGGATCTAGCCTTCATCAGGCTGGAGCATCTGCCTTCATCTGGCTGGAAGATCTAGCCTTCATCAGGCTGGAGCATCTAGCCTTCATCAGGCTGGAGGATCAGCTGAAACGTTGAGAAGCCAATTTAAGTTGATTATTGAGAGAGTTGTTTTATTTTACTGTGTCAATTGGAGAGTTTGTTGATATATTGTGCAAGTTCCAACTTCATTTTTGTTGCTGCTGTTATATTTGTGTACTTGTATTTTGTATGCAGTGACTTAGTGAAGACAAGGTCCACATGCTTCAAGCTGATAGCCTTGCACAGGGAGTACAACCAGCAAGAGCAAGTCATCGAGTGCTACACGCAGATTATCTCCACCTATGACAAAACTAGTGGGGATTTGTCTGAGTCGAATTCTAATGATCTCTCTGAGACTTGGCTTGAATTTAACACCTACTTGATCAGTAGGGATAAAATATTGAATGAGGACTGGATGAAGGTATGCACATAGGGATGCACATAGGTATGCACATAGGTATGCACATAGGTATGCACATAGGTATGCACATAAGTATGCACATAGGTATGCACATAGGTATGCACACAAGTATGCACATACATGTAGGTGTGCACATAGGTATGCACATAGGTATGCACATAGGTATGCACATAGGTATGCACATAGGTATGCACATAGGTATGCACATAGGTATGCACATAAGTATGCACATACATGTAGGTGTGCACATAGGTATGCACATAGGTATGCACATAGGTATGCACATAGGTAAAAACTGATCCGGGAGTACTGCCTAGATTAGTTGGACCCATATTTCAAAATGATAGACGGCGCCCCCCCCCCCCCCCCCACCCCAACCAACACTCGTATCAACTAAAACTCACATTGGCAACTCCTTAGCAGTCTAAATGGTTGATATTAGTTCCAATTAGACTCCAACCTTGAATCTTTCGTTAAGGTAGTCAACTGGCAGCGCCAAAAAATCGTACAAAGTGTGAAAACCCTTGGAATTCATCTTCAAGGTGTCTATTTGTCTATTATATATATATCTCCTCTATTATATCTCTCCTCTATTAGCTCTCTCTATTATCATCGCTCTCTATTATCTCTCCCCTCTATTATCTCTCTCCTCTATCATCTCTCTCCTCTATTATCTCTCTCCTCTATTATCTCTCTCCTCTATTATCTCTCTCCTCTATCATCTCTCTCCTCTATTATCTCTCTCCTCTATTATCTCTCTCCTCTATTATCTCTCTCCTCTATTATCTCTCTCTCCTCTATTACCTCTATTATCTCTCTCCTCTATTATCTCTCTCCTCTATTATCTCTCTCCTCTATTATCTCTCTCCTCTATCATCTCTCTCCTCTATTATCTCTCTCCTCTATTATCTCTCTCCTCTATTATCTCTCTCCTCTATTACCTCTCTCCTCTATTATCTCTCTCCTCTATTATCTCTCTCCTCTATCATCTCTCTCCTCTATCATCTCTCTCCTCTATTATCTCTCTCCTCTATTATCTCTCTCCTCTATTATCTCTCCCCTCTATTATCTCTCTCTATTACCTCTCTCCTCTATTATCTCTCTCCTCTATTACCTCTCTCCTCTATTATCTCTCTCCTCTATTACCTCTCTCCTCTATTATCTCTCCTCTATTATCTCTCTCCTCTATTATCTCTCTCTATTATCTCTCTCCCTCTTTTATCTCTCTCTCCTCTATTATCTCTCTCCTCTATTATCTCTCTCTTCTATTATCTCTCTCTTTTATATATCTCTATTATCTCTCTCCTCTATTATCTCTCTCCTCTATTATCCTCTCTATTATCTCTCTCTATTATCTCTCTCCTCTATTATCTCTCTCTCCTCTATTATCTCTCTCCTCTATCATCTCTCTCCTCTATTATCTCTCTCTATTATCTCTCTCTGTTATATATCTCTCCTCTATTATCTCTCCTCTATTATATCTCTCTCCTCTATTATCTCTCTTCTATTATCTCTCTCCTCTATTATCTCTCTCCCCTCTATTATCTATCTCTCTTCTCTATCATCTCTCTCTATTATCTCTCTCCTCTAATATATCTGTTCTCTATTATCTCTCTCCCCTTTATTATCTCTCTTCTCTATCATCTCTCTCTATCATCTCTCTCCTCTATTATCTCTCTCCTCTATTATCTCTCCTCTATTATATCTCTCTCCTCTATTATCTCTCTCTTCTATTATCTCTCTCTCCTCTATTATCTCTCTCCCTCTCTCCTCTATTATCTCTCTCTCCTCTATTATCTATCATCTATCTCTGATTTTTCCCTCACATAACTAGCATATGAAAGCTTTAGTACCAGAAAACACCAAACAACCCAATGCACGTCCACGACAACTCTGTTTTCTTGACTACGGTCACATGCTGTTCTATAGTTAGAATTGGGTATAAAGATCGTCCTCCACAAGACTCACACTATAAGCAGCAGAAGAATGACCATTGCTCAGTTCTGCAGTTTGGTCTGTCGAGTTCTTGCTCCTGTAAATAATTATCCTGTAAAACTGTTACCAAGCTCTTGAAGAGGCTGTAGCTGACCACAGGCATATACAAGACGTGGGATGTGTGATATCCAACAGCGATGAAGCTCATACAACTTTCCTCTATATTTTGGCTTCGTTGACATTTTGGCTAGAAGCTCTAGCCACTATACTATATCAACTGAGAGTCCATTCATGGACTTTGTACCCGTGTAGTCATCCCTGCTTAACTGTAGTATATAGAAACAACAAAAACAAACAAACAAAACAACAACTTAGCACAAGAACAATTTAATAACTATATAGAAGGACAAAACTGTACCCATGTCAAACACAATTTGGACGACCCTTTACCATATAACATTGTGCTGCGTGTATTGGTTTTAAATGGTAAAGGGTCATTTAACTGGTTGTGTCCTACGTGGGTACAGTCTTCTTGTTTCCATAACTGGTTAAACATTTTTGCTTCTTGTGCACTGGTAAAGGGTCTTGGACATGAAAAATTAGACAAAGGAGAGGAAATTTTTTTTTATAACAAGGTCAGGATTTTATGGACTACAGCTCCTTCCTCTCTGCTCCTCCTTCCTCTCTGCTCCTCCTTCCTCTCTGCTCCTCCTTCCTCTCCGCTCCTCCTTCCTCTCTGCTCCTCCTTCCCTCCTTCCTCTCTGCTCCTCCTTCCTCTCTGCTCCTCCTTCCTCTCTGCTCCTCCTTCCTCTCTGCTCCTCCTTCCTCTCTGCTCCTCCTTCCTCTCTGCTCCTCCTTCCTCTCTGCTCCTCCTTCCTCTCTGCTCCTCCTTCCTCTCTGCTCCTCCTTCCTCTCCGCTCCTCCTTCCTCTCTGCTCCTCCTTCCTCTCTGCTCCTCCTTCCTCTCTGCTCCTCCTTCCTCTCTGCTCCTCCTTCCTCTCTGCTCCTCCTTCCTCTCTGCTCCTCCTTCCTCTCCGCTCCTCCTTCCTCTCTGCTCCTCCTTCCTCTCTGCTCCTCCTTCCTCTCTGCTCCTCCTTCCTCTCTGCTCCTCCTTCCTCTCTGCTCCTCCTTCCTCTCTGCTCCTCCTTCCTCTCTGCTCCTCCTTCCTCTCTGCTCCTCCTTCCTCTCTGCTCCTCCTTCCTCTCTGCTCCTCCTTCCTCTCTGCTCCTCCTTCCTCTCTGCTCCTCCTTCCTCTCTGCTCCTCCTTCCTCTCTGCTCCTCCTTCCTCTCTGCTCCTCCTTCCTCTCTGCTCTGCTCCTCCTTCCTCTCTGCTCCTCCTTCCTCTCTGCTCCTCCTTCCTCTCTGCTCCTCCTTCCTCTCTGCTCCTCTTTCCTCTCTGCTCCTCCTTCCTCTCTGCTCCTCCTTCCTCTCTGCTCCTCCTTCCTCTCTGCTCCTCCTTCCTCTCTGCTCCTCCTTCCTCTCTGCTCTTCCTTCCTCTCTGCTCCTCCTTCCTCTCTGCTCCTGCTCCTCCTTCCTCTCTGCTCCACCTTCCTCTCTGCTGCTCCTTCCTCTCTGCTCCTCCTTCCTCTCTGCTCCTCCTTCCTCTCTGCTCCTCCTTCCTCTCTGCTCCTCCTTCCTCTCTGCTCCTCCTTCCTCTCTGCTCCTCCTTCCTCTCTGCTCCTCCTTCCTCTCTCCTCCTCCTTCCTCTCTCCTCCTCCTTCCTCTTCTGTCATATCCTTTTCCTCCCTTCCCTCTCCTCCCCTCCCTTCTTTCACACTTTCTCCCCCCCCCCTACCACCCTCCTCTTCATTTCCCCCGCCTCTCCTCTCTCCTTCATCTCCTCCCTCACTTCTCTCTTGAGCATAATTATACACTGGTCAGTTGTCCTTCTGAGTACCATAAAGCAAGCAAGCGTGTTTTAATGATTAGCCCCGCAACCATTCATCTCCTGTTGTTTTGATCATTAAGTTTAGGCGAGCGTGTCTAATTAACAAGTGATTCTTAAGAGTACAAATCTAAATACAAATCTAAAGTATTGTACTTGCAGGAGAAGAGTTCTCGTAGCAATTCCAGGTCTTCCTCTCCACTTCAGGGAGGGGTGTGACTTGTGCACTGAAGGTGTCGATTTTGAATATAAGCCACAGTGGCTAAAATGAATTACTGGGCGGAGTCAAAAGTGGAGCATGTGACCTCGCGCTGCAGCTAGATACCATGTTCCCTTTTTTTTTGTCTGTGTGTAAAATGTCTGGAACATGCCACAGCTTTTATCAAGTTGTTTAAGTTAAAGTTGTTAAATTTGAAGAGGCGTCTGGCGTGTATTGGTGTATTGGTCAGATGGAGAAAGAAAAGGATTGAGTTGACACGTGCTACGCAGATCAGCCAGATCACATCGAGTTAAGATCAGAGCTTACTCTAATTCTTACATTGCTGGTAGATGGGTGCTATAGTCAGTGTGGGATTCAAGCTCTGGCAATTATATAGTTTCATAACGATGGCTAACTTTGGTGGAGCAATCTTGTACTCCAGTGCGACCTTTACTCGGGTGAATACGGTACATCCCTATCTACTCGACTCACAAATGTGTACTGATGACCCAGTTAGCTAAGTCAGTCACATACATCGGCTAATGTCCTGTAATAAACTCACCATTGCCAGGGTAATAGGGGCACACTCCTTTCATTTCAGGTACATTACTGATAGTGCCACAGAGTTTGTCAGCATACAAACGTGTATACTAACTTTGTACATTAACTCTGCAGACCAACTCTGTATACCGACTCTGGATACTAGCTCTGGATATCAACTCTTTGTACCTGTAGTGCACCAATATGCCTATGGCTAATCACATACTGTACATATAGATGAAAGTGCCAAATTAAAACAGGTTTAAATCTGGTGTGTATGTGTATTCTCCAGCTTCAAACGAGTTTTCACATCGTGCGAGAGGACACAGCTAAACAAGATCTGAGAGGTAGAGTGGTCAACAAAGCCTATGAAAGATACCTGGTGAGATGTTTAGGGAGAGATGGCACACAAGTCCTTGGTTAATGAACACTGTCAATGAAATCTAGGGAGCTTCTGAATATGACAAAGATTTGCAGGTGTTTTTAGAAGAGGAATGTGGCCGATTGCTTGTGGATGATTGGAAGACTTCTCTGCCAATTCTCCTCCACATTACACTAGTGCAAACACTGCCGTGTGAGTTAATCTTAGTTTGATACTGATGCAAACATGGCATCACATGGTTGCTCTATGAGGACATACACTGGACCAACATTGACAATAGCTCTATGGACCAACATCACACTGGGTTGACAACAGCTCTATGGGGTCACACACTGGACCAACATCACACTGGGTTGAACTAGGTTGACAAAAGCTCTTCGGGACACACACTGGACCAACATCACACTAGGTTGACAACAGCTCTATGGGGTCACACATCACACTGGGTTGACAATAGCTCTATGGGGTCACACACTGGACCAACATCACACTGGGCTGAGGCAGGTTGAAGTAGGTTGGCAGTAGCTCTATGGGGACAGTGAAGTAGGTTGACAATATCTCTATGGGGTCACACACTGGACCAACATCACACTGGTTTGAGGTTGACAATAGGTCACACACTGGACCAGCATCACACTGTGACAATAGCTCTATGGGGTCACACACTGGACCAACATCACACTGGTTTGAGGGTGATAGTAGCTCTTTGGGGTCACACACTGGACCAACATCACACTGGGTTGAGGTTGACAATAGCTCTATGGGGTCACACACTGGACCAACATCACACTGTCTGGGTTGAGGTTGACAATAGTTATGGGGAAACAGTTCTCACATTTCCTTGCATACTTGTCATGTTTTTCCAGAGCCACGAGGTTTTGCACGATTCAAACATCAATACCAAAATATTATTACTTTTTTATTGTTGATTTTTTCCCATTCTATCATATCCTGCCAACAGTAGAGCAGTAACCATGCCCACACATGCAGAACACAGCAGTTACCATGCACACACATGCAGAACACAGCAGTTACCATGCACACACATGCAGAACACAGCAGTAACCATGCACACACATGCAGAACACAGCAGTGACCATGCACACACATGCAGAACACAGCAGTAACCATGTACACACATGCAGAACCAGCAGTTACCATGCACACACATGCAGAACACAGCAGTAACCATGCACACACATGCAGAACACAGCAGTAACCATGCACACACATGCAGAACACAGCAGTAACCATGCACACACATGCAGAACACAGCAGTAACCATGCACACACATGCAGAACACAGCAGTAACCATGCACACACATGCAGAACACAGCAGTAACCATGCACACACATGCAGAACACAGTCAGTAACCATGCACACACATGCAGAACACGGCAGTAACCATGCACACACATGCAGAACACAGCAGTAACCATGCACACACATGCAGAACACAGTCAGTAACCATGCACATACATGCAGAACACAGTCAGTAACCATGCACACACATGCAGAACACGGCAGTAACCATGCACACACATGCAGAACACGGCAGTAACCATGCACACACATGCAGAACACAGCAGTAACCATGCACACACATGCAGAACACAGTCAGTAACCATGCACACACATGCAGAACACGGCAGTAACCATGCACACACATGCAGAACACAGTCAGTAACCATGCACACACATGCAGAACACAGCAGTAACCATGCACACACATGCAGAACACAGCAGTAACCATGCACACACATGCAGAACACAGCAGTAACCATGCACACACATGCAGAACACAGCAGTAACCATGCACACACATGCAGAACACAGCAGTAACCATGCACACACATGCAGAACACAGCAGTAACCATGCACACACATGCAGAACACAGCCATGCACACACATGCAGAACACAGCAGTAACCATGCACACACATGCAGAACACAGCAGTAACCATGCACACACATGCAGAACACAGCAGTAACCATGCACACACATGCAGAACACAGCAGTAACCATGCACACACATGCAGAACACAGCAGTAACCATGCACACACATGCAGAACACAGCAGTAACCATGCACACACATGCAGAACACAGCAGTAACCATGCACACACATGCAGAACACAGCAGTAACCATGCACACACATGCAGAACACAGCAGTAACCATGCACACACATGCAGAACACGGCAGTAACCAGGCACACACATGCAGAACACAGCAGTAACCATGCACACACATGCAGAACACAGCAGTAACCATGCACACACATGCAGAACACAGCAGTAACCATGCACATACATACAGAACACAGTCAGTAACCATGCACACACATGCAGAACACAGCAGTAACCATGCACACACATGCAGAACACAGCAGTTACCATGCACACACATGCAGAACACGGCAGTAACCATGCACACACATGCAGAACACAGCAGTAACCATGCACACACATGCAGAACACAGCAGTAACCATGCACACACATGCAGAACACAGCAGTAACCATGCACACACATGCAGAACACAGCAGTAACCATGCACACACATGCAGAACACAGCAGTAACCATGCACACACATGCAGAACACAGCAGTAACCATGCACACACATGCAGAACACGGCAGTAACCATGCACACACATGCAGAACACAGCACTAACCATGCACACACATGCAGAACACAGCAGTAACCATGCACACACATGCAGAACACAGCACTAACCATGCACACCCATGCAGAACACAGCAGTAACCATGCACACACATGCAGAACACAGCAGTAACCATGCACACACATGCAGAACACAGCAGTAACCATGCACACACATGCAGAACACAGCAGTAACCATGCACACACATGCAGAACACAGTCAGTAACCATGCACACACATGCAGAACACAGCAGTGACCATGCACACACATGCAGAACACAGTCAGTAACCATGCACACACATGCAGAACACAGCAGTAACCATGCACACACATGCAGAACACAGCAGTAACCATGCACACACATGCAGAACACAGCAGTAACCATGCACACACATGCAGAACACAGTCAGTAACCATGCACACACATGCAGAACACAGTCAGTAACCATGCACACACATGCAGAACACAGCAGTAACCATGCACACACATGCAGAACACAGCAGTAACCATGCACACACATGCAGAACACAGCAGTAACCATGCACACACATGCAGAACACAGTCAGTAACCATGCACACACATGCAGAACACAGCAGTAACCATGCACACACATGCAGAACACAGCAGTAACCATGCACACACATGCAGAACACAGCAGTAACCATGCACACACATGCAGAACACAGCAGTAACCATGCACACACATGCAGAACACAGCAGTAACCATGCACACACATGCAGAACACAGCAGTAACCATGCACACACATGCAGAACACAGCAGGAACCATGCACACACATGCAGAACACAGCAGTAACCATGCACACACATGCAGAACACAGCAGGAACCATGCACACACATGCAGAACACAGCAGTAACCATGCACATACATGCAGAACACAGTCAGTAACCATGCACACACATGCAGAACACGGCAGTAACCATGCACAAACATGCAGAACACAGCAGTAACCATGCACACACATGCAGAACACAGCAGTAACCATGCACACACATGCAGAACACAGCAGTAACCATGCACACACATGCAGAACACAGCAGGAACCATGCACACACATGCAGAACACGGCAGTAACCATGCACACACATGCAGAACACAGTCAGTAACCATGCACACACATGCAGAACACAGCAGTAACCATGCACACACATGCAGAACACAGCAGTAACCATGCACACACATGCAGAACACAGCAGGAACCATGCACACACATGCAGAACACGGCAGTAACCATGCACACACATGCAGAACACAGCAGTAACCATGCACACACATGCAGAACACAGCAGGAACCATGCACACACATGCAGAACACAGCAGTAACCATGCACATACATGCAGAACACAGTCAGTAACCATGCACACACATGCAGAACACAGCAGTAACCATGCACACACATGCAGAACACAGCAGTAACCATGCACACACATGCAGAACACAGTCAGTAACCATGCACACACATGCAGAACACAGCAGTAACCATGCACACACATGCAGAACACAGTCAGTAACCATGCACACACATGCAGAACACAGTCAGTAACCATGCACACACATGCAGAACACAGCAGTAACCATGCACACACATGCAGAACACAGCAGTAACCATGCACACACATGCAGAACACAGCAGTAACCATGCACACACATGCAGAACACAGCAGTAACCATGCACACACATGCAGAACACAGCAGTAACCATGCACACACATGCAGAACGCAGCAGTAACCATGCACATACATGCAGAATACAGCAGTAACCATGCACACACATGCAGAACACAGCAGTAACCATGCACACACATGCAGAACACAGCAGTAACCATGCACGCACATGCAGAACACAGCAGTTACCATGCACACACATGCAGAACACAGCAGTTGCCATGCACACACATGCAGAACACAGTCAGTAACCATGCACACACATGCAGAACACAGCAGTAACCATGCACACACATGCAGAACACAGCAGTAACCATGCACACACATGCAGAACACAGCAGGAACCATGCACACACATGCAGAACACGGCAGTAACCATGCACACACATGCAGAACACAGCAGTAACCATGCACACACATGCAGAACACAGCAGGAACCATGCACACACATGCAGAACACAGCAGTAACCATGCACATACATGCAGAACACAGTCAGTAACCATGCACACACATGCAGAACACAGCAGTAACCATGCACACACATGCAGAACACAGCAGTAACCATGCACACACATGCAGAACACAGTCAGTAACCATGCACACACATGCAGAACACAGCAGTAACCATGCACACACATGCAGAACACAGTCAGTAACCATGCACACACATGCAGAACACAGTCAGTAACCATGCACACACATGCAGAACACAGCAGTAACCATGCACACACATGCAGAACACAGCAGTAACCATGCACACACATGCAGAACACAGCAGTAACCATGCACACACATGCAGAACACAGCAGTAACCATGCACACACATGCAGAACACAGCAGTAACCATGCACACACATGCAGAACGCAGCAGTAACCATGCACATACATGCAGAATACAGCAGTAACCATGCACACACATGCAGAACACAGCAGTAACCATGCACACACATGCAGAACACAGCAGTAACCATGCACGCACATGCAGAACACAGCAGTTACCATGCACACACATGCAGAACACAGCAGTTGCCATGCACACACATGCAGAACTGAATGTTTTTTTGTGTGTGTTTACTGGCAATGGATCAGCTTCTGTTGTGTTTTTGATCACCTACTCATTAAATATTCTTCCTGTGTGGTCACATGACTGTCATGTGACATGACTGTCATAGAGTCACATGATAGTCACATAAGCTTATCTACTTGTAGCATCATTACACGAGTTGGCAGAGAAGAAGATAATACTCTCTGAGGAACAACGACGCTGGATCAGTCAGTTCTCTGTGCATGCTCTTGGTGATGGTGATGGTGGGGATGATGCAGGCAGAATGGCTTCCCGTGCCTGTTCGCTGGTGTTGGCAGGGCAAGCTCTGGTGAGCATGGCAGATGGAAAGTGGATGGAAGCAAGTGATGCCATCAAGAAGTGTAAGCAGCAATGGCTACAACTTGAACAGATTGTGTGTGGATGCGTGCATGTGTGTGTGTGCATGTTTGAGTGTTCATGTATGTGTGTGTGTGGATGCTTGCATGTGTGTGTGTGGATGCGTGCATGTGTGTGTTTGTGCATGTTTGAGTGTTCATGTATGTGTGTGTGTGGATGCTTGCATGTGTGTGTGTGGATGCGTGCATGTGTGTGTTTGTGCATGTTTGAGTGTTCATGTATGTGTGTGTGTGGATGCGTGTGTGTTTGTGCATGTTTGAGTGTTCATGTATGCGTGTGTGTGGATGCATGCATACAGTATGTGCATTTTTTAATTTATTTCCACAGGTGTGCCTGTGTGTGAGTTACCTGAGTGTTGGCTCCTCTCCTGTTTTCTCCATCTTTTCCACCATGACTACCATGCCGCAGAGAAGGCAGCCAATAATGGTTTGAATCTACTGTACATGATGACATCAAGCCTACTCTCTCTCCAAGTTACACACTAATCTAGCTATAGTTCTATCCTAGTCCTAGCCCTAGAGATTGCCCTAGCCCTATCAGCCCTGTCCTAATATAGCCCTGCCCTAGCTCTATCCTAGCCCTAGATCTATCCTGGCCCTAGCTCTATCCTAGCCCTAGCTCTATCCTAGCCCTAGCTCTATCCTAGCCCTAGCTCTATCCTAGCCCCAGCCCTAGCTCTATCCTAGCCCTAGCTCTATCCTAGCCCTAGCTCTATCCTAGCCCTAGCTCTATCCTGGCCCTAGCTCTATCCTAGCCCTAGCTCTATCCTAGCCCTAGCTCTATCCTAGCCCTAGCTCTATCCTAGCCCTAGCTCTATCCTAGCCCTGCTCTATCCTAGCCCTGCTCTATCCTAGCCCTAGCTCTATCCTAGCCCTGCTCTATCCTAGCCCTAGCTCTATCCTAGCCCTAGCTCTATCCTAGCCCCAGCCCTAGCTCTATCCTAGCCCCAGCCCTAGCTCTATCCTAGCTCCCTAGCTCTATCCTAGCCCTAGCTCTATCCTAGCCCCAGCCCTAGCTCTATCCTAGCCCCAGCCCTAGCTCTATCCTAGCTCCCTAGCTCTATCCTAGCCCTAGCTCTATCCTAGCCCCAGCCCTAGCTCTATCCTAGCTCCCTAGCTCTATCCTAGCCCTAGCTCTATCCTAGCCCCAGCCCTAGCTCTATCCTAGCTCCCTAGCTCTATCCTAGCCCTAGCTCTATCCTAGCCCCAGCCCTAGCTCTATCCTAGCTCCCTAGCTCTATCCTAGCCCTAGCTCTATCCTAGCCCCCTAGCTCTATCCTAGCCCTAGCTCTATCCTAGCCTAGCTCTATCCTAGCCCTAGCTCTATCCTAGCCCTAGCTCTATCCTAGCCCCAGCCCTAGCCCTAGCTCTATTGTAGCCCTAGTGGTTTGATCTTCCCCCTTGCATTATTGCATTATTGCTTGTTCAGATCTCTGCCTAGAGCCCCAGGCAGTGTCCTGCCTTTGCCTTTGTCCTATAGGCCACAGTCCCTTTCTTAGTCCTATATATAATGTATAGTTCTTTCTGTAGTCCTACAGGATGCAGTATATGCCCTGTATACTGGCAGGGTGCAGTATACACCCTGGTCCTACACAGGGTGCAGTATACACACTGCTCCTACAGATGCAGTCCTTGCCCAGGTCCTACAGGTGCAGTCCTTGCCCAGGTCCTACAGGTGCAGTGCTTGCCCTGGTCCTACAGGCCCTGGTCCTACAGATGCAGTCCTTGCCCTGGTCCTACAGGTGCAGTCCTTGTCCAGGTCCTACAGGTGCAGTCCTTGCCCTGGTCCTACAGATGCAGTCCTTGCCCAGGTCCTACAGGTGCAGTGCTTGTCCTGGTCCTACAGGTGCAGTGCTTGCCCTGGTCCTACAGGTGCAGTCCTTGCCCCGGTCCTACAGGTGCAGTGCTTGCCCTGGTCCTACAGGTGCAGTGCTTGTCCTGGTCCTACAGTGCAGTCCTTGCCCTGGTCCTACAGATGCAGTCCTTGCCCCGGTCCTACAGGTGCAGTCCTTGTCCAGGTCCTACAGGTGCAGTCCTTGCCCTGGTCCTACAGGTGCAGTCCTTGCCCTGGTCCTACAGGTGCAGTCCTTGCCCTGGTCCTACAGGTGCAGTCCTTGCCCCAGTCCTACAGGTGCAGTCCTTGCCCCGGTCCTACAGGTGCAGTCCTTGCCCTAGTCCTACAGGTGCAGTCCTTGCCCTGGTCCTTGCCCTGGTCCTACAGGTGAGGTGCAGTCCTTGTCCTGGTCCTACAGGTGCAGTCCTTGCCCTGGTCCTACAGGTGCAGTCCTTGTCCTAGTTCTTAGGCGTATAACTTTCTTCTCGTGCAGGCCTGACATTTTTAAAGAATTCAGCCAAATTCCTTTTCTCGAGACTTGAATCTAACATCAAGTAAGTGTTTACATGCTGTTGTTGTTGTTGTTTTCTTGTTGTTTTCTTGTTGTTGTAGATTTGTTTTCTTCTCTTGAATCACTCCTTTAATTGAATAGTACCAGAAAATTGTGTTTTAGAATTATCCCCCTCATTTTAATATTTCTGGATCTTCCCCCTCAATATTATATTCCTGGATCAATCCCCTGCACTTTCACATACAGTACTTGGATCCCCACACACTTTCATATTCCTGAATCTGCCCCCTCAATTTCATGTTCCTGGATCTGCCCCCTCAATTTCATTCATGTTCCTGATGCCCCCTTACTTTCATTGGATCTTCTCCCTCACTTAATCCTGGATCTGTCCCATCACTTTCTTGTTCTTGAATCTGCCCCCTCAATTTCATGTTCCTGGATCAACTCCCTCATTTTCATCTTCCTGGATCTACCCCCTTAATTTCTTTCGTGTTCTTGTATCTGCCCCCTCAATTTCATGTTCCTGGATATACTCCCTCATTTTCATATTCCTGGCTCTCCCCCCCCTCGTCAATATTAATCCAATCCTACTAGACTGTGCCAGTGCCAGGCTTTCATTGGGCAAGCTAACTCCAAGAAGCTAACTAAGTGTCTTGCATTTTTGTCAAAGGTTCGTGGGAAATTCTTTGGTACACAATCAGATACATAATTTGCATGCTCAACAGCAGTCACATGAAGATCACATGACCACAGTCCTCGTCAGAGCCCACCTTTCTCTCAATGACATTCCCAGTGCAGAGCTGGTATGTTTAATTGTTGTTGTTGTCGTTGTTGTCGTTGTTGTTGTTGTTGTTGTGTTGATTCTACATGTCAGCGATGCTATTGTTGTTGCTTCTACTGTACATAGCTTCTTGAAGAGCCTAGTCGAGTGAAGATGATGAGCAGTCTCTCTCTCCTTGGACTGCAAGCGGAGATCTCCATTGCTAGACACAACTATGAAGTTGCACTGGAAAAGTATGCGTTACTCCAGCAACAAAAGTCGCCTGCAGTCGTTGACTGATTATTTCTCCATCTTGTAGGATCTCGGAGGGTCTGACCCTTTACCCAGCTTCTCCTTGGCTTCTTTTCACAAGGGCCAGAGTGCTGTGGGAACACCCTGAGAGGGTCCAGTCTAAGGTCTACAAAGCCTTAATACAGGTACTGCTTCATTCAGACTGGTCACACCAAGTCTCGCCGTGTCACATTGAATCACATTAAGTTACTTTGATTTTGATGGGTATAGATTGTGCCACTGTTGGAGTGTGCCCAATTAGCATCATAAGTGTTAGTGTTTGTAAACAAAGCCTCCTGTGACACCTTGTTGCTTGAGGTGTGGACTGATTATTTGATCACTCTTTGTTCGTTTGTTATACATGTGCTGATTGGATTGTGTTTCTCGGCTATTGACCCAAAGGCCTGCAAAGCTGGCCCCAATAACCCAGACATCTTTTTCTATCTTGGAGACTACCACAAGACATTATCTGGAGACTTCAAGTAAGTCGGACGTACAGAAGAGTTTAGCCAGTTTGGCTGATTTGTCCTCCCTCCCTCCCCCCAAATGAAAACACCACACACACACACACACACAGATGCATGCACAACACACACCACACACACCACACACACACCTTGTAACTATCTGGATCCATGTGTCCTGTATATATGCACAATGGTGAATGTTAGTGTATAAGAACCCACACTTGCGACCTCTCTTAACCCTGTTGTATTGTTGACCTGGGATGTAAATGTAATCATCACTTACTGTGGCATGCAAGACGACCTCCCTATATACATCAGCGACGGTGATAAGCTCAGGAGGTTGACTCCTTCTCTTCCTGGTCCATTTGTGTTTGTCCGCAGGAGAGCTGAGAGGTGTTACTTGAAGACCCTCTCTCTGCAACCATCGCACTGTGGAGCAGCCATGAGCTTGGCAGACATTCTGTGGACAAGTGGGGAGCAGGTGTGTAACCCTCTGGTATCCCTGAATGGGAGCTTAATGAGATGCACGCACAGTTTCTGCGTGACGTCCTTATACATGGGCATGCTCATTTGCATATTCTATACCCTAATATATTGTGTGGCACGTGCAATTAATTTATCTGCATTCCTCAGTGACGCTGTATTCAAACATGAAAGTGTTTAGGTGTGCACTATATAGAGGTCATGTTGTTTGGCGCCTAGCAATGGTTGTTTCTGGACAGAGTTTTTCCGAGCTGTGGTGGAGGTCTGACCAATGCCAAGATAGCAACAATGAACAAAGACACCACGAGTGATGCTTAGCCTTGAAGGAATTGAGCTGCTTCTCCACCAACAGCCAATGTTGCTAAGCCTTAGCTGAAATGAATGATTGGGGAATCCCTTAGGAAGTTGGCGCTAATGGTAGCCACATAACGCTGTGTGACATTCGATCCCTACTGGTACTGGTGAGGAGGAACTCCATCACTCCCCAAGCCATGTCTGCTAGTTACCAACTCTTAAGCTTTCCCCCCCCCCATCTATTCATGTCATGGTGGAGGTTTTCTTGGTAGTCTCTGGGATCTTGGTTAACTACGTCTGCACTGTTCAACAGTGAGGCTGCAATTATGGGTCCGAGAGATGATGATGGTACTGACCCTAGTAGGCCAGTATGTACACTGTTATTTTTGTGCTAGATATGAGCAAATAGATATGAGCAAAATTAATGAAAGGCAACTCTGTATTCCCTGTAATCAAGGTATATAGAGGCTGCTTTTCTGTAATTGCTAGGGGTGTGGGTGAGGCGACTGTGCAAAAATGTCAGCCTGGTTTAGTATTGCTATTTTAAGTACATTAAGACTGCATAGACTACAGAGGTAATAGCTGGCGTGTGTACTTTCTGTAGCATGTATTTTCTGTGGGGGTGCTCATTGGTGTCCAGTTCAGTCTCCAGTTTGTGTACGCACACCAGGGAGGGTCCTTCTGCCCTGGCGGGCACTTTGCCTCTGACTTCTCAGAAGGAAGGAGTGACTTAGCCAAGGGGACTTCTTCCCATGCTGTTCCATTCCCAGTGTTTAGCTCTGGCCTCTCAGAAGGAAGGAGTGACTTAGCCAAGGGGACTTCTTCCCATGCTGTTCCATTCCCAATGTATAGCTCTGGCTTCTCAGAAGGAAGGAGTGACTTAGCCAAGGGGACTTCTTCCATTGCTGTTCCATTCCCAATGTATAGCTCTGGCTTCTCAGAAGGAAGGAGTGACTTAGCCAAGGGGACTTCTTCCCATGCTGTTCCATTCCCAGTGTATAGCTCTGGCTTCTCAGAAGGAAGGAGTGACTCAGCCAAGGGGACTTCTTCCCATGCTGTTCCATTCCCAGTGTATAGCTCTGGCCTCTCAGAAGGAAGGAGTGACTTAGCCAAGGGGACTTCTTCCCATGCTGTTCCATTCCCAGTGTATAGCTCTGGCTTCTCAGAAGGAAGGAGTGAATTAGCCAAGGGGGCTTCTTCCCATGCTGTTCCCATTCCCAGTGTATAGCTCTGGCTTTTCAGAAGGAAGGAGTGACTTAGCCAAGGGGACTTCTTCCCATGTTGTTCCCATTCCCAGTGTATAGCTCTGGCTTCTCAGAAGGAAGGAGTGACTTAGCCAAGGGGACTTCTTCCCATGCTGTTCCATTCCCAGTGTTTAGCTCTGGCCTCTCAGAAGGAAGGAGTGACTTAGCCAAGGGGACTTCTTCCCATGCTGTTCCATTCCCAATGTATAGCTCTGGCTTCTCAGAAGGAAGGAGTGACTTAGCCAAGGGGACTTCTTCCATTGCTGTTCCATTCCCAATGTATAGCTCTGGCTTCTCAGAAGGAAGGAGTGACTTAGCCAAGGGGACTTCTTCCCATGCTGTTCCATTCCCAGTGTATAGCTCTGGCTTCTCAGAAGGAAGGAGTGACTTAGCCAAGGGGACTTCTTCCCATGCTGTTCCATTCCCAGTGTATAGCTCTGGCTTCTCAGAAGGAAGGAGTGGCTTAGCCAAGGGGACTTCTTCCCATGCTGTTCCATTCCCAGTGTATAGCTCTGGCTTCTCAGAAGGAAGGAGTGACTTAGCCAAGGGGACTTCTTCCCATGCTGTTCCATTCCCAGTGTATAGCTCTGGCTTCTCAGAAGGAAGGAGTGGATTAGCCAAGGGGACTTCTTCCCATGTTGTTCCCATTCCCAGTGTATAGCTCTGGCTTCTCAGAAGGAAGGAGTGAGGGGACTTCTTCCCATGCTGTTCCATTCCCAGTGTATAGCTCTGGCTTCTCAGAAGGAAGGAGTGACTTAGCCAAGGGGACTTCTTCCCATGCTGTTCCATTCCCAGTGTATAGCTCTGGCCTCTCAGAAGGAAGGAGTGACTTAGCCAAGGGGACTTCTTCCCATGCTGTTCCATTCCCAGTGTATAGCTCTGGCTTCTCAGAAGGAAGGAGTGACTTAGCCAAGGGGACTTCTTCCCATGCTGTTCCATTCCCAGTGTATAGCTCTGGCTTCTCAGAAGGAGTGACTTAGCCAAGGGGACTTCTTCCCATGCTGTTCCATTCCCAGTGTATAGCTCTGGCTTCTCAGAAGGAAGAAGTGACTTAGCCAAGGGGACTTCTTCCCATGCTGTTCCATTCCCAGTGTATAGCTCTGGCTTCTCAGAAGGAAGGAGTGACTTAGCCAAGAGGACTTCTTCCAATGTTGTTCCATTCCCAGTGTATAGCTCTGGCCTCTCAGAAGGAAGAAGTGACTTAGCCAAGGGGACTTCTTCCCATGCTGTTCCTCCATTCCCAGTGTATAGCTCTGGCCTCTCAGAAGGAAGGAGTGACTTAGCCAAGGGGACTTCTTCCCATGCTGTTCCATTCCCAGTGTATAGCTCTGGCCTCTCAGAAGGAAGGAGTGACTTAGCCAAGGGGACTTCTTCCCATGCTGTTCCATTCCCAGTGTATAGCTCTGGCTTCTCAGAAGGAAGGAGTGACTTAGCCAAGGGGACTTCTTCCCATGCTGTTCCATTCCCAGTGTATAGCTCTGGCTTCTCAGAAGGAAGGACTGACTTAGCCAAGGGAACTTCTTCCCATGCTGTTCCATTCCCAGTGTATAGCTCTGGCTTCTCAGAAGGAAGGAGTGACTTAGCCAAGAGGACTTCTTCCAATGTTGTTCCATTCCCAGTGTATAGCTCTGGCCTCTCAGAAGGAAGAAGTGACTTAGCCAAGGGGACTTCTTCCCATGCTGTTCCATTCCCAGTGTATAGCTCTGGCCTCTCAGAAGGAAGGAGTGACTTAGCCAAGGGGACTTCTTCCCATGCTGTTCCATTCCCAGTGTATAGCTCTGGCTTCTCAGAAGGAAGGAGTGAGTTAGCCAAGGGGACTTCTTCCCATGCTGTTCCATTCCCAGTGTATAGCTCTGGCTTCTCAGAAGGAAGGAGTGACTTAGCCAAGTGGACTTCTTCCCATGCTGTTCCATTCCCAGTGTATAGCTCTGGCCTCTCAGAAGGAAGGAGTGACTTAGCCAAGGGGACTTCTTCCCATGCTGTTCCATTCCCAGTGTATAGCTCTGGCTTCTCAGAAGGAAGGAGTGAGGAGACTTCTTCCCATGTTGTTCCCATTCCCAGTGTATAGCTCTGGCTTCTCAGAAGGAAAGAGTGACTTAGCCAAGGGGACTTCTTCCCATGTTGTTCCATTCCCAGTGTATAGCTCTGACCTCTCAGAAGGAAGGAGTGAGTCAGCCAAGGGGATTTCTTCCCATGATGTTCCATTCCCAGTGTATAGCTCTGGCTTCTCAGAAGGAAAGAGTGACTTAGCCAAGGGGACTTCTTCCCATGCTGTTCCATTCCCAGTGTATAGCTCTGGCTTCTCAGAAGGAAGGAGTGACTAAGCCAAGGGGACTTCTTCCCATGCTGTTCCTCCATTCCCAGTGTATAGCTCTGGCTTCTCAGAAGGAAGGAGTGAATTAGCCAAGGGGACTTCTTCCCATGATGTTCCATTCCCAGTGTATAGCTCTGGCTTCACAGAAGGAAGGAGTGACTTAGCCAAGGGGACTTCTTCCCATGCTGTTCCTCCATTCCCAGTGTAGAGCTCTGGCTTCTCAGAAGGAAGGATTGACTTAGCCAAAGGGACTTCTTCCATTGTTGTTCCATTCTCAGTGTATAGCTCTGGCTTCTCAGAAGGAAGGAGTGACTTAGCCAAGGGGACTTCTTCCCATGCTGTTCCATTCCCAGTGTATAGCTCTGGCATCTCAGAAGGAAGGAGTGACTTAGCCAAGGGGACTTCTTCCCATGTTGTTCCATTCCCAGTGTATAGCTCTGGCTTCTCAGAAGGAAGGAGTGACTTAGCCAAAGGGACTTCTTCCATTGCTGTTCCATTCCCAGTGTATGGCTCTGACCTCTCAGAAGGAAGGAGTGACTTAGCCAAAGGGACTTCTTCCATTGCTGTTCCATTCCCAGTGTATAGCTCTGGCTTCTCAGAAGGAAGGAGTGACTTAGCCAAGGGGACTTCTTCCCATGCTGTTCCATTCCCAGTGTATAGCTCTGGCTTCTCAGAAGGAAGGAGTGACTTAGCCAAGGGGACTTCTTCCATTGCTGTTCCATTCCCAGTGTATAGCTCTGACCTCTCAGAAGGAAGGAGTGACTCAGCCAAGGGGACTTCTTCCCATGCTGTTCCATTCCCAGTGTATAGCTCTGGCTTCACAGAAGGAAGGAGTGACTTAGCCAAGGGGACTTCTTCCATTGCTGTTCCATTCCCAGTGTATAGCTCTGGCTTCTCAGAAGGAAGGAGTGACTTAGCCAAGGGGACTTCTTCCCATGCTGTTCCATTCCCAGTGTATAGCTCTGGCTTCTCAGAAGGAAGGAGTGACTTAGCCAAAGGGACTTCTTCCATTGTTGTTCCATTCCCAGTGTATAGCTCTGGCCTCTCAGAAGGAAGGAGTGACTCAGCCAAGGGGACTTCTTCCCATGCTGTTCCATTCCCAGTGTATAGCTCTGGCTTCTCAGAAGGAAGGAGTGACTTAGCCAAGGGGACTTCTTCCCATGCTGTTCCATTCCCAGTGTATAGCTCTGGCCTCTCAGAAGGAAGGAGTGACTTAGCCAAGGGGAATTCTTCCCATGCTGTTCCATTCCCAGTGTATAGCTCTGGCCTCTCAGAAGGAAGGAGTGACTTAGCCAAGGGGACTTCTTCCCATGCTGTTCCATTCCCAGTGTATAGCTCTGGCTTCTCAGAAGGAAGGAGTGACTTAGCCAAGGGGACTTCTTCCCATGCTGTTCCATTCCCAGTGTATAGCTCTGGCTTCTCAGAAGGAAGGAGTGACTTAGCCAAGGGGACTTCTTCCCATGCTGTTCCATTCCCAGTGTATAGCTCTGGCTTCTCAGAAGGAAGGAGTGACTTAGCCAAGGGGACTTCTTCCCATGCTGTTCCATTCCCAGTGTATAGCTCTGGCCTCTCAGAAGGAAGAAGTGACTTAGCCAAGGGGACTTCTTCCCATGCTGTTCCATTCCCAGTGTATAGCTCTGGCTTCTCAGAAGGAAGGAGTGACTTAGCCAAGGGGACTTCTTCCCATGCTGTTCCATTCCCAGTGTATAGCTCTGGCTTCTCAGAAGGAAAGAGTGACTTAGCCAAGGGGACTTCTTCCCATGTTGTTCCATTCCCAGTGTATAGCTCTGGCTTCTCAGAAGGAAGGAGTGACTTAGCCAAGGGGACTTCTTCCCATGCTGTTCCATTCCCAGTGTATAGCTCTGGCTTCTCAGAATGAAGAAGTGACTTAGCCAAGGGGACTTCTTCCCATGCTGTTCCATTCCGAGTGTATAGCTCTGGCTTCTCAGAAGGAAGGAGTGACTTAGCCAAGGGGGCTTCTTCCCATGCTGTTCCATTCCCAGTGTATAGCTCTGACCTCTCAGAAGGAAGGAGTGACTTAGCCAACGGGACTTCTTCCCATGATGTTCCATTCCCAGTGTATAGCTCTGGCTTCACAGAAGGAAGGAGTGACTCAGCCAAGGGGACTTCTTCCCATGCTGTTCCATTCCCAGTGTATAGCTCTGGCTTCTCAGAAGGAAAGAGTGACTTAGCCAAGGGGACTTCTTCCCATGTTGTTCCATTCCCAGTGTATAGCTCTGGCTTCTCAGAAGGAAGGAGTGACTTAGCCAAGGGGACTTCTTCCCATGCTGTTCCATTCCCAGTGTATAGCTCTGGCTTCTCAGAATGAAGAAGTGACTTAGCCAAGGGGACTTCTTCCCATGCTGTTCCATTCCGAGTGTATAGCTCTGGCTTCTCAGAAGGAAGGAGTGACTTAGCCAAGGGGGCTTCTTCCCATGCTGTTCCATTCCCAGTGTATAGCTCTGACCTCTCAGAAGGAAGGAGTGACTTAGCCAAGGGGACTTCTTCCCATGCTGTTCCATTCCCAGTGTATAGCTCTGGCTTCTCAGAAGGAAGGAGTGACTTAGCCAAGGGGACTTCTTCCCATGCTGTTCCATTCCCAGTGTATAGCTCTGACCTCTCAGAAGGAAGGAGTGACTTAGCCAAGTGGACTTCTTCCCATGCTGTTCCATTCCCAGTGTATAGCTCTGGCTTCTCAGAAGGAAGGAGTGAATTAGCCAAGGGGACTTCTTCCCATGCTGTTCCATTCCCAGTGTATAGCTCTGGCTTCTCAGAAGGAAGAAGTGACTTAGCCAAGGGGGCTTCTTCCCATGCTGTTCCATTCCTAGTGTAGAGCTCTGGCTTCTCAGAAGGAAGGAGTGACTTAGCCAAGGGGACTTCTTCCCATGCTGTTCCTCCATTCCCAGTGTATAGCTCTGGCTTCTCAGAAGGAAGGAGTGACTTAGCCAAGGGGACTTCTTCCCATGCTGTTCCATTCTTGTACTCAAGACCAAACCTGCAAGACAAATATATTGTGTATCATCATTCTGGTGCTGACCATCAACTTGATTATATCATGGAGTGCTGTACCACTTCCTCTTTTGCTTTTGTCATTAAATGGCAGACGTCAAAGACACGCACAAAACAACAAACAGCTTTATAAGCTGAAGCTCACTTGGGCAGAATCTTAACATCCAAAATAGTTAACTCGAAAATCACTCCCAGCATGTCTTGAGGTATAATGCTGAAGTAGTAAACCTCCACCCACCCACCCACCCCCAATTTATTTTTATTTTATTACATTTGTGTTTAAGGATCTTGTGTTGGGGAATGTGCTAGCATTCCCTAAATTGGTTTGACTTTTTAAATTTTTTTATATGGCAGTCCAAAAAGTTTATATCTCGACTAAAGCTCACTTGAGCAGCTTCTTAGTATCCTAAATGGTGACTTTAGACAATTTTAACTTCCAAAACTTCCAGCTGCCTAGAATTCTTCATGAAAGTAGTATATCAGTGCCCTCCCAAAAGGGTTAAAAACTGTCAAATTCATCTTCAGGATCTTGTATCTATATATCTATCTACCCCCCCTCCCCCCATGCATAACTTCACTATAGTATGCCGATTTGTCTATCTGAAGACTCCACACTGTCTAGTGTATTGCAATGACTAATCCATTTCTCTATTCAGCAAAACACTTGAAAATCGTATAAAAGGTCATCAGTGTCATAAGCACATTTGTGTATGTGCAATATCATGTCGAGCTGAGTCAGCAAGAAGTTGAACACTTTCGTACCAAGAAGCAGTTTTCTCAGAAATTGACTTGTATGACAAGTTGAACAGCACAGACCTGTGATAAAACCATGTAACTACTTGTGATGCAAGTGTCTATGCATGTAACTACTTGTGATGCAAGTGTCTATGCATGTAACTACTTATGATGCAAGTGTCTGTGCATGTAACTACTTGTGATGCAAGTGTCTATGCATGTAACTACTTATGATGCAAGTGTCTATGCATGTAACTACTTGTGATGCAAGTGTCTGTGCATGTAACTACTTGTGATGCAAGTGTCTATACATGTAACTACTTATGATGCAAGTGTCTATGCATGTAACTACTTATGATGCAAGTGTCTATGCATGTAACTACTTATGATGCAAGTGTCTATGCATGTAACTACTTGTGATGCAAGTGTTTATGCATGTAACTACTTGTGATGCAAGTGTCTATGCATGTAACTACTTGTGATGCAAGTGTCTATGCATGTAACTACTTGTGATGCAAGTGTCTATGCATGTAACTACTTGTGATGCAAGTGTTTATGCATGTAACTACTTGTGATGCAAGTGTCTATGCATGTAACTACTTGTGATGCAAGTGTCTATGCATGTAACTACTTGTGATGCAAGTGTCTATACATGTAACTACTTGTGATGCAAGTGTCTATGCATGTAACTACTTATGATGCAAGTGTCTATGCATGTAACTACTTGTGATGCAAGTGTCTATACATGTAACTACTTGTGATGCAAGTGTCTATGCATGTAACTACTTATGATGCAAGTGTCTATACATGTAACTACTTGTGATGCAAGTGTTTATGCATGTAACTACTTATGATGCAAGTGTCTAAACATGTAACTACTTGTGATGCAAGTGTTTATGCATGTAACTACTTGTGATGCAAGTGTCTATGCATGTAACTACTTATGATGCAAGTGTCTATACATGTAACTACTTGTGATGCAAGTGTCTATGCATGTAACTACTTATGATGCAAGTGTCTGTGCATGTAACTACTTGTGATGCAAGTGTCTGTGCATGTAACTACTTGTGATGCAAGTGTCTATGCATGTAATTACTTGTGATGCAAGTGTCTATGCATGTAACTACTTATGATGCAAGTGTCTGTGCATGTAACTACTTGTGATGCAAGTGTCTGCATGTAACTAACTAGCTATGATGCCAGTGTTTATGCATGTAACTACTTGTGATGCAAGTGTCTATGCATGTAATTACTTGTGATGCAAGTGTCTATGCATGTAACTACTTATGATGCAAGTGTCCATGCATGTAACTACTTGTGATGCCAGTGTTTATACATGTAACTACTTGTGATGCAAGTGTCTATGCATGTAACTACTTATGATGCAAGTGTCTATGCATGTAACTACTTGTGATGCAAGTGTATATGCA
Organism: Cladorhizidae sp. MBARI D1340-BT2; assembly: GCA_028752905.1. Classification (NCBI taxonomy): domain Eukaryota; kingdom Metazoa; phylum Porifera; class Demospongiae; order Poecilosclerida; family Cladorhizidae; species Cladorhizidae sp. MBARI D1340-BT2. The sequence continues at coordinate 9,799,627 of JAQNBH010000009.1, forward strand.
TGTAACTACTTGTGATGCAAGTGTCTATGCATGTAACTACTTATGATGCAAGTGTTTATGCATGTAACTACTTGTGATGCAAGTGTCTATACATGTAACTACTTATGATGCAAGTGTCTATACATGTAACTACTTATGATGCAAGTGTCTATACATGTAACTACTTGTGATGCAAGTGTTTATGCATGTAACTACTTGTGATGCAAGTGTCTATGCATGTAACTACTTATGATGCAAGTGTCTATACATGTAACTACTTGTGATGCAAGTGTTTATGCATGTAACTAACTAGTTATGATGCAAGTGTTTATGCATGTAACTACTTATGATGCAAGTGTTTATGAATGTAACTACTTGTGATGCAAGTGTTTATACATGTAACTAGTTATGATGCAAGTGTTTATGCATGTAACTACTTATGATGCAAGTGTCTATACATGTAACTACTTGTGATGCAAGTGTTTATGCATGTAACTAACTAGTTATGATGCAAGTGTTTATGCATGTAACTACTTATGATGCAAGTGTTTATGAATGTAACTACTTGTGATGCAAGTGTTTATACATGTAACTAGTTATGATGCAAGTGTCTATGCATGTAACTACTTATGATGCAAGTGTCTATACATGTAACTACTTGTGATGCAAGTGTTTATGCATGTAACTAACTAGTTATGATGCAAGTGTTTATGCATGTAACTACTTATGATGCAAGTGTCTATACATGTAACTAGTTATGATGCAAGTGTTTATGCATGTAACTACTTGTGATGCAAGTGTCTATGCATGTAACTACTTATGATGCAAGTGTCTATACATGTAACTACTTATGATGCAAGTGTCTATACATGTAACTACTTGTGATGCAAGTGTTTATGCATGTAACTACTTGTGATGCAAGTGTTTATGCATGTAACTACTTGTGATGCAAGTGTCTATGCATGTAACTACTTATGATGCAAGTGTCTATACATGTAACTACTTGTGATGCAAGTGTTTATGCATGTAACTACTTGTGATGCAAGTGTTTATGCATGTAACTACTTGTGATGCAAGTGTCTATGCATGTAACTACTTATGATGCAAGTGTCTATACATGTAACTACTTATGATGCAAGTGTCTATGCATGTAACTACTTGTGATGCAAGTGTCTATACATGTAACTACTTATGATGCAAGTGTCTATGCATGTAACTACTTGTGATGCAAGTGTCTATGCATGTAACTACTTATGATGCAAGTGTCTATGCATGTAATTACTTGTGATGCAAGTGTCTATGCATGTAACTACTTATGATGCAAGTGTCTATGCATGTAACTACTTGTGATGCAAGTGTCTGTGCATCTAACTACTTGTGATGCAAGTGTTTATGCATGTAATTACTTATGATGCAAGTGTCTATGCATGTAACTACTTATGATGCAAGTGTTTATGCATGTAACTACTTGTGATGCAAGTGTCTATACATGTAACTACTTGTGATGCAAGTGTCTATGCATGTAACTACTTATGATGCAAGTGTCTATACATGTAACTACTTGTGATGCAAGTGTCTATGCATGTAACTACTTATGATGCAAGTGTCTCTGTGTATTATTATATGAATACAATCGTGTCTTTACTCGAGTAGTGTAATAACATGATATCTATGATTGGTTGAGATTGTAACTTTTTGTGAGTGTGTGCAGTTAATTTTGGTAACCGAAGATAGCTTGTTTTCTAATGATGTACTTTATGAGGGCTGGTAAGTTGGCACAGTGGTGACAAGTATACTCTCTTAGAAACTGTGATCACTTTAAAAAGCCTCTAAAATCACAGAGTGCCTGGCACCACTTCCTATTCACAGGCTGTGTACTAGAACCTCGTAAGCACGTTATGAGTATGGGAAGTTTCCTCAGATTACCACATAGAAGGGAACTGGGAAGCCAATAAAGACTTCTTGGCATGTAACTTTTGATTGTTTCAAACAACAACAACAGCAAATTCCCTCTCATAACGACGTGGGTATGTGTCACAACCTGCGAATGAAAGTGCACTCAGTAAATTTTAGACGATTTTTAAAATTTTAAGTACAGTTTTTAAAAAGTTTTTTTATTATACATCTGGTGCACGTGCTAGGCGTGTGTACTGGCACGTGGTGGATAGCTAGCTACCGGTATATAACAGGCTTACGTGAGCCTTAGCATCTCATTATTCCTGATGAAGACTAGAGCATCCAGTCGAAACGTCGAGTGAATACAATTTGAAATTGATTATTGAGAAGGTGATTTTAATGTTATTATGTCAACTGAGAGTTCATTGAGTATTATATATATAGTTTGGTAAGAAACCAAAAATGAATTAATTAATTAATGGCCTTGCCTTGTAAAATGTTTGTGGTCTACATTTGGTATATTTGGTTTCTTTTTTTAATCATTATTCCTGATGAAGACTAGAGCATTTAGTCGAAACGTCGAGAGAATACAATTTGAAGTTGATTATTGAGAAGGCTATTGTAATATTATGTCAGCTGAGAGTTCATTGAGAGATTATTATAATAAAACATTTTTGGTCGATTCTGTATTCTCTATGGCTACGACACCACTTGTGTGTTACTGCACATTTCCTGGCTAGGGCTGGAACAAACGCCATTGCAAACGTTGTTTTTTACAACATACGTAGAATTTAGCACAGAGAGCCAATTTCAGTCTGGAAGTGGGAAGTGGTCCCTTACCAATCTCTATGCTGGGATAGGGTCTGGAGTTACTGGTATACCACATAGTCCCTTACTATATAGGTTACTGGGCACATAGTCCTTTAGCAATCATTATATAGGTTACTGGTATACCACATAGTCCTTTAGCAATCACTATATAGGATCTGGAGTTACTGGTGTACCAAATCCATCCTGACGCACAAATAACAGCGATGGTTAAACCAGGGGTGTATTTAGGGGGGGGCGGGGGGGGGCATTCGCCCCCCCTTGTATAATTCTCGCCCCCCCCTTGAAATTAGAGATATTTTTTTAAATAATGTCAAGAAAGGTGTAATACAAGAAAGGTGTAATAAGCTTATGATATCAGGTTCAAATGATAGGAATGTCAAACTGAGGTTCTTCTTGGTTTTCTCTGCCATACGTCCACAATCTCTTCAAGGTCGCTCTCAGAGAGTACTTCTGGTGCCTCTATAGCAATCCTCATAAGGTGAGAAAGGCTGCAGTCACTTAGAGAATTACGCAAACGAGTCTTGATCATCTTCATCTGTGAGAAGCTTCTCTCCACAGAAGCAGTAGAAACTGGAATCGATAAGCAGATGGAGGCAATCTTGTGCAAATTGGGAAACATGGCCTTGAGCATGTCGTTTGAAACAAGTTCTTTCAGCTGTGATGCAGTAGTATCCCGTGGTTGCTTGACTAACAGCTGGCGGAATGTTTTCCACTCTGTAAGTATTTCAGTGGAAATCATGGCTGTCTTCACTGTTTCTTCTCCATCCAATGTTTCTGCATCTCTATCTTCTCCGTAGTGAGCAATCAGTTTCTCAACAGACGTGTCTCCATAAGTGGGAAAAGATACTGAATCTGGTTTTGGAACTTTCCGTGGATCGAATATAGACAATGCTGATACAACAGCGTTGGATGAAGAAAATCGGCTTGTTATGTTGGCCTTTAAATCAGCAACAAAAGGCTTACCAACAACATTCTGGAACGAAAGTATTTTATCAGCGTCAATAGACACCTTTGTAGATGACTTCAAGTCTTCAACGTTTTCAAGAAGCTCCAACACCCAGTTCGCTCCAGGCAAAACTGCATCATCCAAGGATTTAACAGTAGCATCAACAAGGAATGATATCAACGAGAGGTCAAGCTGCTCTGCCTGAAGTGCTTTGCTGAGCTTGGCTACTTGTGGTAGAGTGAAATCAAGCAAATATATAGCTGCAATCGTAGACAATTTGCAGAGGGCACCATGGATTCCAAGAGCTTCTGGCTCGTGGGACGTCTCGTAGATGTTCCCAATGGTGATTACAATTGCAGAATAACTTGCTTTGACAGCTTTGACACACCTTTCATGTGCCAGCCAGCGTGTGTCAGATGGCTTGATCACTTTCATTTCTGGAAGTTCAAGAACGTGCTGTACCTCCTTCAGACACTCTGCTCGCTTGGGGGAATTGCGAAAATGCTTCCAAAGAGTAGTCAATGTTCTGTAAACATGAGCAATTCCAGGAGTTTTATTGGCAGCTTGCACACAAGCCAACTGCAGTAAGTGACAGTGGCAGTGTATAAACAGAGCGTGAGGAGTATGTTTCTTGATACGTGCCTGAACCCCGGTCTTTCGTCCAGAAAAAGTTGCAGCTCCATCAAATCCCAATCCAACTATTCTTCCGACTTGTAGACCTTTCTTCTTTAAACAATCGATGAGATTAGAATAGATGGTCTCTGCATCAGCCTTCTTCAATGGAATAAGCTCCAGAAAGCACTCTACTGGTACACCATCTTCCTCCCAGCGGCAAAACACAGACAATTCTTCTACGTTGGTGACATCTGTGCACTCATCTGCCATGAGGCTGTACATAGGTGCCTTTTGAAGTCGCTTCAGAATCGACTCCTCCACCCATGTCCCCAATGATTCGATGAATTCAACCACAGCCACTCTTGATGTGTACACAGCATTTCTTGGTGCAGTTTCTAAGAATTGCTTCAAATGTTGGCTGCCACATTGAACCACCACGTCAACCAGCTTCTCAAATTTTGTCGAATGTGCAACTTGTTCTTTCGTAAGAAAATGAGTGAGTAGGATCAGGCACTTCACTGCAGCTCTGTTCTGAGCTCTTTTGCGAGCTAAAACATTCTGGAGTTGCTGTACAACTGTTCCACCTTTGGCTGCTCCTTTAGCTGCAAAAAGAGCTCGAGTTGCATGGATATGGAAGTCACTTCTCGCATGAGCTTTCATTTTTTCAACAGCTTTCTTCCAATTTCTGCAAGGTTGTGTGACCCACACTCCTCCAGTACGCTGCAGACCAGATTGCTTGCAAACCTTGCAAAAGGCACCATCGCTATCCTCGTCATAATAGAGCCAACTGAAATCTTTCTCCCAGCTCTTAGAGTATTTTCTCTTCGTGGATACAGAAGAGCGGTGTTTGTTTTGCTTGCTTTTCTTTGAAGGTGGAGGACTAAGGCTAGGACTAGATGCCTCGACATGCTCAGAGCTATCTGTTCTGCTATCTTCGCTATCGCTGCTATTAGCATGAGAAGAGGCTTGAGAAGTACTTGCAAAGTATGAGCGAATATGCATATTAATATGAAGAGAAATCAGCTAGTAAGGTTTCTTTTATAGAGACTTTAAGACCATGACATAATGGACTGAGTTAAAAATACTGAGAGAGAGTGGGAAAGAAGGAGGGAACTGAAGAAGTGACAAACCTACAAAGGAGAACACGTGGTGGTGTGTGATGACTTTAAGACCATGACATAATGGACTGAGTTAAAAATACTGAGAGAGAGTGGGAAAGAAGGAGGGAACTGAAGAAGTGACAAACCTACAAAGGAGAACACGTGGTGGCGTGTGATGACATCATGTCTAAGATTAGACTTGAAGACCATGACATAATGGACTGAGTTAAAAATACTGAGAGAGGGGGAGTGGGAAAGAAGGAGAAACAAAAGAAGTGACAAACCTACAAAGGAGAGCACGTGGTGGTGTGTGATGTCATCGTGTCATGACACATGCTCTCCTTTTTCCAAGCAGCTACAATATCATGAGAAATATATACAGTCTAGCCATAGTTCGGTATAGCATAATGCCATTGGTAGTCAGTCAAAATAGCTATCCTCAGACATTGTAAAAGCAAAAAAAAATATGGGGGGATCTTCCCCCCAGACCCCCCTTTTACGACTTATGAACATGTTAAGAAAATATTAACAAAAATTAGGGCACCAAGTGACCAACCATTTCCACCCCCCCCCCCCCTAGAGAACTAGAGAAAAATTGTGTATGAAACCTGTTGTCCATGATTTTGTAAGAAAATGCATGGAATGCAACATAATTCGATTTCACAAAAGCCCACCTCCATTATACGAGTGACAAGTGACTATATCTAATCTATATATGCTGATTGCCGTAGCATGCAACTTCAGCAAATATTTAAGATGGAATGTTGTACTAAAGATTTTAGAAAAAGTGCATGCCATCATAAGTAGCAGCTATATATACAGTTAGTACTGCAAAAATACCTGTGGGTAAAACACTTTCGTACTCCACGCGGAAGCCCAGGGTGCACGTCCCCTTTCCGCACCATCCAGGCTCTCCGCCCCCCCTTATTTTTCCATATCTCAAGTTCGCCCCCCCTTGGCAAAATTTCTGTGTACAACCCTGGTTAAACACAATCATTTGAGAAGATGAGTGCTTTAGCAATGGAGATGCTTTTGAAGTTGCATCTATAAGCTGTAGGTTATAAGAGACTAATTTTCAACTGGATTTGATCAAAGGAATGGTCTCTGAACAGAGCCATGTTTGCTGCATTTCCTGCAGGCTATGGGAGCTATGGTTGTTCGTCTCTGATATTCTAGCTCTTCTTGAACAGAACTGAGGCTTCTCTCTCTGGGAGAAGAGGATAGGCAAGTGCCACAATAACAGAGCTTCAGCCATTTCAAGCAATGTCTAAAGAAATGCTTTTCAATATGCACAGGTGTGGCAGGGAATATTGAGGCTATCTGCTACATTGGTTGTTTTCAATTGCATTGTTGAAAAATAAGTTTGTTGTAACTAGTGTCTCCAGACCCTCAGCACAAGACTCCTATATGAGCACAAGACTCTATACGAGAACGAGATGATTTTATGTGCTGGCCTATAAATATTAGAATATGCCACAGGTATATTGTGAAGCAGAAGAACGAGATGATTTTATGTGCTGGCCTATAAATATTAGAATATGCCACAGGTATATTGTGAAGCAGAGTGGCGCAGTGGGAGCGTGCTGGGCCCATAACCCAGAGGTCGATGGATCGAAACCATTCTCTGCTATTTTTTTTTCTTTCTTTTTTCTCTTCCCCTCTTTTCCTTTTTTTTTCCCCCCCACTTCTTTTTCCCTACAACTTCCCCCCCCCCCCCCCCCCCTTCTCTTCCCACTTCTTTCTCCCTTCACCCCCCCCCCCCCCCCCATTCTTTTCCAACTTCTTTCCCCTTCACAACCCCCCATTCCCTCCCCTATTTCCCCCCCTCTTTTCCCCACTTCTTTCTTCCTCCCCCCTCCCCACTTCTTTCTCCCTTCACAACCCCAACCCCCCCACCCCACCATTCTTAATTAGCTGTTAAGGGATATGCAGATCTGCTTAGGGAAGCCCGCCCTAAGTTACCCGATGAGCTACACCTGTAGCAAGTGTAATGAGGAGCAGCTAATGAGTGTAGATTGTAGAATAGCTGCCCAGTGAGATCATTGGTGTATTTTGATAGATGTGTGAGCTTGATTGTATATTTCCATGTATGGAAATACGTGTAGAACGGGTAGAGAGTACAGAGTTCTGCGAGATTCTGAGACTTGCTAGGTTGTTATTATGTGGAGTTGAAATGATAACTTTTACCTGTAAGAACTGGACCTCAGCCCAGAGCGAATTAAGCATAAGCTAGCGGCAATAAGGCTGACCTGAATAGTAGTATAGTATGTAGGACATCTTGAAAACGAACACTCACAGAGGTCACAGAGGTTACGCTCAGCCATAGCATCCTGTCTCCTTATTGCCATGTTAATATATTCCTCCAACTTCTGGTATTACATGCCTTACGAGGGCTTCTGCACCTGCCGACCTTCTGGGCCTGGCTCTGTCTGGCCTCATTACAGTAGTCTCTTACTTTTGCCCTCGGATAGGCTCTGCCGTGCTCTGTGCATTGGATGCAATCGTATTCAAAGCACAGAGAATCTTCCTCGTGTAGTTTTGCAAAAGCATGTCACTGACTGGCTCAGAGAGGGAGGGACACTACTTTGTTGTTGTTGTTGTTGATGAACCTGTCGCCCTTCCCTTCTCTCTCATCGTCACTCTGCCAATAGGTTCTCTTATAACTTCACTCTGTGTCCTAGTGCTGTGTGTGACTTGCATTTTAAGTCACTTGTACGTAGATATGTACGCTAGTTCCATCCTAATGCGGCTTATCTACATGGACATATATTTTTAACCCTTTTTTAAACTTATTTGTTTGTTTGGTTGTTTATCTATCTACTATTAATTCTTAATAGGAGCGTGCGTATGAAGTTTATAGAGACATTTCATCCATTGCTTCGCCACAAAGGTATATTTTGCGCTGTACATGTGTGTTGCAGTTGAAGATAGCACAATGGCGTCAAGTATTGTTTTGTGTGTTGCTTTCAAGCATGAAGGTGGCATGGCTAAGGATTGGTCTTTATCAGAAGGAAAAGGGCCAGTATGACGAGGCGATCAAAAGGTACTCATTTGCACAGGTTTATAGCTCACAATAACCTTCTCAATAATCAACTTGAAATTGTATTCTCTCGACGTTTCGACTAGATGCTCCAGCCTTCTTCATCAGGAATAATCCTCAAGAAGGCTAGAGCATCTAGTCGAAACGTCGAGAAAATACAATTTGAAGTTGATTATTGAGAAGGTTATTGTAATGTTATTATGTCAACTGAGTGATCATTGGGTTATAGCTGTTGTTTAATATAATTTCATGACCAAAGTTATGTATGCTCTAAAACAACAACAACAAAAACGGAACAGAAAGAACTTTCATTGGTCAGATGTTGTACACATTTCTCCCCCTTTATTTCATTTCAGCTTTCAGAGTGTTTTGTCGTACTTTCAGGACGATAGGTAAGTTCTGTTTGTTTTGGCTCACTACTGGTGTGCGATGTCACTTGTCTTGGGTGGTTCTTGTTGCTGTTTCTCAGACATTGTTGGGAGTGTTTGGGAGAAGCATATTTGGCAAGAGGTAGCCACAACTCTGCCCTCAGGACATTCACCATGTGTCTACAAGTAAGAAGTGCACCTGTGTGTCCGTGTGAGTGAGCAGGTTGCCTCCTCCCTGGCTGCAGCTCAGACCATGAAGCAACCCTTGCTCTAGTGTTGCCTAATTCTAGCCATGGCTTCTATCTCTGGCATTAGTTCTACTATAAACTGGCCATTAGTTTCCATCTCTGCGATTGCTTAACTCGAGCCTCTTTATCTCAACTATATCCTTGCCCCCTCTCTCATAGCTCCTGCCCCCTCTCCTGCTCTATCCTGTCCCCTCTATCCTAGCTCCTTACCCCTCTATCCCAACTACTGCTATATTTCCCCCTCTATCCTACCCTTCCCCCCTCTATTCTACCCTTCCCCCCTCTATCCTACCCTTTCCCCCTCTATCCTACCCTTGCCCCTCTATCCTACCCTTGCCCCCTCTATCCTACCCTTCCCCCTCTATCCTACCCTTGCCCCTCTATCCTACCCTTCCCCCCTCTATCCTACCCTTCCCCCCTCTATCCTAGTCTTCCCCCCTCTATCCTACCCTTGCCCCCTCTATCCTACCCTTGCCCCCTCTATCCTACCCTTGCCCCCTCTATCCTACCCTTCCCCCTCTATCCTACCCCCCCTCTATCCTACCCTTCCCCCCTCTATCCTACCCTTGCCCCCTCTATCCTACCCTTCCCCCCTCTATCCTACCCTTCCCCCTCTATCCCCCCTCTATCCCACCCTTCCCCCCTCTATCCTACCCTTCCCCCTCTATCCTACCCTTCCCCCCTCTATCCTACCCTTCCCCCTCTATCCTACCCTTGCCCCCTCTATCCTACCCTTGCCCCCTCTATCCTACCCTTCCCCCTCTATCCTACCCTCCCCCCCTCTATCCTACCCTTGCCCCCTCTATCCTACCCTTCCCCCTTCTATCCTACCCTTCCCCCTCTATCCTACCCTTGCCCCCTCTATCCTACCCTTCCCCTCTATCCTACCCTTCCCCCTCTATCCTACCTTCCCCCCTCTATCCTACCCTTCCCCCTCTATCCTACCCTTGCCCCCTCTATCCTACCCTTCCCCCCTCTATCCTACCCTTCCCCCCTCTATCCTAGTCTTCCCCCCTCTATCCTACCCTTGCCCCTCTATCCTACCCTTGCCCCCTCTATCCTACCCTTCCCCCTCTATCCTACTCTTCCCCCCTCTATCCTACCCTTGCCCCCTCTATCCCACTCTATCCTACCCTTCCCCCTCTATCCTACCCTTGCCCCCTCTATCCTACCCTTCCCCCCTCTATCCTACCCTTCCCCCTCTATCCTACCCTTCCCCCTCTATCCTACCCTTCCCCCTCTATCCTACCCTTCCCCCTCTATCCTACCCTTCCCCCTCTATCCTACCCTTCCCCCCCCTATCCTACCCTTCCCCCCTCTATCCTACCCCTACCCCTCTATCCTACCCATACCCCTCTATCCTACCCTTGCCCCTCTATCCTACCCTTCCCCCTCTATCCTACCCTTCCCCCTCTATCCTACCCTTCCCCCTCTATCCTACCCTTCCCCCCTCTATCCTACCCTTCCCCCCTCTATCCTACCCCTACCCCTCTATCCTACCCATACCCCTCTATCCTACCTTTCCCCTACCCATACCCCTCTATCCTACCCTTCCCCCTCTATCTACCTTCCCCCCTCTATCCTACCCTTGCCCCCTCTATCCTACCCTTGCCCCCTCTATCCTACCCTTGCCCCCTCTATCCTACCCTTGCCCCCTCTATCCTACCCTTCCCCCTTCTATCCTACCCTTGCCCCCTCTATCCTACCCTTGCCCCCTCTATCCTACCCTTGCCCCCTCTACCTACCCTTGCCCCCTCTATCCTACCCTTCCCCCCTCTATCCTACCCTTCCCCCCTCTACATCCTAGCTCCTGCTGTATCCTTACCCCCTTATATACTTGCATATGCTTGCCATAGTCCAACTCTAGGCTTGCTATAGCGAGCCCTGCAGAGTTCCATCACCCTCTTAGTTCTGTCTATGCTGTTCATTTACTTCATCCCTTTCTGTTGCTTAGCTGAACCCTGGCTCACTTCACTGTCAATACAGGTGAGCTCTGTGTTGCTTTAAATATGATCTCACCCCCATCTTATTCTTCTCCTTCTTCACCTCCTCCTCCTCCTCCTCCTCTTCCTCCTCCTCTTCCTCCTCCTCCTCCTCCTTCTTTAGTTTTATTTAGGTATGCGTAAATATTATGTTCTTTCTCCTGTTGCAAGAATTGCACATGTCAAGCAAACGCTTGGATTCCTCCAAGAAGCAATTGATGAATATTCCGCAATCTTGAAGAGAGAAAAATACTATGTCCCGGCCTGTATTGGTAAGGAGTGTCTGCACGAACATTAATTCAACCACCCCATTGCCCCACACCCACTCGCCCACCCCCAAAAAAATTAATTAAAAAAACAGCAATGCAAAAATAATAATTAGAGGACGATTTAAATTATAGAAAAAAGTATAGAAATAAAAGTATAGAAATAATGTTTAAAAAAAGTGAAACATTAACATCCCTAGCCCTAGCTCTAGCCCTAGGTACTGTCACTTGCTTTTTGGTGGGTAATTAAAAAAATTCCCTGTACACTTTTGGATGTACTTTTTGCACACTTTTGAAAATGTTGATAATTGTGAAGAATCCCTTAGTGTATAATATGTTGGCTACTAGACCAGTAATGATATGCAACTGTTATCTTGTTTAGTGGCGGTGTCTTCTGCGTGCATGCTAGCGACATTGTATTGTGTGTGTGTGTGTGTGTGTATGTGTGTGGGTGTGTGCTGATGTGTGCAGGACGGGGGGAATCTTACTTCAAGCTGGCCCAGTCAGTGCTACAGCACAACTTTGATGGCAGAGCTGTGGATTATGTCAGTGCTGCTCTTGCCGATCTCACTCTGTAAGGACAGACTTAGTCAAGTTCTCTACAATGAAACAGCACAACAAAACAGCGACAGCAAACAACTATCAACAGAAGAACAGCAACAACAGCAATAAAGCAACTATCAACAGAAGAACAGCAACAATAACAACAGCAGCAAAGCAACTATCAACAGAAGAACAGCAACAATAACAACAGCAGCAAAGCAATTATCAACAGAACAACAGCAACAACAACAACAGTAAAATAACCATCAACAGAAAACAAAAACAACAACAACAGTAAAGCAACTATCAACAGAACAACAGCATCAACAATAACAATAAAGCAACTATCAACAGAAGAATAGCAACAACAACAACAGTAAAGCAACTATCAACAGAAGCAACTATCAACAGAACAACAACAACAAAAAACAGTAAAACAACTGTCAACTGAACAACAACAGCAACAACAGTGAAGCAACTATCAACAGAATAACAGCAACAACAACAACAATAAAGCAACTATCAACAGAACAACAACAGTAAAGCAACTGTCAACTGAAAAACAACAGCAACAACAGTGAAGCTTATCAACAGAAGAACAGCAACAACAACAACAGTAAAGCAACTATCAACAGAAGAACAGCAACAACAACAACAGTAAAGCAACTATCAACAGAACAGCAACAACAACAGTAAATAACTATCAACAGAAGAACAGCAACAACAGTAAAGCAACTATCAACAGAGCAACAACAATAGAGGAGCAACACCTTACAGCATGAACAACAACAATATACTTACTAGCAAAAAAAATTCTATAATTTGTGTCCAGGGCTGCAAGACTACGGCCAGACTTTAACTGTGTGTGGAAGTTGCTAGGAGACAGCTGCACCTGTGTCTATCCCGTGGCCCCAAACGTCGCTAGGTACAACTCTATGTGGTTGCTATGCACATGCATTATGTGTGGCCCCACAACAACGTGATGTTATGTTTTTCAGACTTTCCTGGTCAAACAACACTTTTACAAGAATAAATAAACATCTTTCTATTAGCAGTTATATAATTATTATTATTTTATTATTATTTTAAGCTGATGAAAAACAAAGTTAATTGTTTGTGTGAATGTCATAAGCTGATAGTTATATTAAAATTGTCAAGAGTGGCACAGCCGGTACTAAATCTCATGATCCTCAAAGATCTACCAAGCACACCACTGGAAGAATTCTGGACAACTGAGGCTATATCAACTAGAGGGAGCACCTGACTTCCAAGATTGTCACGGGCATTTCGCCACCAATAGTGGGAGCTGCTGGTCAGCGGCATCCCAAGGTGGAACTGAGGAAGACGCTTCAAAGCTCCCAGCTGACCGTCAGTATTCCTTCTACACACAAGGACTGACTGCATGGAACCATTTCTAGCCTAGAGCATGCAGCCACCCACCGTTGGTTAACACTTTCAACGTCTGACTAGTGGGTATGCTGTGGACTGATGTCAAGCCTGCACTGTACCATGTGGTGTCACTTGTTATCAGTCATGACCAGTTTTGAAGTCCTTGATTATTTTTTGGGGTCGAAAAAGAAGAAGAAACCAAGTGAAAAATTAATTTTTTTACACCACCTGGACAATGACAAACTTGTCACATTTGGCAGAGAAACATAAAATCAATTAGTAGGTGTGGCCTAAATACAAAACTCTATCTAAATATCTGTGCATGTACTTTGGACTAAGCTGATATCTGAGTATGTACTCTGGACTAAGGTGATATCTGAGTATGTACTCTGGACTAAGGTGATATCTGAGTATGTACTCTGGACTAAGGTGATATCTGAGATTGTACTTTGAACTAAGGTGATATCTGAGTATGTACTCTGGACTAAGGTGATATCTGAGTATGTACTCTGGACTAAGGTGATATCTGAGTGTGTACTTTGAACTAAGGTGATATCTGAGCGTGTACTCTGGACGAAGGTGATATCTGAGTATGTACTCTGGACTAAGGTGATATCTGAGTATGTACTTTGGACTAAGCTGATAATGTGAGTATGTACTCTGGACTAAGCTGATATCTGATTATGTACTTTGGACTAAGGTGATATCTGAGTATGAACTTTGGACAAAGCTGAGCTTATGTTCTAGAAGATGCAGTACACTGACTTATCATTAGTTTCTTGTATTATGTGAGCATGTGCTTTACTAAGACCTCTAGTGCCAAGTGTGCTTCGTCGTGGCAAGTTGGAGCCTTCAGAATCAGAGAGTGTGCGAGTCGAAAAGCAAGAACTTCTTGAAATTGGGTGCAGGTAGGTGCATGCACGTTTGCTGTGTGTATTCATTGTATTAATGGAGAGATGTTGCTGTCAAGTATGTGCTATGGTTGTAGATGTTACGAGCGAGTGTTGCAGATGAACCAAGATGCACCACACTTCTGGCATGATCTGGCTCTGGCAAACTTCTATCTCGCAGAAGTAATAGCTCCTTATAATATGTAAATTTCTTTTCATCTCGACCTTTGGAGTCTTCTATCTCTATATATCCATCTATTTTTCTATAATCTTTCTATCTATCTATCTATCTGTCTGTCACTATCTACATGTTGTTGGACCCTGAGTGCATTGCGCCAACAATGGAGGGAAAATCATAATTACTTATCCAGCAAGGAGCGCAGAGAATTGTTGCATATGCTTCAACTTGCTGTTCACATCCTTAGCTAGCCAAGAGGCTGGAGGAGCCAGCACAAAACAGCCAGACCACTGAGGTGAATGTGAGAAACAGGTTGAGGGAGCCCAGACAAGTGGAGTCAAAGGCTGAGAGGATGGCATCATTTAGATTTTCTAGGGGGAAAAGCAACAAAAGCAGAGAGCAGGAAAACCCAGAACAGCAATAGCAAAGGTCAGAGGTGAAAGCAGGGGAAGTGAAGGGGTGTATTAATGTGAATATTCAAGGGGAGAGCATGAAATCATCGAGGAGCAGCAGCATCCACAAGGGCGGAGACAAAAGTGGGCATGCCAGGAGTGAGTGCTGTAATTAAGTTATGAGGCTGTTCTGTTCCCCTGAGCTGCGTCGACACAGGCCGAGACAAATTGGACATGTTAGGAGAGAGCAGGAAAACTAACAGCATATAGGCTAATGAGAAAAAGTGAGACGTCAGTACGAATATATATATATATATATACTGTATAATTATATATATATATTATATATATATATACACACATACACTGTTCGTAACACAGTCTTTTTAGAAGATTAGTACACACTAATTGTGGTGCATAAAAATAATAAGTTAGTGTTTTCTTAGTAAGGTAGATTATTGACGAAACCATTTGCACTTGCAGTGCCTGGATGCTAGGGATCCCAAGAAAGAACAGAAGATTGAAACTGCCAGAAAAGTAAGAGAGAGAGAGAGCGTGTGTGTGTGTGTTGCTGAGCAAGTACCTGTGATGAAGCGTCTTGTGTGACATAGGCTGCCGAGAAAGCTGTTGATTTGAAGCCAACCGATTCTAATTATTGGAACACCCTCGGGGTCATCGCCTCTTTAGATGGTAAGGATATTATAAATAATAATTATTATTAATAAAATAATAATAATAATAGTAGTAGTAGTAGGAGGAGTAGTAGTAGTAGTAGGAGTAATAATAATAATAATAATAATAATAATAATAATAATAATAATAATAATAATAATAATAATAATAATAATAATAATAATAATAATAATAATAATAATAATAATAATAAAATGAGGAGGAGGAGTAGTAGTAGTAGTAATAGTAATAATAATAACAATAATAATAATAATAATAATTACGCAACACCAGTCATAGAAATGGTTACACATAAAGTGATTGATGTGCTAATTTTTTAATTTCAATATATTTTTGTTATATGTATATAGGAACTGACAGTTCTGGATTGGCCCAACACAGTTTCATTCGTTCTCTGCAAGAGCAAGATGTACAGTTGTTAACACATGCTGGCAGATAATCTCTCAACATTTATTTACATGAACCATTTTCTGCAGAATGCAATGGCATGGTCAAACCTTGGAACTTTCTACTTGAAGCACGATAACACAGAGGTGTGTCCGGTATTGGTTCTCTCTGAAGAACTAACGCAAACATATCTCCCTTGTAGCACTTGTTTTGTTGTTGTTGTTATTGTTTTTCTGTTTTCTTTCTTTCTCTCGGTCCTTTCTCTTTCATCTCCTTAGCTTGCGTATGAGGCATTCAGTAAGGCTCAAGCATGCTCTCCTGACTGCGTGCAGGCCTGGATCGGGCAGGCTATGATTGCAGAGAGAATTGGGAGCTCTGAATCCATGGGTCTCTTCAGACACGCCACAGAACTGGAGTACCATGTAAGAAAGAAGCACAAACACAGATGCAGTTCGTCACACCACATACCGTTAAATTAACCCCTAGCCTGAGGCGAGTGTGGGCTATAGTTACTGGGTGTGTCAGACGTTTCAAGGTGTCCCTCTGAAGTTGTTCGTGGAGCATGGTGGAGTAGAATTGAAGGAAGTCGCTCACCAGAGGATGCTACATGCGAGGGACAGCCTGGAGAAGCTGGCCTGTAGGGAAGCCCCTGACCCTTGCACTCTCAACTACCTGGGCTTGCTGTACGAGCAAGAAGGACTGGAGAGAGTAGCAGAGAGAACATTTACGAGGTTCGGCAGAGTTACCTAGCATGGATGATATTTTTTTGTCAAAGCTGAAAATATTCTGTTGTTGTTTGTGCTTCGTTGTCCAGAGCTTTGGAGTGTTGCTATGGTGGGGAACAGAAAGCATCCATCATACAATACAATCTTGCTCGTGTCCAAAGGTAATAACTGTGGTAAGAGACAGTCATGCCATGCACATGTTTACGTGGACCATTTTCTACAGAATGCAATGACGTAGTCGAACCTTAGAACTTTGTACCGGAATCACCATAACATAGAGGTGTGTCCAGTCTTGTTTCTCTTTCCAGCAAGGCTGGACACACCTCCTCTGTGTTACCATGCCTCCACTACAAACTTCCAAGGTTCGGACTACGCCATTGCGTTCTATAAGAAGGACTTTCAAAGTCAATTTTGATATTTAGAATTGCATCTCTACACGAGCTACAAGCTATTAGCTTGTGCGACCACACCTCAGGTGCCTTCCAAAAGAATGGAGCATGAGTGATGCTGTGTGATACCTGCTTAGTAGTGTGTGCTCAAACAGTGGAGCAGTCCTAGCACTTCTTACAGCATTGGTCTTCAACCAATTGACCACTAACCATAGCCCTGTCCCTACGTCTAACCATAGCCCCCACTCCTAACCATAGCCCTGGCACTACCCCTAACCATAGCCCTGGCACTACCCCTAACCATAGCTCTGGCCTCACTACCCCTAACCATAGCCCTGGCACTACCCCTAACCATAGCCCTGGCACTACCCCTAACCATAGCCCTGGTCCCACTCCTAACCATAGCCCTGGCCCTATCCCTTACCATAGCCCTGGCCCTACCCCTAACCATATCCCTGGCACTACCCCTTACCATAGCCCTGGCCCTACCCCATGACCATAGCCCTGGCCCTACCCCTAACCATATCCCTGGCACTACCCCTTACCATAGCCCTGGCCCTACCCCATAACCATAGCCCTGGCCCTACCCCTAACCATATCCCTGGCATTACCCCTTACCATAGCCCTGGCCCCACTACCCCTAACCATAGCCCTGGTCCCACTCCTAACCATAGCCCTGGCACTACCCCTAACCATAGCCCTGGCACTACCCCTAACCATAGCCCTGGCCCTATCCCTTACCATAGCCCTGGCCCTACCCCTAACCATAGCCCTGGCCCTACCCCTAACCATATCCCTGGCATTACCCCTTACCATAGCCCTGGCCCCACTACCCCTAACCATAGCCTGGCCCTACCCGTAACCATAGTCCTGGCCCTACCCCTAACCATAGTCCTGGCACTACTCCTAACCATAGCCCTGGCCCCACTACTCCTAACCATAGCCCTGGCCCCACTCCTAACCATAGCCCTGGCCCCACTACTCCTAACCATAGCCCTGGCCCCACTCCTAACCATAGCCCTGGCCCTACCCCTAACCATAGCCCTGGCACTACCCCTCACCATAGCTACCCCTAACCATAGCCCTGCCCCCACTCCTAACCATAGCCGTGGTCCCACTCCTAACCATAGCCCTGGCACTACCTCAACCATAGCCCTGGCCCTACCCCTAACCATAGCCCTTGCCCTACCCCTTACCATAGCCCTGCCCCCACTCCTAACCATAGCCGTGGTCCCACTCCTAACCATAGCCCTGGCACAACCCCTTACCATAGCCCTGGCCCTACCCCTAACCATAGCCCTTGCCCTACCCCTTACCATAGCCCTGCCCCCACTCCTAACCATAGCCGTGGTCCCACTCCTAACCGTAGCCCTGGCACAACCCCTTACCATAGCCCTGGTGGCTATTTTGGTTTGACTTCCATTTCAAAATTACTCGACTTTCAAAACACCAAAAAAATGCAACTCTTATTCTAGCTAAAACTAGGGCTAGGGCTAAGGGCTAAGGCTAGGGCTAGAGGTGGGTCTAGAGATACACTGAAGTATCCATAGATAGGGCCAGGATGAAGTATCCATAGATAGAGCTAGGCACAATGTCCATATATAGAACTAGGGCACAGTATCCATAGATAGAGCTAGGCACAATGTCACTAGATAGAGCTAGGGCACAATGTCACTAGATAGAGCTAGGGCACAGTATCCATAGATAGAGCTAGGGCACAGTATCCATAGATAGAGCTAGGCACAATGTCACTAGATAGAGCTAGGGCACAATGTCACTAGATAGAGCTAGGGCACAGTATCCATAGATAGAGCTAGGGCACAGTATCCATAGATAGAGCTAGGGCACAGTATCCATAAATATAGCTTGGGGAAAGTATCCATAAATATAGCTAGGGCACAGTATCCATAGATAGAGCTAGGCACAATGTCCATAGATAGAGCTAGGGCACAGTATCCATAAATATAGCTTGGGGAAAGTATCCATAAATATAGCTAGGGCATAGTATCCATAGATAGAGCTAGGGGAAAGTATCCATAAATATAGCTAGGGCATGGTGTCCATAGATAGAGTTAGGGGAAAGTATCCATATATAGGGCCAGGGAAAAGTATCCCTGGTAGGGATAGGGTAGAGTATCCATATATAGCAAGGTGCGATGAATAGCGGAGATCCGTCGAGTGTGCACGACATTGCAGGTGTGGAGGAAAGTGCTCTTGCATGCATGGGATATTTGGTTGTGTGTGTGATATACCGTAAAAGCTGGTTGCTAAACACGGTAGTTATAGCAACGGTTGGCAAGAAAATGGCAGCTTAATAGCTAGCTGCTTCTTAACATGCATTTCCCATGAGCAGGCGTAATCAATTTCCTATGCATATGGCCCACCGAGTGCGTGTACATGGCTAGCTTGGCAGACAGTGGAACTGTTGCAGAGCTGACCCTCTGGAGAATGTCGTACGTGGACATTTCATCTACAAGAAGTCTGCCTGGTCACCAGCAGTGGAAAAAAGACTGTCTTTTGAGCAGAGGAAGACATGATCATGGCAGACGCTCAACAAATAGAAGCTAGAACTTACAGTCACGTAGCTGCTTTGCAACCAGTGTTTACGATATGCGGTTTAATATCAGCTCCTTGCTTAACGATTAATTATTTACAATAGTGCCCTTGGATGTGTGACCATGCCCACTTCTCATCTGAAAGCTATTTCTGAAGAATGGAAGGACAGCGATAGTTGTCTGGATTTTGCATTGGCACTATTTCGAAAGAACCGCCTAAAAGAAAGCAATCAAGGTATCACTATATTAATTGGTGTTAATTAGCATGTCCCATGGCTATCAAGTGTGTGCAGTGCTTCTTGATGTCTGGATAATATGGAAATCAGCTCTTGTACTTGTTATAATAATGTCTAGCTATAGTCCACAGGGCATTTGGGGATGTTAGGATGACCTAAAGGGGCTGTGAGGGAATAGTGGGTGACTAAAGACAAATTTATATCACGGAACAAACCAAGGGCACTTCTTTCAAATTTGACAATACGCTATACGTTATTGAAAAGAGTAGGTTTTGAGCTTTTCGATGTTTCCTAAATTCCCTTAAAATCTTCACTTAATAAAATCTCTCCAGATTTAACTACAAGAGTCACATTTATCAATATAGGTTAACACATTTCTGCCTGCATTAGATCAATAACAAGAGCATTTCAAATTTTCTGGATGTGAGTCAATGTGCTTTAATCTGCTTCTGCTATTATTTTCAACTGTGCACAGTTCTTGAAAGTCTCTTAGGTCCTAAACATACTAAGTGGCGCTAAGGGGAGAGGCGGCCCAAAATATTCTGCCCTATACCTTTTCCAGGAATAATTTCGTATACTCGTTTCAGCAAATTTTGAAGGTGAATGTTTAGTGCCAATGGGTGCTTTGCATGTTTTCTCCTTTCATTTTTTCCCATGATCCCTTACTCCAGGCTTGAAGGGCACTTGCTAAATTTGAAATGAATTAGTACTCCAATTAATGCATGTATCTGGCTCGTCTCACTCTGTCTGAGTAGGGTGAGCCAGCGGCTGGCGATTGCAACTGCCATCGTGAATTGTCCCTTTTCTGCTGAGGAAAGCTTCGCAGGTGCATCTCTTTGCTTTTGAGAAAGACAGTATTGCTGGATGAATTTATTCATGGTAAGTGCGATGTGTTTGTTGCTTATCTCACTGGAGCTGATTCTTATATCATCACCACAAACTGCAGCTTATTGTATAAAAAGTCTGAAGAAACTATTCCTGGAAAAAGACTAATAAATTTAAAAAATTAAACCGTTCATATTAAAAAATAAATGAAAAAAATTCCTTTTCCTTCCTTCCCCCCCCCCGTACTTGAGGTCCCCATTGCAATACTGGATGAAATCAATTTTCCCCTCCCCCCCCTACTTGAGGTCCTCATTTCAATACTGGATGGAATCAATTTCCCTCCCCCCCCCCCCCCCCCCCTTTCCCTTCCTATTTCAAGGTTCCCAGTTCAGTGGTGGATGGAACCAGAAAAATCTGTGGGATGGCTTTGAACAAAAAAAGATTAAATTAAGGGGGTCAGTAGTCATAAAGGCTAGCTATGTCTGTCTGTGTGTGTGTGTGTGTATGTGTGCGTGCATGCATGTGTGTGTGTGTGTTTGTATGTGTGTTTTTAGAGGCCCACAGCTTGAAAGCATCAATGGAGTGGGATATTTATATAAAGGGGAAGTTCTGTGGTGTGTGTTCACTTTGGTACTCGAGATCCCCAGTTTGATCCCAAATGGAATCATTCCCTTGCCCTCTCTCCTCCCACCCCCACCCCCCACTCTTCTCCCATTTTTTCTTCCCCCTCCTGTTCTCTTGGTACTCAAGGTCTCCACTTTGAATCATAAAATTTAAAAAATCCCTCTACCAGCATTGGGACATTCTGTGAGATGGCTTCGACAATAAAAACAAAACAAGTAGCCATAAGCTATGTCTGTTTTTGTGTGTGTGTGTGTGTGTGTGTGTGTGTGTGTGTGTGTGTGTTAGAGCCCACTGGATGTCACACCAGCTGAAAGCACTCCCGCAGAGAGTGCGGATATTACAGCTAGTAATTTTTTTAAAAGTTGGTAAAGATTTAAAAATAACTGGAAGCAATCGTGCAGAGAGTGCGGATATTACAGCTATAATTTTTTTATTTTTATAAATAAAGATAGATAGATTTTTAGAAAATTAAAGACTTGAGGGTCACCAGCTTTATTGTGATGTTACAGGTATGCACGTGATGTCAACACAGAGTTTAGGTGCTTGACCCAGAGCATTCATTGTTGAAACTATGGTGGTGGGCGCTTAGCATATAGATTTAGGGTACACTTTTTCCCCGTGATTCTGAGTAGCAAAAGATGTGTACGAGAGAAAGGGAGAGAGAGAGTTGTAACTAGGGGAGAGAAAGGGAGAGAGAGAGTTGTAACTGGGGGGGAGAAAGGGAGAGAGAGCGTTGTAACTAGGGAACATCGGGTCTGGTCTATGGCTGGTATTTAATATAAAGTGTGTAGTATAACCAAAGAGAGTTGTAACTAGGGGAGAGAAAGGGAGAGAGAGAGTTGTAACTAGGGGAGAGAAAGGGAGAGAGAGAGTTGTAACTGGGGGAGAGAAAGGGAGAGAGAGCGTTGTAACTAGGGAACATCGGGTCTGGTCTATGGCTGGTATTTAATATAAAGTGTGTAGTAACCAAGGATGTGTACGAGAGAAAGAAAATCATGGTTGGTATTTAGTATAAAGTGTATAACGATTGTTCCGTGTGCCGCCTCCTTGGCGCAGTCGGCAGCGCGTCAGTCTCATAATCTGAAGGTCGTGAGTTCGAGCCTCACAGGGGGCACTTTTTTTTTATCCTTTTTTTAATTTTTTTTATAGTCTCACTGCTAATCTTTTTCCCCCCTTCTCATTCTCCCCTTTTGTCTTCACCAAGAAGTTTTTACTCCAATTTATTTTGTCTGTCTGACACAAAAACTTACTTACATCAAGGATGTTTTACTTTTTAACCTTTTGGTTTATTTGACACTCTCTCAGCAGGATTACACAAAAACTTACATATGGATTTTCACGAATTAGTTATGTATGGGTCAAGGACGAAATTTTGGTGATCATCCCATTTAAACTTTTCTAGAAGCAACCATCGCCAGAAACAGCATGGTGTTGTCAGCCGTTTTTAGGGTTATGCCTACACATACACGTCCTTTATATTGGCTAACCAGGGTTTCATACAGGGGGAGGAAGCCCTGGGATATCTCCCTGGGGCTAGATTGTTGGGAGTAGCAGAGGTACACCATCTTTGATTGAATCTCTTATCTGACATATATAATACAAGATTTTTTAAACATTAATATTAAAACCGACTGAAATCGACTGATCAAAAAAGAAAGGGAGTAAAAGTGCTCCACATGTGTATAGACCAGCAGTTAATAGACCCTTTACCATTTAAAATCATACAGATTTTATATTAGTGAAAGTAAAGGATCATCAAGTGCTTGTGATCAGCTTGTGATCAACATGGGTGCACTCTTGTTTACTTTTTCTTTTTTCTTTTTCTTTTTTCTTTTTCTTTTTCTTTTTCCTTCTTTTTTCCCCCTCCTTTTTTTTCCTTTCTTTTTTTCTTCTTTTTTTCTTTTTTTTTCTTCCTTCTTTTTCCCCCTTTTTTCCCTTTTTTTTCTTCTTTTTTCTTCCCCCCCCCTTTTTCCCTTCTTTTTTTCCTTCTTTTTTTCTCCCCTTCTTTTTTTGCCTGGTCTGTCTGGTTGTTTTTAAATAGAAACATTGTTGTTCTTGTTTATATATTGTTGTGGGTTTGTTGTTGTTTTGCTGTTGATATTTCAAAATTAAGCTGTCACAAACCAATGAGCAGAGATGAGCTACTCCTGTTAATATAACTAACTTTGTACACTGCACAAGTCAGACATATCATACCTTGTTGCTTTGTTGTTAGAGTCAGACAGGGATCAGCTACAGCCTCCTTGGCAAGAGTTGCACAGGAAAACTCCAGAACTAACCAAGCATGTGTGTTATTCTATAGCATGTTTATTGCTGGAGTACATATGCACATACTGTGTATATTACAATAGCCTTCTCAATAATCAACTTGAAATTGTATTCTCTCGACATTTCGACTAGATGCTTTAGCCTTCATCAGGAATAATGAGATGCAAGACTCGCATGAGCCTGCTATATATATACCGGTAGCTAGCTATTCACCATGTGCTACAAAACACACCTCAGCATGCACATGCAGCACGTGAACTGGCACACGCATCTAGGACATGAACTGGATGTGGGGGGAAAAAATAATAATAAATAAATTATATATATATATTTAAATAATAAATAAGAATAATTAGGGTGGACGTGGCTTCAAGTTCAGGCTCTTGAGAGTGGCTCCCCAGCAGCCAGGCAAATCCATTCCACACTCTCGATTGAACCACTCATGCTTTGGTGCTAGGCACATTGCTAGGCTGATGTGCATTGCTTGTTTTTGTTTCTTTGTATGAAGAAGATTATTCATCTGTGAACAAACTGACTGCTCAGTTCAGATTCAGCTGCTTAGCAAACCATAGCAGATCTTAGACACACGCTCCGAATAGCAACCTTTACCCAATTAATAAAAGCAGCACCTGATGATTGTGTCATCGCACAATCACTGCTACCAACGCCGTTCAACTTCAATCGAGTAGACGATGAGTAGTGGGCGTGTATTGGAAGATTTGAAAGTTTTCTGGACTAAAGTGTTCAAGAATGGGATCCCCCATTGTGTGCACTATGTACGGGGGAGAAACATGATGGATACCGACTTTTTTTACTTTTTTTTGGCAAACCATTTGATTTTTTTAAATGAAAGATTATATTTTTCAGATTGACTAGAAGATGAAGTCGTTATATTTTTATTAGAAAAAAACAAACAATGGCAGCACAACACGAAGAATCATCTCTCTGAAAACCTCACATGGGCCAACACTAGAGATCTTGAGGATGAATTTCAAGGTTTTCACCAGTTTTTCCCCCCCTTCCTTCCTGTGCTACCAGTTTGCTAGCTTAGCAATGGATTCAGAACACGCTAACTTGGAGCTAATATCGACTGAACAGTTAGCAGCGAAGAAACTACGTAAGTGTGTTTTAGCCGAGACAGGATTTTTTTAAAGGGGATTGCCGTCCGCCATTTTAAAATATGGGTCCAACAAACCATTATTAATTAACTAAGCTACTAACCCATTAATAATTAATTAGCTAATAACCATTAATAATTAATTAAGCTAATAACCATTTAAGCTAATAACCATTAATAATTAAGCTAAGGACTATCAGTGAGATAAGCAGTTCAATTCTCAGGGTCTTTCTCTTTCCATCTGCCTCTTCAGTGTTCCTTCTCCTTGCTGTTGTGTTTCCTCAATATTTGACTGCATTGGTGTTTGATGTAGTTCCCACTCAATCCTTTCCCCCTGTGAGCATTTTTTTTTGGGGGGGGGGGGTTTCTCTTGACTATTGTGTCTCCTCATGTCTTCCCAAGATTTATTTCCCTTCCCCCCTCCCCTCCCCCATTGTCTCGACCCTAGGTCTTTCATCAAATCATTTTAGCCCATTCCAGACAATGACAAGTTCACCAACAAATCAAAATTATCACAATCTATTTCTTCTGTGAGCACAGTGCCCTTCCGTATTGGAATACATTTCACTGTCTGTAATGTACAAGAATTTTTTAATTTTTTAATCAAAATATATTTAACTCTCAATGAACTCTCAGTTGACATAATAACATTAAAAATCACCTTCTCAATAATCGACTTCAATTTTTATTCTAGAGCATCTAGTCGAAACATCGAGTGAATATAAATTGAAGTTGATTATTGAGAGGGTGATTTATGACTTGTCAAGAAACAACAAAAACACTCTCACTTGTTGAGGAAGCAAGAATGTATAGAGTATAGACAACAGCTCTGAGGACATTTGGCCAGCAGTTTTATCCATCCAAAAGCTGGTATTATTGGCTGCTAGTACTAATTTTAGCAATTTCAGAGTTCACTGGATTTGATATTTAGCTATTTAGGACGTATTGACAATTATTTTCATGAACACATGTGTCAACAGGAGAAGTGAAGTCACTCTTGCCCCCTGGAAGGATGTCAATGACTGTGCAATGCTTATTTTTTAGATCACTAAATGAATAATTTGTTATTTATGAATATGGTAATGAGCACTCAATAAAAACAATCTTTTGCAGCATATGAACAATATATTACGTCAACGAAAGAGAAAGATGAGGCCAAGAAATCAGCAGTGCTGACTGCCCAGGCAATGGTGGCATTTGCTGGTGGAGATAGAGACTCTTGCAAGAACCTACTCTTTGAGGCGTAAGAAAGTACTTTGTTGTTGTTGTTGTTGTTGTTGTTGCTGCTGCAGTGCTGCTGTTTCCCAAGATTATTGAGAGTTTTCTAAGACAACTGCCTCCCATATTGTTACGTAAACAAAAGAATGCGTTCATAGAACATGTACACCTGCGCTGCATGCAATAAACTCACCTGCCATCTGGGTGCTTTTGGCTCAGTAGTAAGAGCTTGAGGAAGTAACAGACACTGACTAATCTCATACAGGGATTTATAAAACTTCTGGATGTGCAAGCTCAGTACACATATATAGTGATAATTACTCGTCGATTACAGCAAATTAGCTTTACATACCTGAATTTTAATTTTTTTAATGGCTTCAGCTATATATTGTGATGGTAGTGAAGTGTCATTGTGACTTTTTAAGCGACAGAAGATGGTTGTTTTGGTATAATAAGTGTGCCTTTCTTTCTTGTCTGGACAAGCATATACCTACCGATAGACAACTTAACCTTTGAGGAACACGACACATGTTAAACAGGGTAGCATTAAATTAACCCTTAGGACCTTAGTACCCCATGAAGACAGGATACAAACCAATGCAAAGTGTGAAATACCTTTCAGTTTATAGTGTACATAGGTTCAAAGTCTAAAAATACAAAATAAAAAAGCATGATATCTACATGACATGGAAAGTAAGAACAGTCACTTTTTTCCTTTTTCTTTTTTGTTGCAAATTTCTATTCCAGCTAAATGTGTGTTGGGTCGATGTTGGGTCGGCATGTTATTGTGTACTGGGGGCTGTGTGTGTTAATTCAGATTCCAGACTACTCCCATATGTCTCCACGGTCTAGTCTCACTGTGTGCACTTGCTTGTCTCGATAACAACACCATAATTCTGCTGGCGACACTTCAAGAGCTGGACAAGATAATAGGTGAGGTTTGTGCGTTCTTATTTTTTGGCATGTTAAAATGTTCGGGCTTAAACCAATTCGCAAATAGGTAGAATGAAGAGCAATAGGGTATGTACTAAACAATCCACGAATGCTCCCCCCCCCCCCCCCCCAAAAAAAAATTCTGTCATTACCTACTTCCATCGGTGAATGTTGAAACTTTTCAAAAATATCCAGCTATTCAGTAACTCTGTGAAGGTCTTCAACCTTTTGTCTTAGTGTGTGCTAAGGAATTTTGATTGTTGTCGTCCAGAGTGTCAACCTGAGGAGACGTATTTGCTTCATCCTAGCTGCATACAGGCTCTACGTGTGTTGAAGTATCTGCTGACAAGTGCAAACCTAGAAGTATGTGCAGTAGAGGGAGGGGGCTGGTCTATTTATTGTTTCTGTGTACATCTGTGCAGAGTTCTAGTAGTGACTGCACTGACATTGTTACTCAACTGCTGCAGAGGATTCCTGAACAGCACGAAGCTCATATGGTAAACTATTAGCTAAATTGTTGCATATTTCTATCTGCATTCCACACTGTCTTTCTTTCTTTCTGGTTGATTTGGTCTACCTATTGCAGCCTCCACCTCGGCCACTAAATCTGCAAGTTTTAGTGTTGAGTGCTGGATTGGTTCGCTCTCAAGCTCAAAAATTAGTCCATACTTATCCCGATAATGTGTGGGCATTGACGATCCTTATGACTTTAATCAATGATGCTACAATCAAGAACAGATACAAAGTCATCACGCAAGGCTTGGGTAAGTCTTGAGGTAATATAGACAGACCCCTCTCACACTGATACATTCTCTTTTATTACTATATATTATCACATCATCATTATCCTCATCACACCATCCTCGGTCACACCATTATCACATCAATATCATGACATCATTGTCATCATCATTATCATCACATCATTATTGTCATCATCACATCATCATCATTCTACTGTGGCCGAATCACTTCCAGTACATCGTTAAATTTATGGGTGTCGGCAATTACAAGGCGCATGCAAATTTTTGTGCTGTTTGTGCCAGCTAGTATTTCCCCCTAGGAACAGCACAGTTAAGGATCGGCTAGCACAAGGAAGACTGAGCAACTTGATGGTATTACATGTTCACAAGGACCTCACAGACAAACTTTCGCATTTCCTCAATTAGAATGCGCCCTTGATTAAACCTTGCACCATTTACTATCTTGAATGAAATAGTATGTGGCCTCAGATTAGGTCATGCACCAGCAGAAGTATGAAAGAAATACTGTCTTGAGTGGGGGAAGAAAGATAGGCAATCTGTCACAACTGAAGTGATAATCAACATGCTTCACATGATAACAGCATTCAGTTTTAAAGCCCGGGCAAGTAGCAGAAAGTGCAGCAGCAAACATCGCCAGCAAGATGGCCAAACACCACAGAAAAGAGGAGAGAAATTGACGATGACGATGCAACAAAACTGACTATGAAGAAGAATAGAGGACGATAGCTAGAGCACGAACACTGATTGTCACCTGTTCAAGATCCGGTGATCTCATGCGCACATGCCATTAGTCATGTTGAAATAATAGAGCATGTCCTTGAATAGTACGTGCAGCTAGCAAGTTCATGAAATGAAGAGAACTTACGTGTTCTAATTGAGTAATTTATTTGATGTCGCCAAGGACTTCGTAGATAACGTAAGCAACATGTATTTGGTTGTTTGATCGTATTCCAGTACAGTGTACTAAAAAGCAATTATTAAAGGCCACACCCCAAGTCAGACCTACTTCCTGGCCTGACATGGCCTGACATGGTATAATTGCCTGAGTCATCTCACTAAACATGCGAATAGGCACTTATTTAACACCATTACTAAATAATGCACACCACCCCTTATTCTATTACTTATTTTGCAAACTTTTTTCAGGCAAAAAAAAAAGAAGGAACTTATTGGGAGCTGAAAGTAGGAGCTAGAAATGACACCTCCTTTTCGAGGCCACCATATCATTTGGACACCATTCATTGGAGATTGGGGAAGGATGAAGGCATCCTCTATGTCTTGCATTTTTCTTTTCCAATGACATTCAGACCAGTGCTTCTTAGTGAGGTCCCACATATATGCCTAACAAAGTCAGTTTGTAATGCCAGTAAGACCAGTGCTTATTGTGCGCTAAACATCGAGAAGCTTAACGTCCGGATTATCCATGTAGACATACATGGTGCACAGAAGTACCAGCTCCCGAGTGAGGACTTGCTTTCCTCGCCAATTTCTATTGTTATTGTTGGTTGTTTATGTTTATTATTATTATTATTATTATTATTATTATTATTATTATTATTATTATTATTATTATTATTATTATTATTATTATTATTATTATTATTATTATTATTAATCATCATTTATTGGCAATTTAAGTATAAGCATATGTACAATGGGAGGTATTCAGTAGGAAACTACTGGGAATGGTCGCTGTATTCAGCAGATTTTAATTACTCTTATAAGGATTCTTTTTCTGGCCCATAAATCTCCTTACCCACACACCATTCATGCTTTACTAATGAATGACCTTTGGCAAGGCTCTTTGTGAATGTCACATTGGAGCATCTTCACTTATTTGTGGTGTTCCTTCGGGTGATCTCTTCTGTAGTGGAGTCACAGCTGATGGATTTGTCGTCTACCAAAGCAGTTACAATGTGGAAAAGCAATGCTTTAGCTGCACTCAAAACTTCACTGCTGTAAATGACAACGATCATATCTCATTGTCATAGTAACTAACCCCTTGTGCATGTTTTGTAATGTATTCCTATCACATTGTCATAGTAACCTCTTGTTGTGTACGTTTTGTAATGTATTCCTTATTGTGTGTGTCATTTGCTTTTGTTCGTGGAGTGACCTCCAGGTTCAATGCATGGACTTCCAATGGTGGCATTGATCTTGCGCACATGCTTTAGTTTTGTGGTGGCACATGGAATGAAACTTGGAAGAGTAATAATGTACTCTGCTCAGTGATATTGCTTGTGGCTTATTTGCTACCACCATCAAGGAAGCCATGCACCAATGGCACAGGGTATTCACATCCTCGATAGAAGCAGGAGTGTAGCTACCCTTTGTATTGAAGGTTATATCAAGGGCATGCCTGACGAGGACTCGAAAATAATTCCATTATCTATACGTACATATAAGCAACATGTGGTTCAGATTTCCCCGAGGATCATGATGGACAGAATTGTGTTGACAACAAAGACATGCTGTGCCTTGGACACGCTTCTGTGCAGTGTGATTAATTAAACCACATTGTGCATTCATGAGCTTTTACGGCTCTGTGCATGGGAACGGAATGAGTGGTCAGATCATACAGTAGATGTAGTAGATCCTTATGGTGACTGTGGTGGTTACAAATGAGGTGAGTGGTGTTTTCAAGTGATTGATGTTCATTACCTAGAGAAACAGTGTGTGCCACCTCTTATTTAGGATGTTTCTGACAACAGGCATGTGATATAAACTGTTCATTATTGGGTTAAAATGTGAATCGCTCTTCCTCATCCAACTGTTCCACCACTGGTCTACCAATATTCTCCATGATATGCTGTGCACCCACATATCGCAAGTCATCTAGGCATGTACCATTGTCAATAGCAGATATACTTATACAGTTGCTTTTTTTTAGATAAAGTGTAACAAATGGTGTGACTTTCTTGATAATCAACCTAAATTTGCTCAATGATTAAGGCAGCTGGTACCCACTGTTTTTATTTACGGTTGGGCGGAATGCACAACCAAGGTTAATGAGAGGTGGAGCTTGCAGTTATAGCAGCGCGAGCATGTGTTGGCCGGAGCATAGACGGTGAGTAGCGTGCAAGGTGCTCTGAGTGGGAACTGACCTGGAGTCCGAGCAGCAGTGTCGACAGATCTTAGCAGTCCCACCCACCCACCACTTACCTCAATAAACTCCTCAGGCACTCGTAAGAGGTAATTAGTAAAGGGTGGGAGTGGCCAGCATTCCTGGATACCAGGGGCCCAGTGCACCCGCCATGAACTAGAGAGACACCTAGGACTAACCAAGGCCTAGCAAAGATAAATCATTAAGTGATTTTTTGTCAAAAAAAAAGTGAATTTCCTTTTTGTTGCTTATACTCTTCATTAACTTATACTCTTCATTAACACCTCTACAACTTGTATTCCAAGTTTGAAAGCACCTAATGTCCATTCTCAAGTTATGAAGGATTTTGTCTATGCAATTCACTTGCATTCAATTGTTCAAGAAGAAGACCTGCTCAGTTCCAGGTGAGCAAGTTGTAAAGTCACATTCATACTCGTGCCTTTTTTTCGCTAAAATTCATACTCGTGCCTAAAATCCACCAATTCCCAAAAGATTTCACTTCAGAAACAGGCAAGTGCAGTACAATGGAGGACAGGTGAGGTGAGTGCAAAAACCGAGGAAGATGGTGTACTGATATCCCAACAGCAATGCTATCGCTTCAGGAGTGATTTCCCAAGAATGTGAAGGAGTAAAAAGTTCACAGAAACTACTTTATTATATATCATTCTGTATCTCATTACCTGCTCTATTTTTCATCAGATCAGATATTATTTTGAAACCAGGTCACTTGTAATGTGCCCACTATTGTGGTCTCTGTAAATTTGTTTTTCTGGCATTTTGCTGTGATGGCACCACACTTGGTAGTATGTCCATATATACATTGAAAGTGGTAAAGTTCACTCTAGTGGGAGAAATTTTTTCTATGGCTTATGTCCAAGTAAATACTGTATAGTTGAAATTAGTACCAGTAGTTAGAGGAAGCCCTACGAGTGTTTTCATTACACGCTAAAACATTATATACATGGTCAAGCGTGTGGGTAGAAAAATTAATTTTAGGGAAAAAACATCCTGCCCCATAGAGAAACCTGAGAAATTGTGTCCTGAATTTGTGTGAATAGTTCTGCTCCGCCCTTGACAATGTGCGTGCTGTGACTGCGATTGGATTCTCACTTCATCCTGTAGCGTGTTTAGATATCAATGGTCTCTGTTTCACATGCAGTTGCAGCACCTGCAAAATAAGTGACAGTTTAAGCTCAAAATGTGCCGACATATTTGAGGGTAAGTGCGATTGTTTTGCTTCAGTCAATACTTTGGTGGATGGAACAAAATGACCACTGTAATTGAGTAACCTAAAAAAAGACCCAAGTTGTGAACGATTGCAGCTTGGAGCCACACTGCTGAAACCATTTTTAAAGGTACTTTTTGTTAATCTATGAGCTGGTCTGTCAAGCTCCAAAAGGTGTCCTGATTATCCAGAAAGGTTCATGACGATACTAAATGGCTCTTCACAAGGCATGGGAGTATTATCGGATTTACTTATTCGCTCTCAATTAGAGATGATTAATGTAATATTCTTATATTTGATTAATGTATACACACACTACGTCCCACTAGCTACTACATATTTCCATAGTTAGGCATAGAGTCTGATAACTAGGTGGTTCATGATCTTGTACACACAACATTGCACAGGAAGTGACAAAATGTGGTCTAGAGAAGCCAATAGGTCTGCCCCCACCAGCTGCTACTCCTTCACACTTCCTGCGGCCAGTGTTGTGTGTACAAGATCATGAACCACCTAGTTATCAGGCTCTATGCTTAGCTGTGGAAAAATGTAGTAGCCAGTGGGGTGTAGCTGTGTGTACAATATTACATCTGTTCAGGTTGTCATCTGTTATAGTTATTATACACTAGTTATCCACACAGGGGGTGAAAGTTGCATTTTAGGGGGGGGGGGAGGACTATATATACCATATATTTTTTTACTTGTGGTTACCAAGTTATAACTCCATAGATTCTGAAGCTTCCTGGTATGGACTTGATATATAGCTTAAAAGATAGGTCTCTCTGTGTGCTACTAAAATATTTTTCATATGTATAATTATAGCCAAGTTACTGGAGCTACAAGTGGAGGGAAAGGCTGAATGCCTGATTTTGCCACATAATTATCCTAGGCTAGAGCTAATATAAAACGTAACCGGTTGTAAAATGAATTTCGTTAAAATTCCAATTCATTTTCCACCCCGTTAGCGCCTAATGAAACCACTCGTTAGGTGCCAATTTCAACTCTCTAGCACTTGGCAATCTCGAGATATTTATGTGGCAAAATCAGGCATTCAGGTTTTGAAGTTACCCCGCTATAGTTATATCTATAAATATACACAGAGAGACATCTTTTGAGCTATATATCAACTCCATATATACCATGAAGTTGGCAGAATCTATATAAAGTGGTAACCACAAGTTTTTGTAACATTTCTACTAAAATGCAACTGTCAACTAGAATGAAACAACTCTACCCTCTCATTGTGCCCAGTTTTGGTTGCTTGCTCAATATTTAAAAAATCCTGCCTCATATTATTATGTGACATTAAGATCTCTGTATTATATTATCTAGGGTGGGGCAATGGCTAGAGCAATACAATCTGATAATGCTCATGATAATGCATTGCTGGGACCAGATTTTTTTTAATTTTTATATTCCGGTGGCATGAGGAACTAGCCTTATGGAAGAGGTCTTATAGCATTCAGTCTTATATCACCCAAGGAGAGAAAACTTATATCACTATCAAATACAGCAGAAATTAGTTTGAGAGACTTAGCATGGGTTTGAACTGAGCCAACCATGTATGTCACTTGTGCATGCATGAGCATAAAATATGATCTGTAGTATAATTATCGTCGACCACATTTTCCAATAATCAACGAAACATGGAGCGAGTAAATTTTAAGTTAATATCGAGAAAGTCATTGTATCTACTGTGTCAATGTCAACCGAGAGTTTGTTGAGAATCACATTTTCACTTTTCTTATAGGATGTTCTTTGGAGCATTGCCAGTCACATTACCAAACCCAACCTTACCACTCCACCTTGCTATATTTAGTCCATTTCATTTTCTCTTCTACAATGTTCATTGGACCACTGTCAGGACCAGACCTGACGGGAGAGAAAGGTAGGAGAGAAAATTTGCAGAAGCCTGCATAAATATCTGACTACAATCTATCAACACTTGCATGCAATATAATTGTTATAACTTATCTTATCCTCTCAACACTTATAGTCTGGGACACTGATTAATAGTTGTATAATTGTTAGTAGCTGCACAGTGTATCATGGAGGGTCATAATCACTTTGTAAATTCGCCATATTATATATGGTTGTATCCTGAACCAACGAGAGGTCACCTATAAAAGGGGAGCTTCTTAGTGCTAAAGGCAGACTGCATTGACAATTAAAATACTCATCAGTGGACTTTCTCTGATGCCAGTATCAGAGGTACTGAGCTTAATCCCCATCTTCTCACAACCACATATCAAACACTAGTCCTCTTCTGAGAGTCCTCTTCCTCTCAGAGAATTCCCCCCCCCCCCCCTCCCTATAACAAAGCCTTAGCCATTAAAAAAACAAATCTTATTCTGGGGTAGTCGACATAAAAAGAACTTGGAAACAAATAAATTTCTGAAAAACTATTCAAGTTTGGTCAAATTAGAACTCGGTCTCAGGACGTTTCTTGATCCATTCGGCTATTTTGGGAAGAGCATGCACAGCATCAGTACACTTCTTCACATTAGGATATGTTTCTGCTGGAGGTAGCTGCTTCTTGAACAGCTCACGGGCTGTAATAGCAATGCAGAAGTCAGCATAAGTCGCTGTATTACCAAACACCCAGCCGTCAGCTGAATTGTTCTTAGCAATCGTTTTCTCTAGAATTCCAAAATACTTTGGGATATGCTCTGAAATGAGAGTTTTCATGGCGGCTTCTTTTACAGCTTCATCGTTTCCAAATAATGCAGGCACCAATTTTCCATGGAGGTCATCAATTGTATCTATAATGCCAGCTATCTCTGCTCTACTAAAATTGTTGCAGCCATCAAGTTTGAACTCCTCAGCAAGAAATCTAAATATGGGTCCACTTCCTGAAAGTAACTTTCCATCTACCTCAAGCACAGGAAGCATGCCTGTTGGTAGACTTGGCTTCAGCTCCACGAACGCTTCCTTTGTCAGTCTCTTATCTTCATAATCTATTCCAGCTTGAATAAAAATGAAGCGAGCAACCTCGGCCCTTCCCCTTAAATTGAAGTAAATTAGCTTGTAGCTGGGC
Source organism: Cladorhizidae sp. MBARI D1340-BT2 (assembly GCA_028752905.1). Lineage (NCBI taxonomy): Eukaryota > Metazoa > Porifera > Demospongiae > Poecilosclerida > Cladorhizidae > Cladorhizidae sp. MBARI D1340-BT2. The sequence goes on from JAQNBH010000009.1 coordinate 9,834,389, forward strand.
ATGACTTGTATTATGTGAAGGATAGCACTTGAAGGTTAGTAAGCCAAACTCCTTCGCAGCTCCTTTTATAAGCGCATGGTAGTTCAGGGTTCAACCTTATATCATCACGCACTAGAACATTCTGCTTCGTGTAGTAATTGTACACTGTCACGTGCTCAATGACGTCATCCTCAAGTGAGTGGTCTAGTAGTATTGTTATACTGATTGCTCTAGCCATTCTTCTACCCCTAGATTAGTTGAGGGTATAATACAGTATTACAATAACCTTCTCAATCAACTTGAAATTGTATTCTCAGAGAATACAATTTCTGGAATAATAATAAAGAGGGAAGCTCCTGGTCTGGGATGCTACATGTGCAGACACTTTTGCGGCTTCAAATATCAGGCTGGCGGTAAACAAACTCGGTGCAGTAGCAGAAAAAGCAGAGGATATGAAGATGTCAAAGTACTGCAACCTAGACTCATCCTACCTGTTCATGCCAGTGGCAGTGGAGACCTGTGGTGTTTTTGGCCCCAAAACAAAGGTCTTTATACGAGAACTTGGACGTCGCCTCAAGACAGCCACTGAAGATAGCGACTCATTTCAGTACCTGCTACAGAGGATCTCTGTCGCAATTCAGAGGGGAAATGCAAGTTCTGTTTTGGGGACAATGGGACAGCAGATGGGATTGATGGACATTATTTAGATTGTACCTATACATATATATATATACCGGTATACCTATATAATAATAAAATAAAATAAATAAATAATAATAATAATAATAATAATAATAATAATAATATAATAATAATAACAACACCACCAACAACAACAATAATAATAATAATAATAATAATAATAATAATAATAATAATAATAATAATAATAATAATAATAAATAAATAATAAATAATAATAATAATAATAATAATAATAATAATAATAATAATAATAATAATAATAATAATAATAATAATAATAATAATAATAATAATAATAATAATAATAATAATAATAATAATAATAATAATAATAATAATAATAATAATAATAATAATAATAATAATAATAATAATAATAATAATAATAATAATAATAATAATAATAATAATAATAATAATAATAATAATAATAATAATAATAATAATAATAATAATAATAATACTAATACTAATACTAATACTAATACTACTAATAATACTAATAATAATAATACTACTAATAATACTAATAATACTAATAATAATAATAATAATAATAATAATAATAATAATAATACTAATAATACTAATAATACTAATAATAATACTAATAATACTAATAATAATAATAATAATACTAATAATAATAATAATAATAATAATAATAATAATAATAATAATAATAATAATAATAATAATAATAATAATAATAATAATAATAATAATAATAATAATAATAATAATAATAATAATAATAATAATAATAATAATAATAATAATAATAATAATAATAATAATAATAATAATAATAATAATAATAATAATAATAATAATAATAATAATAATAATAATAATAATAATAATAATAATAATAATAATAATAATAATAATAATAATAATAATAATAATAATAATAATAATAATAATAATAATAATAATAATAATAATAATAATAATAATAATAATAATAATAATAATAATAATAATAATAATAATAATAATAATAATAATAATAATAATAATAATAATAATAATAATAATAATAATAATAATAATAATAATAATAATAATAATAATAATAATAATAATAATAATAATAATAATAATAATAATAATAATAATAATAATAATAATAATAATAATAATAATAATAATAATAATAATAATAATAATAATAATAATAATAATAATAATAATAATAATAATAATAATAATAATAATAATAATAATAATAATAATAATAATAATAATAATAATAATAATAATAATAATAATAATAATAATAATAATAATAATAATAATAATAATAATAATAATAATAATAATAATAATAATAATAATAATAATAATAATAATAATAATAATAATAATAATAATAATAATAATAATAAAAATAAAATATTCCCACCTGGACCCATCCCATGTCTTCAGCCCTATTGCCATCGAGACTTCTGGGGTTTTCGGTCCCATGACTCTGACACTCCTGAAAGATCTTGGCCGCTGACTAGCCCGGATTACGACGGGTCAGGAGAGTTCTACCACCTTCCTCATCCAGAGGCTCTCTGTTGCTGTACAACGTGGTAATGCGGCCTCAGTGTTGGGATCGGCTGATATGTCAACCGCTACTGACTTCTTCAACTGATATCATTACTTCAACTTATATAAATTAATTGTATAACTATCAATTGATAATGATGATAATAATAATAATATAAATAATAATAATAAAATAGTAATAAAATAAAAATAAAATAAAAATAATAATAATAATAATAATAATAATAATAATAATAATAATAATAATAATAACAATAATAATAATAATAATAATAATAATAATAATAATAATAATAGTAATAGTAATAATAATAATAGTAATAATAATAATAATACTAAAAAATTTATAATAATAGGTTTATTGTGTAATAATAAAATTTAAAAAAACTAAAATTAAAATAATTTAATTTTTTTTACTAATAATAACAACGACGACAACAACAAAAATACAATAACAACAACAGTAACAATAAAGTTAGTATGTAGTAATAAAAAGACATGCTTGATATTAAAACATCAACAAAGAGAATGATATAGATGGTCGTAACTTGAAGTTCAGGCTTTTGAGAGTGGCCCCCCCGCAGCCAGGCAAGTCCATTCCACAATCTTGATTGAATAGCTGTCTACTAAGCTCATGTGAGTCTTATCATCTCATTATTCCTGAAAGGCTAGAGCATCTAGTTGAAATGTCCAGGGAGTAAAATTCAAGAAGTTCATTGTAATTTTAGTATGTCAACTGTGAGTTCACTGAGAGTTTATGATCTGGATAGCTTGGTAAACTGGTCAGATCAGTGAAATATTGGCTTCAATATGTTAAGAAGCGTTTACCTTTATAAAGGAGCAAAAATCCATGTTCAGCACATATCTGCTAAAAGGTTCAGTACAGTAGTGTAAGCTAACGACTTGGGAGTTGTGCTTCCTAGTGATTTATCTACTCTCACATTTTGAGCAGAGCCTATAGGTTACTGGGACTACTGTGCAGAACCTTTATATTTGTCAGTAAGAAAATCTTGTAGCTACCTAACACTGGGACGTCAAGCCTTGGAAGCAGTTCAGAGACCATCTACAAAATTTGTTCTTCAAGATTAACAGTCTAACTGCAAGAGTCATTTGATGAAGCTTCGAATACTTCCACTAATGATGTACAATGAGCTAATAGATATGTTTTTATCAAGTCCATTAAATCACTTACAGATCAGTTTGATATCAACAAGCTCATCTCTTTCTCATCAACTATTACAAGATATTCGTCAAACTCCAAACTGAACCACTTCTACTCTACTTAAAATCGTGCAAAGTTTTACTACTTTAATAGACTACCAAGGCCACAATTATAAGCATAACCTGCTGAAGTTTTTCTTCTATCATTTTATTACTCACTTTGATTCAGACAATGCGTGCATATATAGCACTACCTTTGTCCAATGTACTAGTCATCCTCCCTCCAATAGCTTCAGTAATTACTGTAGCTAACTTGGCTGTCAGTCAGTGGCAGACCTTCAGAACTTTACACTCATCCACCACCATCACATCATCCAGTTATGTAAAGTAATATTATATTACATTATATGCCAAGCACCAACTAGCATTATATATATGTGCCAAGCATCAACTAGTGGGATACTTCTCCAGGATGTTTCAAGAATCTGTATACTTGGTTCTAGTAGTCAAAATTAATTAAATTTATAATAACTGCAAGAACTATAATAGCATACATCAACTAAAACTTCCAAGATACATTTTCCTATCATCATTTTCAACAGAGTCAAGTGAGTCTGTTAGCTCATTATGGAGAAACCAATTCTTTAACCTCGTTCAGTCATTGTAGAGTGAATGTAGGTTAGGACATGTTTTAAATAAACTCCCAGCAAACTCTCAGTTCACAACATAATTATGACCTCAGTAATCAACTTGAAATTTACTCTTTTGATGATTCGACTAGATGAACAGTTGGAGGTGCCTGGCTAAGGTTGGCATTCCATATCATCTTTGTAACAAGACACTTTTTATAGGACACTTTTAAAAAGTTAATGGGTCCCATAAATGTTTATGATCTACATTGGCAAATCCTTCTATTCTTTTTTAGACAAGTCTCTCCATTGTTTTGAAACAAAACACTTTTGTCTTATTTATATAATTATAACTAACATCCCCCTAAAAGAAGTGACTAAGGATAATTGCAGAGTAACCATATCTATTCTGGAAATGTAAGAACATACATGCCTATGTATTCAATATAATATAAACATTGATAATCATAGTGTGTTGTTAACTATTGTCATAAGAGTTAACCTTCTCAGCAAAACCAACCAATTATTTCTTTGTAGCGAAGACGTGGAGGCTATTCACTCGATATTGCACTTACATAAGCATGTTTAATGAACGATCTTTTTGCAGTTTTTCCAGTGTTCCACTGAATCAAAAACAGAATAGTTCTTGCAATGCATTGAACAATTTGGAGTCTTCTAAATTATAAGTAATTGTGTGATGGTGTCATTGGTGGTGGTGTGGGTGTGTGTGTGTGAGTGTAGGGGGAGGGCAGATTGATACAAGATCCTTGATAACTGCTTCGATTTTTAGGTGGTGCCAGTTTACTATTATAGCATAGCAAAGGATTCAAGACAAGCTTGATTGTATTTGGAGCTAAATTCAGTAAAACTAGATAGTAGCTGCCAAAGTAAATTTAAGAAACTTTGTGCATTCTTTTTCTTCTTTTTCCCCAAATTTTAAAACAATACAGGTAGTCCACCACACCCTCCACTAGTACATTAAAAGTGAAACAAATGACAACAATTTAATTGTTGAACACGCTCTTACAAACACATTTAGAAGATCCACATAAGCAAAGCATCAGTCATGTCTTTATGAACTTATACATAGCTTAAGATGAGAAATTACCTTATCTTGCAAGCCAGACGTAGCATGTGCATAAAGGGGAAGGAGAAAAGGGAAAGGTTTCCATGTTCAAAATAGAAGGTATTTAGCTGTGATCATGATGTACTAACCAAATCATAAGCCAAAAATGTCAAACGTTTAGCAGTCATTTTTCATGTGAAGGAGCAAGATGTGATGTTCTCTTTTTTCCAGTACACAATATCAAGAGGGAACAACTTTACAATATAGCACATCACCATGTTATCCACACCTTAGGTGAAGCAGTGAAGGAAATTTTTTGATTGAGGAAACAAAGATGATATTGCCATTAGCTGCAGCTCGTTTGGATTCTGGAGTTAAGTGCTAGTGAAACAAGCTGATGATGCACATAGATTCGCAGATATTAAACCTGAACATGGCAATGATACAACTTTCCAAGTCACTCTCCAAGCTATCCTAGCAGGAAGAGACCAGTTATGTAGCAAGGTCTATAAGGAGGATGGTTTCATTTGCATCGGATTTTCCTGTCTAGTATAGTTTGACTTCATTAGTTTCATCTGAGAACTTCTCTGTAACAAAACATAATTATGTCTAACCGAGTTCAATTAAAATCAAATTGTTGTCATGATATAAACAATTGCTATTATATGCCGCCATGAAACTTACCTCTCTTGTTACAATATCTTTGCTGTTTATCTTCAACTTTTGACTTTAGATAAATATCTCTGTGTGCTCTCTTTTGTTATTAAAAAAAAGTTGCCTATGCTAAAGTTACATGCAGCCAAAGTGGGTGGTCCTCAAAAACAGGGTGTTTATAGTGATTGGTGCTAGCCATTGTTATCTGGGGCTAGAAAAATCCCTACACAATACAAAAATGATTAGACCCTAAAACGTGTGCAGGTGCTGAAGAAGAACGAAGATTCAGCATGCACTTGCCTACTTCGTCACGTTGGAAAATTTTCTGGTAGAAAATCAGAACAGTGAGAGCAAGATTTTTGTGGAAAGGGAAAGATCAATGATAGAGAAAAACTTTAAGACCAATTTGATGGGGGGGGGGGGGGGGGGGGGGGTTCCACTTTTTTAGTTCTTCTACCTTTGTGAGGAATTGTTGGAATGCAGGAAGTTGTTTTATAACATCCAAAACCATGTTTCCCTTCCAATCTTTGGTATTTCTGGGTCTGTCATTTTGAAATGTGAGTCAAATATAGAAAGTCTGGTAGATAGAAATAGGTGGATAGATACCTCTAACACTATACCTTGTACTTTAGCGTTGAGACCAAAAACACATTATTTTAATTAAGTCAACTTTTATTAGATTACTTATGTACACCTAAACACTGTGATAGATCAATATGGTGTAATTCCAATAAGGAATGCAGCATTTTGCTTCTTATAATTACAGTAGCTTTTTTATTCTCTAGTTGGAAAAATCTTTTTCATAGACACAAGTATATACAAAACTCCAGAACTGATGCACAATTCAGAACTTATGCTCGTATTAAACGTGGAAATTATATGTCTAGCTAGATCAGAACTAACACCAGGGGAGGGTAAACCTTGATGTCAGATAAGAATAAGAAGATGGTTAAAATGACTTACTTGATAACTTAAATTTGCTCACAAGAAGTTGGTTGTAGTAATAGAGAATGCCGGGCTTTATCCCGCTGGATCTCGTATAGAGGTCATAAGGTTAACAATGGCTATGGTGAGCATTAACAAAAAGTGAAATGTCATGTGATAGTAAAAGTTTGGAATCACTAGATTCACTCTCTTCTTTTGGGTTGTTCATAAGGTAAGACAGTCCACAGAGTGACAGAAGGACTCTGATCTTCGCAGTGTTATCTCCTGATTTGGAAACTCATGATCTGGTGTACTCTTTGAGTGGGTGGGTGGGTGTGGGGGGGGGGGGACTTGTTCTGTTCATTGAATGTAGTAATAGGTACAAACATATTCAGTTCTAACACTTTTTATCCTCAATGTTCCTTGGATAAATAATATTTTTAAATATACTTTTTGTTAATTTCATGAGCTGGTCTGTCAAATTTAAGGGGTGCCGTCTTCATACTTTATTTTTTATTTTTTTAACCTGTGTTTACAACTTTAGAGCTCAGTAGATTCTGCAAACTTCATGGTATGGACTTGATATATAGCTCAAAAGATAGGTCTCTCTGTGTGCTCTCTTTTGATACTAAAATATGTTTCATAGGTATAACTATAGGCAAGTTACTAGACCCTAAAGCGGAGGGACCTCAAAAACCTGCACCCCAAAACCGCCGTCCAAAACCACTCCGAGTTGCGAAGTGCAAAAAAATTAAAAATGGTACGAGTGGCTAGAGGAAGCTCTAGAGCATACATGTCAACGCCTTCAATTTTCTACCCGCGCGCTTGACCAGGTAATCAATTTTTCACGCCTACTCAAAATGGTCCTTGTATGCTCTAGACTCTAGAGCTTCCTCTAGCCACTCGTACCATTTTTAATTTTTTTGCACTTCGCAACTCAGAATGGTTTTGGACGGCGGTTTGGGGTGCAGGTTTTTGTGGTCCCTCCGCTTTAGGGTCTAGTAACTTGCCTATAGTTATACCTATGAAACATATTTTAGTATCAAAAGAGAGCACACAGAGAGACCTATCTTTTGAGCTATATATCAAGTCCATACCATGAAGTTTGCAGAATCTACTGAGCTCTAAAGTTGTAACCACAGGTAAAAAAAAATTTTTTTTAAAAATGCAGCTGTCCCCCCTTAAAAAGATGTCCTGAATATGAAGAAAGACTCATGAAGATACTCCATGGCTGTACCTTCACAAGTCATGGGAGAATCATTCTTCACACTATATTATCCCTCCTGACCAAGAAGGCACTCATGTTCCAGTTTTGCCACCTCTGGATATCAGGTTTCCTTACTTGCTCTCAATTAGTAGATGGTGAAATGAATCTTAATGTAATATTCTTACATTTGATTATAGGATATACATGTAGCTACATCTCACTGGCTACTACGTATTTCCATGGTAGTGCATGACCTTGTTGTACTCACAGCACTGCAGGAAGAGGTCACAGGAAGTACGAAGGAGTACTATAATTAGATTAATGATTAAAAAAAGCTGTAGTCGCGGCAGATTCCTATTGGCTATCTGGACTACATTTTGTTTCTGGTTGTTGTCTGTTATATATAGTTATACGCTAGCTATCCACACCAGATCATAAACTAGCTATAGCATTGTGCCCAGTTTTGGTTGCTTGCTCAATATAAAAATCCTAGCCATTAATGTTGTACACATCAGTACTGGGCTGGGGCAATGGCTAAAGGAATACAATCCGATAATGCTCATGATGTTATATGATGATGCATTGCTGGGATCCATTTTACTTTTACATTCCTTTGACATGAGGAAGCACTTAAAGCCTTATGGAAGAGGTCTTATAGCATTCGGTCCTGTATATAGCACCCAAGGAGAGAAAACTTATATGACATGACTCACTATCATATTCACCAGAAATTAGTTTGAAAGACTTAGGATGGGTTTGAACTGAGCCAACCATGTCACTTGTGTATGCATGAGCATAAAATATAGTCATAATCACACTTAGTAATTTCACCATATGGTTGTATCCTGGAACCAACGAGAGGTCACTTATAAAAGGGGAGCTTCTTAGTGGGTCAAGGTAGGATTTTCCTTGCATCTGACAAATAAAATACTCCGTCTTTACAGGCGACTTTCTCTGGTGGCAGCATATCAGGAGTTAATCCTTCAATTCCTCACAACACGTATATCAATCACTAGCCCTCTCCCCCTTCTCACAGAAAGAATTTTTTTTATAACGACCAAAAAATTTATTCTGGGTAATTGATCACACGAAAACACGAAAACATGAAAACATCGAAAGACTGGGGGGGAAAATTAATTTCTGAAAAAATATTCAAGTTGGTAACCAAATTAGAACTCGGTCTCAGGACGTTTCTTGATCCATTCGGCTATCTTGGGAAGAGCATGCACAGCATCAGTACACTTCTTGACATTAGGATAAGTTTCCGCCAGAGCTAGATGCCTCTTGAACAGCTCACGGGCTGTAATAGCAATGCAGAAGTCAGCATAAGTCGCTGTATTACCAAACGCCCAGCTGTCAGCTGAATTGTTGTTAGCAATCATTTTCTCTAGGATTCCAAAATACTTTGGGATATGCTCCGAGATGAGAACTTTCATGGCGGCTTCTTTTACAGCTTCATCGCTTCCAAATAATGCAGGCACCAATTTTCCATGGAGGTCATCCATTGTATCTACAATGCCAGCTATCTCTGCTCTATGTAAACTGTTGCCGCCATCAAGTTTGAACTCCTCAGCAAGAAATCTCAATATGGGTCCACTTCCTGAAAGTAACTTTCCATCTACCTCAAGCACAGGAAGCATGCCTGTTGGTAGATTTGGCTTCAGCTCCAAGAACGCTTCCTTTTCCAGTCTCTTATCTTCATAATCTATTCCAGCTTGAGCAAAAATGAAGCGAGCAACCTCGGCCCTTCCCCTTGAATTGAAGTAAATTAGCTTGTAGCTGGGCATGACTTGTATATGTGAAGGATAGCAGATAACTTGAAAGTTAGTTATGTAGTCTCACTCCTTGGGCTCCTATATACGCGCATCGTGGTTCAGGGTCCAACCTTATATCATCACGCACTGTCTTCCTGAACATTCTTATGCCACGTGGAAGTAATTAGGAGGCTACAAATTGTACACTGTCACGTGATCAATGACGACATCCCAATTGAGTGAAGTAAAAAGTTATCTTAGTTTAGAGTAGTATTGTTATATTGATTGCTCTAGCCATTGTTTTACCCAGATTAATTGAGTTAATTGAGGGTATAATACAGTATTGATAATTTACAATAACCTTCTCAATAATCAATTTGAAATTGTATTCGTATTTAGACAATTTCAAGTTAGTTATTGAGAAGGTTATTCAGTTATTATGTCAACTGAGAGTTTATTGAGAGTAGTGATGATCTCTACATTATTGATACCATCATGTTTTTGTAATGCTTTGACCTCACTCTTGGTGTGGAGTGCCTCCCATCATCAATCAAGTACTCTTCAAACACTCCTCTCATAGCCACACTTTCACATACACATTTTTTGTTTAGGAATTTACCACCTCATTAAGTTGCAGCATCTGGTAGCAGTATGTTGCATGGCATCGGCAGAATTATGTTGCAGGGTGTCTGGCAGCATTATGTTGCAAGGTATCTGGAAGATTTATGTTGCAGGGCAATAATAATAATAATAATAATAACAACAACAACAACATATATATATATAGTAATAAAAAGGTAGCTTGTCGATCTAAAATATCAACAAAGAAGATAAATAACTGAATACAGAAAAATTATGATGGTCGTAACTTGAGGGAGGCCCCAGCAGCGAGGCAAGTCCATTCCACAATCTCGATGGAATAGCTAGCTACCAAGCTCACCTGAGTCTTATCATCTCATTGTTTGTGATGAAGACTAGAGAGCATCTAGTTGAATGTCCAGGGAGTAAAATTCAAGTTGATTATGGGAAGGTCATTGTAATCTGGGAGTTCACTGAGAGTTTATAATCTGGATAGCTTGGTAAACTGGTCAGATCAGTGAAATATTGGCTTCAATATGTCAAAATGCCATGTCACCTTTACAAAGGAGCAAAAATCCATGTTCAGCTAAAAGTTCAGTACAGCAGTGCAAACTAAAGACTTGGGAGTTGTGCTTCCTAGTGACCTATCTACTCCCACATTTTGAGCAGAGCCTATAGGATATACTGGGACTACTGTGCAGAACCTTTTCTAAGACTTGTCAGTAAGAAAATATTGTGACTACCTAACACTTGGACGTCAAGCCTTGGAAGCAGTTCAGAGACCATCTACAAAATTTGTTCTTCAAGATTAACAGTCTAACTGCAAGAGTCATTTGATGAAGCTTCGAATAATTCCACTAATGATGTACAATGAGCTAATAGATATAATGTTTTTATCAAGTCCATTAAATCAATTACAGATCAGTTTGATATCAACAAGCTCATCTCTTTCTCATCAGCTATTAAGAGATATTCGTCAAACTCCAAACTGAACCACTTCCACTCTACTTCAAATCGTGCAAAGTTTTACTACTTTAATACTACAAAGGCCACAATTAAGCCTAACCTGCTGAAGTATTTCTTCAATCACTTTATTACTCACTTTGATTCAGACAATGCGTGCACATAAAATATACCACTATCTTTGTCCATGTAGTCAATGTTCTATTCATCCTCCCTCTCCTTATTACTGTAGCTAACTTGGCTGTCAGTCACCCTGACAGACCTTCAGAACTTCACACTCTCACCGTCATCACATCATCTAGTTTTGTAAAGTAATATTATATTACATTATATGCCAAGCACCAACTAGCATTATACATATATGTGCCAAGCATCAACTAGTGGGTCTGGGGGACATGCTTCCCCAGGTCCAGGATGTTTCAAGAAAATGTATATTTGGATATTGTTTCTAGTAGTCAAAATTAGGTAAATTTATAATAACTGCAAGAACTATAATAGCATCAACTAAAACTTCCAAAGATACATTTTCCTATCATCATTTAAAAATTGTTCAACAGAGTCAAGTGAGTCTGTTAGCTCATTATGGATGTGAAGGAGAAACCAATTCTTTAACCTCTCATTGTAGAGTGAATGTAGGTTAGGACATGTTTTAAATAAACTCTCAGCAAAATCTAAGTTCACAACATAATTATGACCTCAGTAATCAACTTGAAATTTACTTTTTCGATGTTTCGACTAGATGAACAGTTGGAGGTGGTGCCTGGCTAAGGTTGATATTCCAACCATCTTTGTAACAAGACTCTTTTTATACGACACTTTTTAAATAAGGTTAATGGGTCCCATAAACGTTTATGGTCTACATTGGTTAAATCCTTCTTTTCTTTTTTAGACAAGTTTCTCCATTGTTTTGAAATAAAAAACTTTTGTCTTATTTATATATAACTATATAATTTTAACAGCCCCCTAAAAGAAATGACTAAGGCTAATTGCAGAGTAACCATCTCTATTCTGGAAATGTAAGAACATACATGCCCATGTATTCAATTATATGTAGTTATATACCTGATATTGTTGTTGAAGGTGTTGTTAACTATTGTCATAAGAGTTAACCTTCTCAGCAAAACCAACCGATTATTTCTTTGTAGCGAAGACGTGGAGGCTCAAATAGTTATTCACTCGATATTACACTTACATAAGCATGTTTAATGAACGATCTTTTGCGTTTTTCCAACAATTTGGAGTCTTCTGGTAGTAAAATTATAATAATTGTGTGGTGGTGGTGGTGGTGTGTGTGTGTGTGTGAGTGTGTGAGTGTAGGGGGAGGGCAGATTGATCCAAGATCCACGATAACCGCTTCAGTTTTTAGGGGGTGCCGGTTTACTAGCTTAGCAAAGGATTCAAGGCATGCTTGAATTGTTTTTGCCTAAATTCAGTGAAGCTACATTTAGGATAGTAGTGAGTTTTAGAAACTTTGTGCATTCTTTCTTTTCTTTTTCCCCCAAATTTTAAAAGACTACAGGTAGTCCACCACACCCTCCACTAGTACATTAAAATGGAACAAATGACAAAAACAAATTTTGTCCGAATACCCTCTTACAAACACATTTAGAAGATGCACATAAGCAAAGCATCAGTCATGTCTTTATGAACATGTAATATTACACATAGCTTAAGATGAACTTGACTAGAAACTGTTCATAACCTTATCTAAGCTGGACATATGATAGCATGCATAAAGGGGGAGAAGAAAAGGGAAAGGTAGTAGGCATTTAGTTATGATAATGATGTGCTAACCAAATCATAACCAAAAAAATGTAAAACGTTTAGCAGTCACTTTTTCATGTGAAGGAGCAAGATGTGATGTTCTGTTCTTTCCAGTAGTACACAATATCAAGAGGGAACAACTTTACAATATAGCACATCACCATGTTATCCACACCTTAGATGAAACAGTGTAAGGAAATTTTTGAGTGAGGAAACAAAGATGATATTGCCATTAGCTGCAGCTCGCTTGGATTGTGGAGTTAAGTGCTAGTGAAACAAGCTGATGATGCACATAGATTGGCAGATATTAAACCTGAAGATGGCAATGATACAACTTTTCAAGTCACTCTCCAAGTTATCCTAGCAGGAAGAGACCGGTTTAATGTGGCTTCAGGATCGGAGAAGATAAGGAGGAGAGTTTCATTTGCATCGGATTTTCCTGTCTAGTATAGTTTGACTTCAAAGTCTGGTAGATAGAAATAGGTGGATTGTGATAGTAAAAGTTTGGAATCACTAGATTCACTCTCTTCTTTTGGGTTGTTCATAAGGTAAGACAGTCCACAGAGTGACAGAAGGACTCTGATCTTCACAGTGTTATCTCCTGATTTGGAAACTCATGATCTGGAGTACTCTTTGAGTGGGTGGGTGGGTGTCTGTGTGTGTGTGTGGGGGGGGGGGGGGGGGGGCTTGTTTTCTGTTCAGTGAATGTATATAGGAATAGGTACCTACATATTCAGTTCTGACACTTTTTATCCTCAATGTTCCTGAGATAAATAGTATTTTTAAAGATACTTTTTGTTAATTCATGAGCTGGTCTGTCAAATTTAAAAAGATGTCCTGAATATGAAGAAAGACTCATGAAGATACTCCATGGCTGTACCTTCACAAGTCATGGGAGAATCATTCTTCATACTATATCCTTCCTGACCAAGAAGGCACCCATGTCTCAGTTTTGCCACCTCTGGATATCAGGTTTCCTTACTTGCTCTCAATTAGTGGATGGTGAAATTAAACTTAATGTAATATTCTTACATTTACATCTCACTGGCTACTACGTATTTCCATGTTAGTGCATAACCTTGTACTCACAGCACTGCAGGAAGGAAGTATGAAGGAGTACTATAATTAGATTAATGATAAAAAGCTGCAGTCGTGGCAGATTCCTATTGGCTATCTGGACTACGTTTTGTTTCTGGTTGTTGTCTGCTATAGTTATACACTATCCGCACCAGATCATAAACTAGAATGTCACTGTGCCCAGCTTTGGTCGTTGCTTGCTCAATATAAAAATCCTAGCATTATAATAATCTTTATGTGCGTTGGACACATCAGTACTGGCCTTTTAGGGCTGGGGCAATACAATCCGATAATGCTCATGATATTATATGATTGGGATCCAATTTTTAACGACATGAGTAAGTACTTAATTAAAGCCTTATGGAAGAGGTCTTATAGCATTCGGTCCTGTGGCACCCAAGGAGAGAAAACTTATATGACATGACTCACTATCATATTCACCAGAAATTAGTTTGAAAGACGTTTGAACTGAGCCAACCATGTCACTTGTGCATGCATGAGCATAAAATATGATCTGCAGTATAATTTGATCGTCAATCAATCACATTTTCCAATAATCAACCAAACGTGGAGCGAGTAAATTTAAGTTAATATTGAGAAAGTCATCGTATCTACTGTGTCAGTGTCAGCTGAGAGTTTGTTGAGAATCACATTTTCACTTTTCTTCCTCATAAGATGTTCTTTGGAGCATATATGCACCACTCACATTACCAAATCCAACCTTACCACTTCATCTTGCATAGGCTACTTAGTCAATTTCATTTGCTCTTCTACAATGTTCATTGAAACACTGTCAGGACCAGACCTGACAGAAGAGAGAGATAGAAGAGAGAAGACTCGTAGAAGCCTGCATAACTATCTAACTACAGTCTATCAACACTTCCATGCAATAGAAATCATACTTTGTTATAACATATTTTATCCCCAAAGAGGCACTGATTAGTGGTTGTATAATTGTTAGTAGTTGCACAGTGTAGACAGTCATAATCACACTTAGTATGGTTGTATCCTGAACCAACGAGAGGTAACCTATAAAAGGGAAGCTTCTTAGTGGACTTTTCCTTTTGACAACCGCATTAAAACAGAGTCGGGCGAGCCCAAATCGACGAGTACCTGCTCCAGAGACTATCTGTGGCGGTCCAGCGGGGGAACTGCACGTCTGTACTGGGCAGCACAGGCATCTGACACTTTCCCATTAAAAATATATATATAATATATAATAATATATAATACAGTGTATAAGCATAAAAAAAAATCTATAGACTATGAAAAAATTAAATACTCAATTAGTCTCAGGGGACTTTCTCTGCTGGCAGCATATATATAAGAGGTAAATCCCTCAAAACTACATATCAATTACTAACCCTCACCCCCTTCCTCACAGAGAGAATTTTTTTTCATTATAAAAATCTTATTCTGGGTAATCACATGAAAACATAGGGAAAAATTAATTTCTGAAAAAATATTCAAGTTGGCCAAATTAGAACTCGGTCTCAGGACGTTTCTTGATCCATTCGGCTATCTTGGGAAGAGCATGCACAGCTTCAGTACACTTCTTGACATTAGGATAAGTTTCCGCCAGAGGTAGATGCTTCTTGAACAGCTCATGGGCTGTAATAGCAATGCAGAAGTCAGCATAAGTCACTGTATTACCAAACACCCAGCCGTCAGCTGAATTGTTGTTAGCAATGGTTTTCTCTAGGATTCCAAAATACGTTGGGATATGATCTGAAATAAGAGCTTTCTTGGCGGCTTCTTTTACAGCTTCATCGCTTCCAAATAATGCAGGCACCAATTTTCCATGGAGGTCATCCATTGTATCTACAATGCCAGCTATCTGTGCTCTATTAAAACTGTTGCCGCCATCAAGTTTGAACTCCTCAGCAAGAAATCTCACTATGGGTGCACTTCCTGAAAGTAACTTTCCATCTACCTCAAGCACAGGAAGCATGCCTGTTGGTAGACTTGGCTTCAGCTCCACGAACGCTTCCTTTTCCAGTCTCTTATCTTCATAATCTATTCCAGCTTGAACAAAAATGAAGCGAGAAACCTCGGCCCTTCCCCTTCCATTGAAGTAAATTAGCTTGTAGCTGTAGCTGGGCATGACTTGTATATGTGAAGAATAGCAGATAACTTGAAAGTTAGTAAGTCTCGCTCCTTGGGCTCCTTTTATACGCGCATCGTAGTTCAGGGTTCAACCTTATATCATCACGCACCAGATAAAATTGTACACTGTCACGTGATCAACGACGACATCCTCAATTGAGTTGGGGAGTGAAGAATTAGTCAAGTAGTAATACTGTATTGCTATATTGATTGCTCTAGCCATTGTTCTACCCCTAGATTAGTTGAGGGTAGATTAGTTGAGGGTATAATACAGTATTACAATAACCTCAATATTCTAGAATATAATTTCTAGTATTCTCAGAGAATACAATTTCTAGACAATTTCAAGTTGATTATTGAGAAGGTTATTGTAATGTTATTATGTCAACTGAGAGTTCATTGAGAGTAGTGATGATCTCTAGATTATTGATACCATCATGTTTTTGTAATGCTTTGACCTCAGGCTCACTCTTGGTGTGGAGTGCCTCCAATCATCAATCAAGTACTCTTTAAGGTAATTATGTAGCTACATCTCACTGGCTACTACGTATTTCCATGTTAGTTCATGACCTTGTACTCACAGCACTGCAGGAAGAGGTCACAGGAAGTATGAAGGAGTACTATAATTAGATTAATGATTTAAAAAATCTGCAGTTGCGGCAGATTCCTATCTATCTGGACCACATTTTGTTTCTGGTTGTTATCTGTTATAGTTATACGCTAGTTATCCACACCAGATCATAAACTAGTTAAACTAGAATGTCGTTTTGGTTGCTTTCTCAAATGCTCGCACACCGTCATGTGAACCAATGATGACGTCCTCGGAAGTCGAAGTAAAAGTAGGCGGGGAACTAAACCTCTAGCCTACACCTAGATTAGTTGAGGGAATAAGCTTCTCGTTCGACCTACTGACTTTCAAGTTCTCTGTTAACCATCGCATATACAAGTCATGCCCAGCTACAAGCTAATTTACTTCAATTTAAGGGGAAGGGCTGAGGTTTCTCGCTTCATTTTAGTTCAAGCTGGAATAGATTATGAAGATAAGAGACTGACAAAGGAAGCGTTCGTGGAGCTGAAGCCAAGTCTACCAACAGGCATGCTTCCTGTGCTTGAGGTAGATGGAAAGTTACTTTCAGGAAGTGCACCCATAGTGAGATTTCTTGCTGAGGAGTTCAAACTTGATGGCGGCAACAGTTTTAATAGAGCACAGATAGCTGGCATTGTAGATACAATTGATGACGTCCATGGAAAATTGGTGCCTGCATTATTTGGAAACGATGAAGCTGTAAAAGAAGCCGCCATGAAAGCTCTCATTTCAGAGCATATCCCAAAGTATTTTGGAATCCTAGAGAAAACCATTGCTAACAACAATTCAGCTGATGGCTGGGCGTTTGGTAATACAGCAACTTATGCTGACTTCTGCATTGCTATTACAGCCCGTGAGCTGTTCAAGAAGCAGCTACCTTCGGCAGAAACATATCCTAATGTCAAGAAGTGTACTGATGCTGTGCATGCTCTTCCCAAAATAGCCGAATGGATCATCCTGAGACCGAGTTCTAATTTGACCAACTTGAATAGTTTTTCAGAAATTAATTTGTTTTCAAGTTCTTTTTATGTAGACTACCCCAGAATATTTTTTTATGGATAAGGCTTAAGGCTTTGTTATAGGGAAAAAAATCTCTGCGAGGAAGAGGGAGAGGACTAGTGTTTGATATGTGGTTGTGAGGAGTTAGGGATTAAGCTCAGTACTCCTCTGATGCTGCCATGAGAAAGTCCCCTGTAAAGACTGATGAGTATTTTAATTGTCAATGCAGTCTGCCTTTATCACTTCCTTTTATAGGTTACCTCTCGTTGGTTCAGGATACAACCATATAATTATGGCGAAATTACAAGTGATTATGACTCCGTGATATACTGTGCAACTACTAACAATTATACAACTATTAATCATTGTCTCAGACTCAAGTGTTGAGGGGATAAGATATGTTCTAACAAAGTATGATTTATATTGCATGCAAGACTGTAGTTAGAGGCTTCTGCGAGTCTTCTCTCTTCTATCTTTCTCTTCTGTCAGGTCTGATCCTGACAGTGGTTCAATCAACATTCTAGAAGAGCAAATGAAATGGACTAAGTAGCCTATGCAAGGTGGAGTGGTAAGGTTGGATTTGGTAATGTGACTGGCACATATATTATACTCCAAAGAACATCTTGTGAGGAAGAAAAGTGAAAATATGATTCTCAACAAACTCTCAGCTGACACTGACACAGTAGATACGATGACTTTCTTGATATTAACTTAAATTTACTCACTCCACGTTTGGTTGATTGTTGGAAAATGTGATTGACGATCAAATTATACTTTTTATGCTCATGCATACACAAGTGACATGGTTGGCTCAGTTCAAACCCATCCTAAGTCCCTCAACCTAATTTCTGCTGTAAATAATAGTGAGTCCTGCCATATTCTCTTTTGGGTGCTACAGGACCGAATGCTATAAGACCTCTTCCATAAGGCTTTAAGTACTTCCTCATGTCAAAGGAATGTAAAAAATTTTAAAAAAATAAAAAATCCCAGCACTGCATCATCATAATTATAACATCATGAGCATTATTGGATTGTATTGCTCTAGCCATTGCCCCAGCCCTGAAAGGCCAGTACTGATCTGTATAACATTACTGTCACATACTGATATAATGCTAGGATTTTTATATTGAGCAAACAACCAAAACTCGGCACAGTAACATTCTAGCTATAGCTAGTTTATGATCTGGTGTAGATAACTAGCGTATAACTATAACAGACAACAACCAGAAACAAAATGTAGTCCAGCTAGCCAATAGGAATCTGCCGTGCCTGCAGCTTTTTTATCATTAATCTAATTATAGTACTCCTTCATACTTCCTGTGACCTCTTCCTGCAGTACTGTGAGTACAAGGTCATTCACAGGTGTAGCTATCAGGGCTGGAAATATTGGGGAAGGGGGGGGAGCTGGCTGTGGAGGGATGTAATTTTTTATTAGCTGGTGGTTAATGTCATTTAAAGAAAAAGTGTAATTACATTCATGAAGGTTCAGTGTTCCTAAATGTGCTGAAATAATTTCTAGCAATAAATTCCTTTGCAATTTGCAATATATAGGTCACAAGAGTCAGTTAAGTGCTTGTGAATATGAAGTGTCATGCAGTTGTTAAGCTGTTGTTCAGACATAGTTGACCGTAAATAAGTAAGTACTCTCTGCAAAGCTGAAAATGATCAGATGTGGCTTATGTTATGGGAACTGTAAGGTACAATCATAGAAGTTTGTGTACTTCAAACAGCATAGATTTGTAGACTGTGTGTGTTCATTGTTTCACATAATATGGTATGCACTGATGTAACCTGTTTCACACTAGGAAGAGCTTGTTGAACTAAATCAGCAGTAGGCCTGAGTACAATATGCTAAAAAAATTGCCTATTATTCTATGCTGAATTTCTTTTTTCCCCTGCCTATTATTCTTTCTAATTTTTCCATTATTCTTTTTTTGCCTTTGCCTGCCTATTATTGTCATGAATTTATAAAAAATTCAATGGATATATATAGTGTTGATGATTATAACAATTTTAATTAATTAAGTTGTAACATAAGGATAGTTCAGTGATTAATGCCAATTATTATATTGTAACATAAGGGCTGTTTCCATGTAATCTTGGAGTGTGCTGGTCTGCAAGGATGCCTTTAGAAAAGAAAGAACACATTCTAATGCTGTAGAAGTAGGTTGTACAAGCAGCACTGCTTTCGAAAAAGCTGAAGCCCAATGAGGAAGCGTGAGTATTCTCCTTCCACCATTTATTGGGACAGAAGTTCTCATCAATGTCATCACACTTGGCCAAATAAAGTGGTAATTCCTTTTTCAGTTCCTCAATATCATCTCTAGAGAAGAATGGAATGGCAAAAAGAGAATCAAGATCCAGTGCTGTTGGCTGCATTTCATGTGCTTTTTGTATGAAAAAGACGCACAGCCTTAAAAGCTTCCAGGGGTGCTTGCGTGCTTCCACACAACCGTTGCTGAAAGTAATTGATTGCAGGTTTAGCACAATTTCGAGAATATTGAATCATCTGCTGTGGCTGAGAGTGTTTATCTGTCTGGCAATTTTTTGAGACACTGCTTGATCATTGGGACAGTGTGCTGAATGTATTGCAGCTAAGTGTGTTTATTTGTTCATAGCACTTCAATGCTAGGGGCCCATCTCCTTCAAGGAAATACGTTGCTTTGATGAAGGGTTCGCCCCAGTCCACAATTGCAGCAAGACTGAAAATGTATGCACTTTTGCTTGTCCTGGAAGAAAGTAAGAATTTTTTTTTGAGGCTGGAGCTGTATCACTATTCCCCAAAAGAAAGGGCTCGATATCACCATAATGTCCCATTTTTTTATGCATTACCTCCCACTTGCTCCACCATCGTGTATAAGAAGCCATTGACCGACCAGTCTTTTGTTTCCAGGCTAACTTGGCCTTAGGACTGTGCAAGAACATTGTTATCCATGCACTCATAAACTCTAGGAGGTTTAGAACTTCAAAGTGTTCACCAACCCTGTTAAGTGTATGGGAGAAGCAAAGCACATCCAATAATTTGGGATAAACTATCTTCAAAGTAAAGTAAGGCAACACCATTTGAAGAGGCTCCATCATGCATGCTGGCCAATAGCATGTTTGGTTCAATGCCATATGTGGTAGAAAGAACTTTGATAAGCTCACATGCTATTTCCTCTCCGGTTAAAGACTTTGCTAATAATTGGATGCTGACAAGTCGCTGTTGTATCATGAAGGTATCATCAACAAAGCGTAAAACTATAGCAAGTACCTCTCCTAACCGAGTAGTACCATAAAAAATTACCGATGCTGGCTTACCACTGATTTCTTCCTTGATAAGGGACTGTTCCTGCTTGAAAATGAAAGTAATTAAATCAGATAAAAACCTTCGATCACATAAATGGAAAGAATTTTCCTCCGGCAAATCTCTGAAGCAGTCCAATTTATTCAAGGAAATTCCAGCTCGAAGAAAACATTTGACCACCTTGACACGAAATACCTTTTGATTGTCAGGTAAGGTTTCTCCCTTTAAATGAACTTCTTCACTATATATGCTTCCTGCATCAGCTATATTCATCTCTCTTGCATCTCTCTTTTTTAACTTTTCTTTTCCTTTTACACGTTTAGCATTGAACTTGTGTGGGAATGGTTGTCTGCTCTATCTGCTTGAGGAGCTTTTCGGTGACATATGCGGGCCTAGTTCGAACACATGGGCCTTTGAGTTGCCGTTGTCCTGGCTCCAGTCAACTGCCAAGAACTCTGGGAGATACCCCTGTGTCATTGCCAGCTAGTTCCAGTGCAACACCACGTGGGAATGAGTCGGTTGAAGATGCTGTAGTTGCTCCTCCTTTCTCAAAGCTACGCTCTAATATACTGAAGAGAGTCCCTAGAGCCTCGAGAGAGAGCTGGCAGCCAGGAAGCTAGCATCCATCATGTTAAGTGTGGTGGCGAGGAATGACCATTCCACATGGTGGCGCTTCCTCCATTTTGCATCTCGCTGTTTTAGGCTGCCGCCGAGAGGAGGGAAGAGGTGGAATTTAGCATCAGCCGTAAACAACCTTGTAAGGGAAGAAGCTGATGCTGATGCTACATCAGGGAAGCCTAGCCATTGCTCCAGGAGACAGAAGTCTCGTGATCCCCTAGAGCTCTTGTCTTCAAAGGTGACATCCAAGCTGGAAGAGGGCAATGTCAAGGGCGCTGTCAGGCTTGCATGTGCTGAGGATGTTTTAGCTGATCACTCACCTGACACTCTGGAAGCCTTGAAGCAGAAGCACCCTGCGGCTCACCCGGATTCTTCCATAATGATATCACCGGACCCTTCCTCATTCTCTTTTTCAGTCACCGAGGCCATCATCACTCAAGCCATACATTCCTTCCTAAATGGATCTGCAGGTGGCCAGGATATAGCCTCAGACCACATCTCAAAGACCTCACGGGTCCGTCCGCTGGTGAAGGTGGCCATTCACTACTGAGGGCACTCACTTCTTTGGTATCTCTAATCCTAAGAGGTGACACACCTGCATCCATCCGTCCTCATTTCTTTGGTGCCTCACTGGTAGCTCTGCATAAGAAGGATGGTGGGGTTCGCCCTATCGCTGTGGGCTGTACCCTGCGCAGACTTGCTGCTAAGTGTGCTTGCATTCATGCCATGCAAAAAGTTCCTGATTTCCTGGCCCCTCGGCAGTTAGGTTTTGGATTAACGTGGGGGTTGAAGTGGCAGTGCATGCTGCTCGCATCTACCTCCAGAACCTCAAGGAAGACCAAGTGATCATGAAAGTGGACTTCAGAAATGCTTTCAACAGTATTCGTCGGGACAAGATGTTGGGTGCTGTAGAGGAGTACATCTCCCTTTTGTCCACTCAGTATACTGCTCGCCATCTTTACTCTCATGGGGTGATGAAGTGGTGCTGTCTTCAGAAGGGGTTCAGCAGGGCGACCCACTGGGACCCCTCCTCTTTTGCCTGACTATTCAGAAACTGTGTGCAAAGCTGAGGTCAGAGTTCTGTGTTTTTTATCTGGATGATGGAACTCTGGGAGGCAACCGGGAAGATGTAATTCATGATCTGAGGTTGAAGCAGGTGCTCTGGGCCTTGAGCTAAACAGAGGAAAGACAGAATTGATCTGTAAGGATCCTACCTCTCGCGGGATCGTCCTCATTGCTCTTCCAGGAGTTAGCATCATTAACCCAGAGAATGCCAATCTCTTGGGGTCTCCTATTGGAGGGTTATAATCAGTGGATGCATATGTAAGGGAGAAGACAGAGCTGCTGCAGTTGATGGGTGATAGACTTTGTCATTTGCAATCACATGATGCTATCACATTGTTGCGTCACTCATTTGCAATCCCTAAGATGATGCACATTCTCCGCTTTGCTCCCTGTTTCTCTTCCAGTCATCTCCCAGCCTATGACCACCTTCTCAAGTCGATCCTCAGCAATATCACTAATATAGATTTTCAGAACAATGACCCTTCTTGGCTACAGGCCACCCTTCCAGTGAACCATGGGGGAATTGGAATTAGGAGTGCGGTTCATCTTGCTCCCTCTGCCTTTTTGGCTTCTGCTGATGGATCGTCCAATCTCATACACCATATCCTCCCCCCTCGGTTTAGTGCTGTCCAGTATCCTGAGATTGAGGTTGCCCTTTCACTCTGGGGTGATGACCTTGTCTTGCCTCCTCCAGCCCCGCCTGCTTCCCATCAGCAGAAGTCGTGGGACATCCCTCGTATTTTGGAAAGGGCAGAGTCACTTTTGCGGAATGCTAGTGACCCCATTTAACCAGAGCTCGTCTCCTCGCAGTGTCTGCATGTGAGTCAGGTTCCTGGCTTAATGCCCTGCCAATCTCCTCACTGGGTCTCCGAATGAGCAATGATGTAGTTCGAATAGCAGTTGGGCTACGTCTTGGAGCACCCCTGTGCCAGCCACACTCTTGTAGTTACTGTAAATCGGATGTCAACCAGTTTGGCATGCATGGGTTGAGCTGCAGGCACAGTCAGAAGGCTTTCTCGCCATGGTGCTTTAAATGACATCATCCATCAGGCATTAACTGCTGCAAATGTCCCTTCCGGCTGGAGCCCTCAGGTCTGCTTCGGTCTGATGGAAAGAGACCTGATGGCATGTCCATCATTCCATGGTCAAGTGGTAGACTCTTGGTATGGGATGCAACCTGCAGTGACACCTTTGCTCCATCCAACCTTTTGGCTGCAGTCACTGAGGTTGGTGCAGTGGCAGCCCAGGCGGAGATTTTGAAGGGTGAGAAGTACGCCCACCTGGACTCAGCATACAAGTTTGTACCTGTGGCGGTAGAGACTTGTGGATCCTTTGGGCCCCAAGCAAAGGCATTCTTCAGGGAGTTGGGACGCCGCCTGAGGTCAGTGACTTACGAAGAGAACTCCCATCAACATCTTCTTCAATGGATTTCTGTGGCTGTGCAGCGTGGGAATGCAGCCTCAGTAGTAATGGGATCTTTGCCATCAGGGTTGGGGATGAGCCATTTCCCTAGTTATCACTTGAATTTTTGTACTTGAGGGGAGGGGGTTCTATAAATATACACTTTACTAATACTTGCATAAAATTAAAAAAATTTAAAAAAATCATTAAAATAGTTAATTCATTTTTAACCCCTTCTTTCTATATAGTAGTCATTGTCATTGTACATACTTTATTCTCAAGGCTCAACAGAACAATTATAATTAAAAAAATTAAAAATATTTTTATTTTTAGCAGAATGAACATGATTACTGATGCTACTGAGCTTTAGTCTCAATTCTTCTCTACAAGCATCACAGTTTTATTGGCATTCACCTTTAGAGATTCACCAGAAAATTTCTTTGTACGCTGGTATGGTTGAATATTCTTGGGTTCAGCTCCTCTGCTGCTACGTTTCCCAGTTGGAGGTGGGTTTGAAATGATTTTTCTTTTACATCTGAGCTCACTAGGTGGTGGTGCTTTGAGCTTGCTGAGGAGAAATTCAGGCTTTGAAGTACATGCCTCAATGCGTTCATCAGAATCAAAATCCTCATCCTGAAGCTCACTATCTGAATTGCTAGGCAGAATAATCACACTTGCACTTGCAGTTAAAAGACCAGCAGCTTTTAGTCCATACTCATCTCTTGTTGTCTGGTGCACTTCATCGAAGGTGTCCATTAAAACAGTGTAGTCAGTTAAAATGGCACCTATTGCCCCTGTTCTAGCTGCCCATCTGGTAGGACAGAGCAATTTATTGGTTACACCAGAGTCTTCAGATTGTGCCAATTTCTCTGAAAATAATGTGCTCTTTTGGGGGAAAACTTGATTAACATGGCTATTTCCCTGACTGTATGCAGTACATCTGGTAAGAATGGCCCTGCAAAGCATATGCATCATATGTCCCTATGTATCACACATAGATACATGCATCATATGTCCGTATGTATTTACACATAGATGTATGCATCATGTCCCTATGTTTTAATATACACACATATAGATACATGCATCATATGTCCCCATAAATTAAGACAGTGAGCTAAACAATGCACTGGAAGGGCTGCAGGAACTTTATTCCTTATTATGAAAGATAAACATAGTTGACGCATTGTAGTAACAGTTAATAAACCTACTTCCTGTATTTATATTGTGTGCATATATATATGATCGATTTTTGTGAGCATGATCAGAACAATCTTGTTGTTCTTCTCTGTTCGTCATATTACAGTCCTCCACCATAATGTTGTGCTGCAATTAAATAATAAACTCAAGGTTGTCGAGGAGCTTGTTAAGCATGTGAGCAGCATCAGGTTCACCATGGAGTTGGAGAGGGATGGCCGGCTTCTTCAATTGCTTGCCTACTCCATAAAATACAGGAAACTCACACAAAACAATTTAAGCTTTATCCATTTTTGGGTTTTCCTTATTGTTGACATCACTCAGCCCAGGTCAGAAGCTTCTACGACAGAGCCAGAAGTGTCACCATAATGCAAGATCTGGACAGAAAGAGGAATACCTCTGCCTAGCTACAGCATCTGCTCAGCTTCCACTACAAGAGGGGATAAGGAAGTAAGAAACTAGAGAATATAAACAATGAGTATCTGGTTATCATTCCCCGTATTGCTGACAAGGACACCAGTGTATGGAAAATTCAACATCAGCATCATGTAAGGCTCAACTATAAGAGTAGACCTCACCAGACTCAAAGATCAAGCATCACAAGGCTCAAGGATAGGTTACCATCAAGCATCACAAGACTCAAGGATAGGTTACCATCAAGCTTGATTTCATCTATTGTATATCGTATCTGTGGGTTTACATAGAGAACAGGATAATGAACATAAAGGATGCCTGCAGGAAAGGAGATCTGCCATTGCCAAACATACACAGATCCAGTACCATCTGACTCTTATGGCCTCAGTAATAGAGCTGACAGATATATAGAGGGGACTGCTTGTGAAGGTGCTGCACATTCGTCTCACATCCAATTGGGATATAGGGATTGAGTGATCTAGTTGTCTCAACAGACATGCCCATCAAAATGTGCTTGTTCCGTTGTGGTGCTAACTCCAAAAATCAGAGAAGTCGTGGATCATGTGCACTTGATGTAACTTTGGCCCAATAAGCACTTCACCTCGTGTGTATTTCACTATCACCCTGACGAAGGCCAAAGCATTTTGGCTGAAATGTCAGTTCTATATATTACATTTCTCTCTTTATTGTCACAGTAATACACCACCACCGTGACCTTTTGATAAGTGTAAGCAAAAATGTATGACAATTTTCATGACATGTATTCACTAGGTATTCACTAGGTATATATGTAACATGTGTGAATGCATGTGTACGCAATCTAAGATGACCATGGACATTCTTTATTCTCCTTCCACTCTCCACCACCTTGATGTATTCACTAGGCAGGGTTGTATACAGAAATTTTGCCAAGGGGGGGCGAACTTGAGATATGGAAAAATAAGGGGGGGCGAGAATGATACAATGATGGTGTATGTAATGTATAAGGGTGGTGTCTAATTTCAAGGGGGGGGGGGCGAGAATGATACAAGGGGGGGCGAATTGCCCCCCCCGCCCCCCCCCTAAATACACCCCTGCTAGGTATATATGTAACATGTGTGAATGCATGTGTACGCAATCTAAGATGACCATGGACATTCTTTATTCTCCTTCCACTCTCCACCACCTTGATGTATTCACTAGGTATATATGTAACATGTGTGAATGCATGTGTATGCAATCTAAGATGACCATGGACATTCTTTATTCTCCTTCCACTCTCCACCACCTTGTTCATAGATCTCCTATAAATAATAATAACAGAATAACAACGGGTTTGACATCTAATTAAGTACTTTCTAACCTTCTTCCAAATGGTAGCCACATTTTTCAGCGAGTCAATGGCAAAGCTGACTGCATTAATGGCCTCTTGTCTGTGCTCAGAGGAGGCAGCTATGATCACACTGGGTTCTCCCACTAGCACAACTCTGCAATTCAAAAAGATAAATGAACCTTGCCACCTTCATTGTTCATCAGCAGTGGGTGAAATTTTGTGTTACACTTATAGAAGATCATTCAAGATTACGAGAAGTGGTTTGAGGGACATAGAGTTATGTTTTCTTTGGCCTGGAAGGCTTGTGATTGGTCTGATGTTTTTGGGAGTATGAATGATTGTCTTGAGAGTTATATAAGACACTGTAACAGTGGATTGTTATATAGGCATCTAGATGCGTTTATAACGTGTAAGACAACTGCCATCTAACAAGAAGCGCTGCCTAACTAAGACACAAGCCTAGGGAATAGCTTATAATCATAAACACGTGAACAAGGCATGCAAAACCTACCATCACCAGTGGCGTAGGAAGAGGGGGGGCTCCAGGGGCTGGAGCCCCCCCACAATTTCAGGTAATCTAAATTGGTTCTCATTAAGGGGGGACTATGCGTCAAAACCACAAAATAGTTGTACCTATTTCTAATTGTCATAACTTTTTTTCTCTTTCGCCTACACAAGTATTTATCATACCAAAGTCTTTATTATTCTGTGTTTGTTTTTATAAAGTATTAATATCTCTATAATACATAATTTTCTCAGAAGATACATGCAGAAACATCGAGGTGACTCCAAGATATTTGTGGCAGACCTAGCTGCCTAACGATTTGAAGTCATTTACTTATAATTGGTGTATAGCTTGCTAAGGAGTGTCTCAGTGATATCCATGGAGCAAAGTTACCATATGTTGTCATGTTGATTAGTAACATACTTACAGAGTCTGAAAAACTGATAAAAACTAGAGGCCACCTCTTCTAACCACCATCTCTTGGCAATCCTTGCAGTAAACAAAAATCTGATTCATGGATATCACAGAGTACTAAAAGAGCTCTAAAATGACATACATAGCTCCAAAAATGAGCAAACCGTTTTAAAGTTATTCTCGCGACAAGAAATATTTCCATTAATTGTGGGAATAAGCATTCCAAGTTTGGAAAACGAAATGTTTGAGTTAGCACTTGACAAAATATGTTCTTTTACAAGTTTTAGCAATTCCTTGATCTTTTTTTTTTTACTTCCGTAACTCTTAGGTTTTTCTGTGCCTATATCTACATGTTAGAAAGAAAAATATGATGAAAATTGTTATGGAATTTTCCTTTAAAGCTGAATGTTTGTGCATGTCAAAGAAATGTATGATGAAGTAGATCCACCATAACTTTGAAAGAAGCATCCTATGTCTCTAAAACTTTGGAAATAGCAAGTATATAGATGCAACAACAGTTTGAGCTGATTTCATGTGTAGTCGCCAGGGGTGTGTGTCAGGGGAGAGGGGGGGGGGGGGGAACGTACGTCAGCACCACCAAAGTATTATAAATCGCCATAACTTTTGTTGTCATTTTATTCCCTATTTCCTTATGCTTTGTTCCTAATGATAATTATGTTGAATGTCTCTGCAGACAAATTTTCTGGGAAGATACATCAAGATCCCTAAATAAGTTGATCTATCTTGCCTAATGATATGTTGAATGTCTCTGCAGACATATTTTCTCGGAAGATACATCAAGATCCCTAAATAAGTTGATCTATCTTGCCTAATGATATGTTGAATGTCTCTGCAGACATATTTTCTCGGAAGATACATCAAGATCCCTAAATAAGTTGATCTATCTTGCAGTACAATTCATAACTGCCTTAATTAACAAGACCAAAGTCCCAGATTTTGTCAACTGATAGAGAAGGCCCTTATCTGCAACATGTGAACAGATTATCAATAAATGTAGAGGTTTTTCACTGGCAGGCCACCGCTTTGGCAACTGGAAAACACCAGGAAAAATCACAAACCTCACCACTTCAAACATCCATCACTTGCTAATACTTAGAGTACTCAAAATTTTGGCACATATAAAAGACAGATAATTAGAAGGGCTATCCAGTGATATAACAATTAAATTTATTTGGTCAAGTGTAGAAAAGTTATGAGCTTTACGGCCACAAAAAAAAATTGGGGAAAAAATGAGAAATATATAGACCAAATTAGGGCAAATATCATGCAAGATGTGTCCTGTTTGTAGTTTCTTGATCTGTTACATGGAGAAAAAAATTGTTTGCCAGAAGAAGGGGGGGGAAAAGGGAAAAAAAGGAATCTCAAATTTTGGAGGCATAGCCCCCTCTTAATGCAAAATGTGGTTAGCTATGCTATCTGGTCAATTCAAGCTATATACATGTAGCAGATTTTAGTTAGTCATTCAATTATAAAATATCCTTAATAGCTAGTGTGTAGCTAGTGTGCAGATAGCACTCAGTCTCACTCTCATTAGAACTATTCTAGCAATCAACAAGGAATGATATCAGGAGAGTGCATGAGGTGAGTTCATGAACCACAATCATTAATTAAATCAACCACTACCACAACCCATCTAGTGTGAATTTATGTGTACAGTATGTTGCAAAATGATGTGAGCTAATTCGAGATGTCATAGATTTCACCTATGCATTATTGCAACTCATTAAGTTTTCACCCAAGCGACTCACTCTTTTTGACAGCATCAGAAAGCAAGTAGCACTAGGGAGTGAAGTATCTCCTCCTTCATTGAGAGATCTGTGTCCAACCAGATGGACTCTCAGAAACCGTTCAATTGATAGCATTCTACAGAATTATAGCAACCTCACTGCCACACTGGAAGAAGTTGCAAAGGGAAGTGATGTATATGCTGCAAAGGGCAATGGATTGCTTCATCATATGGAAACGTTTCATATCTTCTTTGGATAAAGTTATATTCAGTGCATCTGAACAATTCAGTACCAATCTCCAAGCAAAAGATACAACTCTACAAGAAGCCACACAAGGAGCAGATCTTCTTGTTGCTCATTATCGGTCACTGCGTACTGAGTCCAGATTTAACCTATTTTATGATGATTTTCTTGAGAAATCTTCTGGACTCACAGATGAGCCCTCTCAGCCAAGGAATCGAAAAAGGCCAAAACGGCTGGATGATGGTGAAGAGCCATGTCGCTATCATGAACCCAAGGAGAAGTACAGACATATATATTTTTATGCATTAGAGCTTGTAAAAGAGGAAGTGGAGAGAAGATTTGATCAAGCTGATTTTCAAATGATTCAGAAGCTAGAGTCTCTATTGCTTGATGTAGCTAATGGAAATACCTTACAGCCAGACGAGTCTCTATTGCAGTATCTCGAAAAAGACATTTGCAGAGATCGATTCGTTTCCCAGTTGCCAATGGTAGCTGACATGGTAAAGAGTGCATTTCAACATGCTCCAATGTTGTCGGTAACAAGTGTAAGGTCAATTGCTGCAGGCATGAATCAGAGTAACATATATAAGATAATGCTTAGCGAAGTTGACATTGTCTTGAAAATATACTTCACGTTTCCAGTAACTACTGCAATGGCTGAGTGATCCTTTTCCTCATTACGTAGGCTCAAAACTTGATGCCTATGAAGCACCATGAGTCAATCTAGGTTGAACAATCTATTCATGTTGTATGTTCACCAGGACAAAACTGACCCATCCTTTATAGCTAAAGAATTTGTATGCGATAACCAACGTAGATGTAACTATTTTGGAAAACATCAATAAGATTTTTGGTGCGTATTCATAGAGTAATACATACAGGAAAATTTGGTGCCCCCCCAATGTCAAACATCTTCCTACGCCCCTGATCACATTGTTTAGCAAGACTTGAGAAGTCCGTAGTGCTAGCAATAAGCTCTCAAACTACAGCAGCTTTAACTGACTATAATCTGGAAAGTGTTGTTTGAGGTCATCACGTTTATAAGGCCCTTCAATGGAGAAAAAGTTATCTAGTGATAGACGATGGGAATGTTTATATAAAACCTGCCATTGGCATCTTGCTCAAGACACACATCCTTACCACTTCAGTACAGTTTGGCCGTCTGGCCTACCAACAGTTTGCTTCTTCTCCATCATGTTCCTAAGCAATGAGCTGAGTCAGCAAACAGATTCATGCCTACAGGATCATAGGTTCAGTTAGGAGTGACTGCGTATGCATCTAATAGTGAGCATTGGAACAAACACTTTTATATGCGCCAACAAAAAAAGGTATGCCAAGGTACGCCAATAGTAACATGTGCCCAACAACTGGCCAGTTCTTATGGTAAATTCCTATAGGCGAGGCATTAGATATTCTCCCATATTCCATCTGGTTACTTAACACTCTACTGCACATGCATGTAGTCATGAACTATCATTTTCCAAGAGTTATACCATTTTCCAAGACAGCAGTAGGTTCTTGATGACGAAGCAGTTAAACAATTTAATAAAGCTATAAATACCATTAGAAGTGACTTAAATGTGTGGTATAGATGGTGTCAATCCGAACCAACAGACATTGTAATAAGATACCATTCTTCTATACTGTTCTTCTATACTGATATACTCTCTGTGGTGTTTTCCTATAGGTGAGGCATTAGATATTCTCCCAAATTCCACTATGGTTACTTAACACTCTACCGCACATTCACTAACTGCCATTTTCCAAGCATTATGGCACCATTTTCCAAGACAGCAGAAATAGTTATTTTGCATGGTGAAGCAGTTATATAAATACCATTAATAAAACTAGAAACTAGTTAAATGTGTGGTATAGATAGTGTCAATCCATACCAACAGACTGACCAACCAACCAACCATTATACGAAATATTGTAATAATTACAATTATTATTACTATCTGGGAATATGGCGAGTCATTTCACTTGCAAGCTGACCTATGGCTCGTAAAAATTCTCATGTCTGCTTGTGAAATGACTTGCTATACTTCACTCTTGTAATAAGGTATATGTCATTTTATTATCGAGGTACAGTGAATACATAGCGGCATAGATTTTTTTTACAAACAATATATAACATACTCACTTGAGAATGAAATAATAAAGATAAGGAGTCAAGGTACATAGATAGAGATATGTCATGTGTGGCAACACCAAGTTTTTCAATCACCACTGAGGGCTCACTTCACTCGCCAATTCTATGTGTATCAATATTTGCTTTAAGTTCTTAATTTCTTTCCAAAAGTTCCTGTGTAGTGAAGAAGACAACAATGACTCTGGTTATGAAGTGAAGTTCGCATTTCAGTCCTCTAACAGCATACTTGTATCTACAATTAGCATGTTTTCTAACTGTGAAACCACTCCGGACGAGAGACAACCAGCTTTCACCCAAGAAAGTAGTTGAAACTCTAAAAGGCGAGCATGTTCATTCCAACCAGACACAACTGCTACAAGGATGGGTAGGCAAGCACTGGATAGCACATGATAAACAGGAGAGAATCTGCTCACTTAACTTGTCATGTTGACTAGGTGAGACTCACAATTTGGTGTACTAAGAGCACAAATGGGAGGGAATGACAGGAAGAGAATTCCTGACCGCTTCAGAGAAATAGTCAATATCAGTGGGGAATATCTTAAGCCCAATCAACGCAAGGAGAAACCCTCAAGGTGGTGGAGGGAGTAACAGCAGGTGGAACATATAGATAGGGAGACTCTGCTAATGAATCATAAAGGAACATGAATCTGAAAACGTATCAGCAGAGTGATAACAGCTGACCTGTGGTACTTATAAAGTAAGCACAGGATCAGGCCAGGCTAACACTACCACCAGCTCGTTCAGAAGTGAAATTTACATAAATTGAAGTACTCCAACTGCACACAAATTTAGAGTATCCATAAAATTAAGGAGATAATTGAAATAGGAGGAAATTCTTATGATTCCACCTAGTACTGAATGGGGGGGGGGGACCTTGAGCGAGCGTATGCGGGTGTGAAGGAAAAGTTTTTAAAAATAATTTAAAAAAGGAAAGGAAGGTGGGTGGGACGAAGAAAGACTCCGCCTGGAATCAAACTGGCGACCTTGAGTTAGTACCAAAGCAAATGGACAAATGAAAAACTTGGTATTGTTGTGCATGGCATATCTCTATCTATCTATCTATCTTATGTATTCACTGTAAGTTTACCTGCCAAAAATATGAACCTTAAATAATGCGGGCTTACGTAAATCGGTTAATGTTCATCATAATGAAGAGTACGATGCAATCAAGAGAACACCCGGCAACTACTACACTGGCCTGCTCAAATTATATTCTCTCGGCGTTTGAACTAGATGCTCTAGCCTTCAGCTTGATGAAAGCTATAGTCAAAACGTTGAGAGAATACAATTTCAAGTGATTATTGAGAAGGTTATTGTGATGTTATTATGTCAACTAAGAGTTCATTGAGAGTACACTGGCCAGGCTGTGCTGCGGTAGTAAGAACGGGCTGCATGGTTAATAGCTGATACCCCCTTACCTGATAGCAGCCTGAAGTAGGACTAACAACAAACCAAGACCCCATAACTCCCCCAAAACCCTCCAAAACCACCTCTCCCATTGGGCCTCACACACACAATTTTTTTTTTGCTGCACAGGCAGGTGAGAGCAGCTGCATGGCTGGAAGGATGGACTGGTTATCAATATGCTCTCCTTCTCTTCTCTACCACTCAATGCATAGTATTTACTCTAACCCCATTCTCACTTCCCTGAGCAGCACATGCAGCCAAGTAGCTTAGAATCTGCTGTTGGCCGTGTCGCACTGTTCTTTCGATCGTTCTCTTCACTGAAGACCATTTCCGGTTTCAAAAGCCTGTATTATTTAAGGCGGGTGATCCATTCTAATTTTTTTTATGGGTCGTACAGTGAATAAAATGATCGAGAGAACAGTGTGACACAGCCAACAGCAGATTCTAAGCTACCTGGCTGCACAGGCAAGTGAGAATGTGATGGAAATACTCATGTAAGTCGTGGTAAGTTCAAACCTCCTGACCACTTGGCTACATTAAAGAGTTCTGGGTAATGAAGTTTGTTGTCTGGAAGGAGACAAACGAAGCGAGTGTAACCTTGCCGCAGTATGAGGGCGCATGAATACAGGTGGAGGTTTTGCTCTACTGAGAGAAAGTATGTCCACTCTAGGCGTGCTGATTATGATAAAGAAGGTATTCATTGATACAGAACGTTCTCTTGGTTGTTGGTGGTGGAAGCTGCCTGAAGAGAATGTGCAAGCTGCAGCCATGGAAGAAAAAAGAACTTGCAATTGCTCAGCATGATTATCATGAAGACTTCCCTGCAAATAGTGTCATTATTGGTTGCACAAGTATTATAAAGCAAATTCTGGAGTTGCTGTCATCATTGGCATGGAAACTAACTGTTTATGGAGTAAGGGATAAATAGTGTTTTACATGTGCTCATGCAGAAAAGAAAGGTGAAGAGGCTCCTAGTCACAATTGCTTCAAGAACTGGAATGGGTCATCCTCCTCTATGGAAACAGACATTATTATTGAAGGGTTCCAGAAAGCAGACGCCCAGCAATGCTTTGCATTATACACATTTTATTGGGGATGGTGATAGAGTTCAGTGCACTCAGACCTAATTGCCAGAGTTTCAGGATGGGGTAATGCGATTTAAAAAATGGAGTGTGCCAACCATGCCATCAAGTGTCATTGTTCTGCTCTAGAGAAACTTGTACAGGATAACAGCTCGTACGAGGGAGTAAGCTGATTGGTGGAATACGAAAGTGTCTTACCAAAGCAGCGAGATGTGCCATATCAATGAGAAGTTATGACTGACTAGAAGTTAGTATGTAATCAAATTGCTATCAGAAGATCTCCATAATGGACCACAGCATTGTGTTTGGAACCCACACCACCTTAATTAATCCACACTAACTACAGTACAGATTTCTATAAAATAGCACAAAAGAGGCCATCATAAGAGGCCATCATCTCTAGTTCCTACAGTTTCTGATTCTCAGCCTCTCCAATTGAGATGTTGACGTTGAGAACGTATCCAGCAATAATATTGTGTCTCCTGGCGATATTGAAGAGATCTTGGAAGAGCAGGAACAAGCGTGGAGAGATGCTAATGACAGTGATCTTAATGCTGTGTGTTCTGTTGATGAAGTTCAATTTAATGTGGATTAAGTGAGCGAGTATGTACTTCTTGTCGATCAACTTGTGGCAAAAGCCGATCAACTTGTGGCAAAAGCCGACCAACAAATAGGCAAACTTCACCACGAATCTTTGTGAAGGTTGGATGCATATTAGCTCTAGATTTGTTGGTGGAAAACAGGTCAACAAAATACAAAATGGTTCATGGCAAAATCATTGTGTTGGAGCTGGACTACGACAAATTTAGGTCCAGTATGTGGTTCACGAGTGTAGAGAGATGTTACAGGCTCTGAAGTGAATGGTGTCCTCTCAAAAGTATCAGATACCCTTAGCAAAGAAGCTGATGACAGCAAGATCAAGAGAGCAACTATCCAGGCTAAGGAAACCAGAAAGCTCAGGAAGACCATTTCCTCACGTTCAGACAACACAGAATGGCTCGGTGTGTACCTATTCAAGATACGATGGATCAGAATGCTGATGAAGTTATTTCAGACTTATCAACATTCCTGCAAGACAACATGATAACATGATACAGTGCAATGCAGCCAATCTAGTCAAAGGCTAAAAAATATTGAAGTAATGACAAGATGGCTGATACTTCTGTTAGCATCTGGCTTGCTGAAAGGAGAATCACTGGTTCTGATGCTGGAAGTCTAGCTCAACGCAAGTCATCAACTAAGGTTGCAAAGACGGTGATGAAACTTCTTTACACCTCCTTTAGAGGAAATGCTGCAACTTATTGGGGGTACTCAAGAGTCCTTGTCGCTTTGTAGAAACATCCAACGGCAATCCTCCAAGTCACCAGATATTTCAGGTCAGGATTCAGGTTTAATCTTTAGCAACAACTACCCCTGGCTGGTAGCAAGTCCTGGTGGTCTTGTTGAAGATCCACAGCAGCAACTACCCCTGGCTGGCAGCAAGTCCTGGTGGTCTTGTTGAAGATCCACAGTAGCAACTCCCCCTGGCTGGCAGCAAGTCCTGGTGGTCTTGTTGAAGATCCACAGCAGCAACTACCCCCGGCTGGTAGCAAGTCTGGTGGTCTTGTTGAAGATCCACAGCAGCAACTACCCCCGGCTGGCAGCAAGTCCTGGTGGTCTTGTTGAAGATCCACAGCAGCAACTACCCCCGGCTGGCAGCAAGTCCTGGTGGTCTTGTTGGTCTTGTTGAAGATCCACAGCAGCAACTACCCCTGGCTGGCAGCAAGTCCTGATGGTCTTGTTGAAAATCCACAGTAGCAACTACCCCTGGCTGGCAGCAAGTCCTGGTGGTCTTGTTGAAGATCCACAGCAGCAACTACCCCTGGCTGGCAGCAAGTCCTGGTGGTCTTGTTGAAGATCCACAGTAGCAACTATCCTTGGCTGACAGCAAGTCCTGATGATCTTGATAAAGAGCCATAGTATTCTCCTCAATGGGGGGGGATAGTGGAATTCAAAAATCCATTCGGTGGCCAGGGATATGACTATTCAAGAAGCTGTTAGGAAATTGAAGGCTACAAGAAGATGAAACCGTATCATTACAACCCTCACACACAATCACTACTGCTACCAAGCTGTGTACCAAGAGAGAATGGTGTGATTTTGTATTACGTACTAATCAAGATGCACACATAGAGAGAATAACTTGCACTGACCTAATGCACCAACCATTTCCATTTGAAGTCATTTTACATCCTCCATGAGTCAGCTTGTCCAAGATATCAACAGGGTGGCATTCATGAGCTTCAGGATTGGCTGAGGAATGTCTAACTCAAACTGATTGTAGTATTTTTGTGGTTAGTCATTGTCATACTAGCTGTGTCTGACAACATTCCAGTCTGACAACTAAGTTAACAACATAACACATAACTCAACATATTAGCTCACAACACATTCCACGCATATTTTGACAGCTCACCTATACCACACACGTAATTCCTTGTGGTGGATGGCATGTGCTTATGGTAGTACAGCTAACTTTTTTTTTAAAGCGTCGTGTATACCCCTGAAGGAAAGGGCAAACATATGAGCAGCATGGTGGTCATACGTACAACTCTTGAATAAGAGTGGATATTTTAAAAGTTATAGCGACTTTTTTAAGCGACAAGTGAACGCAAACAGACCTTAATTAACCTGACCACTTCATATCTGCCCCAGCCAAACTCTTCCACTCGAACATTAAATATATATCGTATACATTACATAGCAGGAAATATTGACAGAGAATAAATTTTGACGCACTGATGGTCAAAGTCCAAATTAAACCACCGCCAATATAAAACATACCCACCCACCAAAAGCATGTCGATCATCATCGTCATGTTTTAATACCATTAAGTGTCATTCTTGTTCAAATCGTCAAATATTTTTTTACCCTTCAACATTTCCAGCTGTAGACTATCATGGAATCAATTGGCCTACATACCCTATTCTGTGAACAATTGCAACTTTGCATATTCCCCACTTCTCTCGAACCTGAACACAGAGCTCCATCATCTGCTTCATTGCCATGGTGATGTATGCTTCATATTCAAGCTGTACCACCTTCAGTCCTAACATGCACATAATACGACAAAATGTAGCAGTTAGCTCCACATGCCTGGAGGTTATCGCCATAGCCCCGAGAAAGTTACCTTGGAAGTGATCCCGTGTGGTCCCTGAAAAGCATTACATTTTAATAATCACTTTCCTTTGTG
This sequence comes from Cladorhizidae sp. MBARI D1340-BT2, assembly GCA_028752905.1. Taxonomy (NCBI): domain Eukaryota; kingdom Metazoa; phylum Porifera; class Demospongiae; order Poecilosclerida; family Cladorhizidae; species Cladorhizidae sp. MBARI D1340-BT2. Next base: position 9,872,176 of record JAQNBH010000009.1, read on the forward strand.
TTTGTATCTTTCTTACTAATTTGTGTATTATAACAAGAATGACATGAATCTCACTGCATGTGACACTTTCCATGCAGTGACCTAAGCATACTGTTGACACTGTGAGTGTCACAACTTTAACAAACGTTCACTACACTAGAACTTTAGTAGTACTCTAAATATATCCTCTGTGCATTTGATAATTGACCTCACCCACAAATATGGATATCCCACCAGCTGCTGGATCACCAACAAACTGTGTAACTTCTTGCAAGGAAAGTGGATCAGAAGTGATTTTGATCATGTTGCCATTATCAATTTGACTTGAAGTCATAGCTCTCGAACTAATTCAAAACTTAGAAGAAAAAATTCACAAAAACGTACAAAATTCTTGAGAAGCTCTCAAGTTGACTACCTACTCAAAAGTTATCCACCACTAATAGGAGGAATGATGGCTATTTCATCTCCAGAATGTAGTGTTACAAACTGTCCTCTCTCAACAAATTCCTGGTTTACAGAGAGCATGAACCGTCCCTTCAAATCAGTTAGCCTGCGTAATGAAGAACCCATAGCAGTTCTTGTCATTTCATTGAATTTGAGTTGCATAATAATTTTTATGAGATTACTTACTCTGGGTATGCTACAGTGACAATATCAACAATATCTTGACCAGAGAGATGTGAAGAAATATTTATTGTGGTTGTAGAAATGCCAGTCAGTTCTCGGCTCTTGGCAAAGAAAAGAAGTTTCACCTGTATAAAGGGGGTTAATACCAAGACATTATGACAGTGGAACAGGATGACAGTGGAACAGAAAATGAATTAAAAATAATACCTCCACATCTTGTGAACAGGTCATAGTCGCGCGTATTCGACCTTTTCCTTTCGGCAATTCCTCGGGATGGAGGAGAAAGGGGGAGGGGGGGAAGGGTAAAGTATGACTGGTCACGTGCACTACCGTTTGCTTTTGTTTGTTGGTTTTTTGCCAATGGCAGCAGTTGCCCAGCTGTGATGTGTACTTCCCAAATTGGTCGAGCGGTCATCCAGCCGCCTTGGACGTAGATTGTTATTTCAACTATGCACTATGCAGAAGCAGACTGGCTGGAGCCTCCAGGCTATGCTCTTCTGTTTTGGGAGGAGAGGACGACGGTTGCTCACGCCGAAGCCTGTCGCTCCAACGGCATACTCTTCGTCCCCCTGGTTGGTTGTGGAGTCACTGGGACGTTGGACGTTGGAGCCTGACAGTCTCACCAGCGTCGGCCATCTCCAAGGGACTGCAGTGCTTGGGCATACCTCCCCCTGAAAGCGCAAGGCACCTATTTCAGCGACTCGCCATCTCCCTTTGGAGTCTCTGGATTTTATTCACCATCACCACAAAATTTGTCATTTTCTATGTATGTATTCACTGTATGTGTATGTATATACGTTCCCCCTTTATCATTATTATTATTAGTATTATTATTATTAGTAGTAGTAGTAGCTATTCAAGGAGGGGGGGGGAACAAAGATCATTCATCAGTTCGAGTGTATCATGATGGAGCGCTTGAACTATGAACTCTGCCTACAATTGTTTATCCTAATTACAGCTATTTAGAAAAGAAATATCAGAAACGGAACAGAATATTCTAGAGACGCAGACATAGGCCAGGGGCTCGGGTTGGTAGCCAATATCAAATGACCGTCCAAACTGCGTTTTCGACTAAGAATGGCGGAGCTCCACTCCAGTAACTACTACTGCCATGAGTGCAACAAGACATTTAAATCTGACAAACTTGTGAGTATGAACGTCACTTAAAGTTAACCTTGGTGGCTTTAAATAGTCATTTTGTTGTAACTTGTTGTACGAAAATTCGGCAACTTTGTCCTTGGTTACAATTAGTGAAAAAATTTTTTTAGTTAGCTTAACCTAGGCCATGCCACCCAAGAACTTGAAATCTGTGATATGGGTGTTATAAGGTGGAGCCAATGCTAGTTTGACAAATGAAGACAATTGCATGATGACTCTTTTAGAATGTGTACCTCTACCTATAAACAGAGGATCGAATTGGATGGCGTCATAAGTAATAGCTTGGCAATCGGGTGGAGTCCTGTTGTTGCTTAACTGGACTAGGTTAACAAGGGCTGGAGCTAGTCTTTGAAGCTAATGACTAACTAGACCCTTTCTAGCATAATTCAGTGCCAGGGCTATGGAATGTCCAGTCATATAGGTATATAGTTTCTCAATTTCACGCGCAGTTTTCATCTGTGTCCTTAGGTATGTGAGAAGAAGTGAACTTCATACATAAAAAGAATTCTGATATATTTATTAGCTGGGTTTGATTTAGAATTTGGCTGACTTATGTAATGTCTAGATCAGGTTATGCCAAATGATAATCAGTTGTTGAGGGATGTAGTTTCAAATCTTGTGGAAACACATGGGGGTTGAGGTCAAGGGTTCCCTATTGTTCATTTACTGGAAGAAGTTCCTGACATTACATCATACATGTCATGTGTCATGATTAAGAATTGTTATGACTATTTTTTATATAGGAACCCCAGTGTGTAGCTTGTGGCTCACCATTTGTGGAATCTCTTGAGTCTGGGTAAGCTAAAAAAACAACACAGATGTGAATAATGGGGTTTGCAGAAATGTATCGGTGCACGAAATATTTGTCTCTTTCCCTCTCGCTTCCCTTCCTCGCCCCCCCATCCCCTCTCCGTCTCCCTACAATTAAAATGCTGCATCAACAGAGAACCAAGGATAGCAGGAGTAGGAAATGTTAATTCTACAGCTGGCCCTATACCTTCTTCCACTCCCTCCACATCCACCCCAGTAGCAGCTGCACCTACTCACAACACGGCCACCATCACTGGTACCACAACAGGCACATCTACTTTCACTCAAAGAAGTCCTATTAGTATCACGATAGGTGCCAACCCCCTATTTAGAGGTGGGACTAACATACCCTTCAACATTTTCTCCCTCGGGCCTATGGCTCATGAGAGACGGAGCAGCCCAATGGAGACTGATGAAGGAGAGGATCCTGGGGATGAAGTAATAAATGTACAGTGCTAGCGTGTTCAGTCGTACATGTTCTTGCCTTGATGATTTTGTGTGCAATTTAGACATCGTACGCGAGAAGAAGAACGACTCCACAAGTAAGGAGTGGTAAGCAGTTGTTTAATTGTTTGCTTGTCGTGTGATTTCTATGCATTTACTCCATAGATCAAGCTTCTGGTTCTGGTGTCGGATTTACTCAGGGTGGAGGATTGTTCATGGTTAATGATCAAGCTCCTCGGGTGTCGTTGGAGAGGTAAGTAACTCATCACTCTCATTCACATACAGTACTTCACTTCTCTAAGACAGTGGCTTTAAATGATGTGGCACTTGCTTGTCATAGGATGATCCATGAACATATAGCTAACCTCATGACACACCAAGGTGAGTCAATGAGCTTACAAATGCAGTGTGATGGTAACATGTTGATATCATATTTGACTTCTTTTTTTCCTTCATAAAGAGAATCTCTGCCACACTGGAATACTTAGCTGGAATTAAAGATGTAAATAATGCTATGGACAATCCCATTGTCATCCATGGATGTCCCCCCAAAGTTCTAAGTTGTTGTCCATCTAATCCAGGCCCTAACCCGTATTTGGAGGGCAAGATTGTTGAACTTTGGATGTCCATAAATGGTCTTGGGGTTGCCCATGTACTAGACATCTAGTGAGACAAGTGTACGTGGCGCACATAATGCATTGTAACACCTGTCGAGAGCAGTTCCACTGTGCTAATCCAACTAACATCATACGTGGACGTCATGTCTATAAGTCCAGCTAAAGAGAGGCATTGACTCTAGAGCAGGAGAGAGAAACTGGGCATGATGCACTATAAGTTAGAATAAGCAGGGAAGTTGTATTTATTGACATCCTGTTTGGCCAATAGTTACATGGCTTCACTTGAATCAGGAAGTACATAGTTTGACCCACTTTCTTGAAATGGCAGATGGCTAAAACCAAACTAAGAGAACTCAAAATTCTCGCGCGAAACTGACTTTGGCAGTTTCTTAGCTGCCTAAATGGTTGTTCAGCCACTGTTCACTCAAAAAAGACTTCCAGTGTGCATTGAATCTTACGCTAAGATAGTAAACTGGCAGACCTAAAAACCGCCATGTATGAAGTAATTTTGAAATTCTTTTTCAATGATCTTTATATCTCTGTATGTTTTATTTTCTCTCACATGTAGCAATAGGTCCATTCTAGTACCAGAAGACTACAAATGTTCCAATGCATGTTTCTCAATTATGGGGGGAAGGCATGGATAGCGATGGTTGTCGATGATGCAATCAAGCTAGCTCGCAAGTTGTTTCTAATTAAAGATCATCACTATCCAAACACACTTTGCTATGCAGCTGAATTTGAACCGAATGGTCAGTTGATTTACTGATGAATAATATTTTTGATAAAGCAAATGAAGCATCTATCAAACAACATTGTTATGCATGTGCACATGAGCAATGAACATGGTGTAGAATAACGTGCTAAGTTACGGTTAATTCTGGAGTTTTCCTGTGCAACTCTTGCCAAGTCCTTTAAAGGAAACTGTAGCTGATCCTCGGCTCTCGAGTATTAAGACTTCAACAAGGTAATGGCATTGTATGTGCTGACGGGTGTAATGTAGAGCATTAAAAAAATCAGTTTGGAGTGGTTCATCACTACTGGTTGGTTAGCTTAATGTCGAAGGATTACTCAACTTGAACTTTACTTACTTGACGTTTCGACAAGGTGCTCTAGCCTTCATCAGGATTTTATTGAGGTCATTGTAATTTTGTTGTCAACTGAGAGTTCATTGAGATGTTGAAGGATTTAGTCAAACAACAGAAACAGAAATTGACTATAATTGTTAAAGAAAACTAATAACTATATTGGATTGACTAAAACAACCCTCTACCATTTATAATCAAATACACAATATTATACTGCGTTTAAAATTCTGTATAATGATTGGTGTATGTGGGTCATCTAATTGGTTGTGGTCTACGTGGATACCCTTTACCAATCCAATGTAGTTGAAATAAAACACTTGTTCCTTAGAGATGGTGATCAGCTACTGTGTAGTAATCATGCTATCCACACATCCATGTGGACTTACATGTTCAGTGACCTCATCACTTCACTTCAAAGGGAATTATTATGCAACACATTTAGTTTACTGTTTAATATTCAGTGTATGCTGAAACTCCCCTCATCCGGATGCCCCACATCTAGGGGGCATGTGCATCTACCGGGCACCCACACATTGCACAATTGCGTCGTGTATTGCGCGTGGTTCTAGAGCTCGCGGAAGTGTGACTCGTTTCGACAGCACAGTTTGTAGCTTGTACGTGAAGATGTTTGAGACTAGAACAAGCGGAAGGCTTCCCACAACTGTGACAATGAGAGCGAAGGGTGGGAAGCCATTGAAGAGTCCTTGTCGACAGAGAGCAATTCTTGAGATCCTAGCTAGTTTCTTCTTTGTAGCTTGTACCTGAAAATGTCTGAGGTTAGAACAACGCAGAAGACTTCCCGCAACAATGACAATGAGAGCGAAGGGGAGGAGCTATGGAAGACCATCGTTCAATCGCATCCAGTGAAGCTTTCAATGTCCTAGAAATCCCACTGTTGTAGCTTGAAATATTCTTGGGGGGAAATGGCGTGACTCAACAGGAATCACTGGGGCAAACCTCCATCATTTCTTTTTTGAATGAGTGTGTTCTTGTGTTTTTTCCCCAGTCAGTGTACATGTGCAGTATGTACACTTACTATGTGCATGTTTATGTACTTAATATACAGTATGTAGGGACGCAAAGTTCAAGGCAAATCAACAATATATATTGGGGGAAATGTGGTATGTTCCCAGATGCGTCCATTTCTGAGTTATGGGCAGTGTGTGGTCCCAAGCTGGCTGGAAAAGGGGGGTTTGAGTATACACTGTACACATGGACTATTAAAGACAGAAGGCCAGTGAAGTTGCTGTAGTTTTAAGTACTTGTGTGCTAAGCCACCCACCACCCTAGTTTCAGTAATGAATGGATGCCAGCTAACTGGGTCAAGCACCCACCACCCTAGCTTCAGCAATGAATGGATGCCAGCTAACTGGGTCAAGCGCCCACCACCCTAGCTTCAGCAATGAATGGATGCCAGCTAACTGGGTCAAGCGCCCACCACCCTAGCTTCAGCAATGAATGGATGCCAGCTAACTGGGTCAAGCACCCACCACCCTAGCTTCAGCAATGAATGGATGCCAGCTAACTGGGTCAAGCACCCACCACCCTAGCTACAGCAATGAATGGATGCCAGCTAACTGGGTCAAGCACCCACCACCCTAGCTTCAGCAATGAATGGATGCCAGCTAACTGGGTCAAGTACCCACCACCCTAGCTTCAGCAATGAATGGATGCCAGCTAACTGGGTCAAGCACCCACCACCCTAGCTTCAGCAATGAATGGATGCCAGCTAACTGGGTCAAGCACCCACCACCCTAGCTTCAGCAATGAATGGATGCCAGCTAACTGGGTCAAGCACCCACCACCCTAGCTTCAGCAATGAATGGATGCCAGCTAACTGGGTCAAGCACCCACCACCCTAGCTTCAGCAATGAATGGATGCCAGCTAACTGGGTCAAGCGCCCACCACCCTAGCTTCAGCAATGAATGGATGCCAGCTAACTGGGTCAAGCACCCACCACCCTAGCTTCAGCAATGAATGGATGCCAGTTAACTGGGTCAAGCACCCACCACCCTAGCTTCAGCAATGAATGGATGCCAGCTAACTGGGTCAAGCACCCACCACCCTAGCTTCAGCAATGAATGGATGCCAGCTAACTGGGTCAAGCACCCACCACCCTAGCTTCAGCAATGAATGGATGCCAGCTAACTGGGTCAAGCACCCACCACCCTAGCTTCAGCAATGAATGGATGCCAGCTAACTGGGTCAAGCACCCACCACCCTAGCTTCAGCAATGAATGGATGCCAGCTAACTGGGTCAAGCACCCACCACCCTAGCTTCAGCAATGAATGGATGCCAGCTAACTGGGTCAAGCACCCACCACCCTAGCTTCAGCAATGAATGGATGCCATCTAACTGGGTCAAGCACCCACCACCCTAGCTTCAGCAATGAATGGATGCCAGCTAACTGGGTCAAGCACCCACCACCCTAGCTTCAGCAATGAATGGATGCCAGCTAACTGGGGCAAGCACCCACCACCCTAGCTTCAGCAATGAATGGATGCCAGCTAACTGGGTCAAGCACCCACCACCCTAGCTTCAGCAATGAATGGATGCCAGCTAACTGGGTCAAGCACCCACCACCCTAGCTTCAGCAATGAATGGATGCCAGCTAACTGGGTCAAGCACCCACCACCCTAGCTTCAGCAATGAATGGATGCCAGCTAACTGGGTCAAGCACCCACCACCCTAGCTTCAGCAATGAATGGATGCCAGCTAACTGGGTCAAGCACCCACCACCCTAGCTTCAGCAATGAATGGATGCCAGCTAACTGGGTCAAGTGCCCACCACCCTAGCTTCAGCAATGAATGGATGCCAGCTAACTGGGTCAAGTACCCACCGCCCTAGCTTCAGCAATGAATGGATGCCAGCTAACTGGGTCAAGTACCCACCGCCATAGCTTCAGCAATGAATGGATGCCAGCTAACTGGGTCAAGTACCCACCACCCTAGCTTCAGCAATGAATGGATGCCAGCTAACTGGGTCAAGTACCCACCACCCTAGCTTCAGCAATGAATGGATGCCAGCTAACTGGGTCAAGTGCCCACCACCCTAGCTTCAGCAATGAATGGATGCCAGCTAACTGGGTCAAGTACCCACCACCCTAGCTTCAGCAATGAATGGATGCCAGCTAACTGGGTCAAGTACCCACCATCACCCTAGCTTCAGCAATGAATGGATGCCAGCTAACTGGGTCAAGTACCCACCACCCTAGCTTCAGCAATGAATGGATGCCAGCTAACTGGGTCAAGTACCCACCATCACCCTAGCTTCAGCAATGAATGGATGCCAGCTAACTGGGTCAAGTACCCACCACCCTAGCTTCAGCAATGAATGGATGCCAGCTAACTGGGTCAAGTACCCACCACCCTAGCTTCAGCAATGAATGGATGCCAGCTAACTGGGTCAAGTACCCACCACCCTAGCTTCAGCAATGAATGGATGCCAGCTAACTGGGTCAAGTACCCACCACCCTAGCTTCAGCAGTGAATGGATGCCAGCTAACTGGGTCAAGTACCCACCACCCTAGCTTCAGCAATGAATGGATGCCAGCTAACTGGGTCAAGTACCCACCACCCTAGCTTCAGCAATGAATGGATGCCAGCTAACTGGGTCAAGTACCCAGCATATAGACACACGCATGCCTGTAACATCATAGTAAGATTGTGACCCTCTAATTTTTTCAGGAATAATCTCATCAAACTCGTTAGAACGCAAATACAATAAACTGTAGTTTAGTATAAGAATGGGCTCCATTGGGGTAATTATCAAAAGTGAAGGGGTTCAGAGTGGTTGCCAGTAAACATGAGTGCCTGTGTTGCTTTTATCAGAAGATGAACTTCTAGAAACAGGCCTGGAAGGGACTGTCAGTGCGATCTATTTTGGGGGCTCATTCAAGCCCTCAAATGTCATGTGCCTGGATGTGTGCATTAATTGGAGCATTAACTCATTCCTAACTTTGTTAGTGTCCACCCATAGGTCTAGCCCATGGATGCTTAGTACATGTATACTACTATTTCCTGATGAACTAATGATTTTCTGTGCATTAGTTCTTATTTCATCATTTTCTGTGTGACCCAATTTGTCAAAAATGGTCCTACATATAACGATGTTTTCTCATTTTAACAATTGACTTAGATGGTCACAAAGAAATCCATGTTTTACTAGACTGAACTGTCCGAAGTGCTCTTGCTCTCAGCATCTAAAATCCCCCTTTTTATGTAATGCACAATTCGAGGAAATTTATAGTTGCAATGACTTTCTTGATAATCAGCTTAATTTTTTTTACTCACTCTTAAGTTGGTTAGATGCTGATAGTTTATGTGAATATTCCCTCGTTTTTTTAGAGATTTCTCTGTTTTGCATGATAAGCCAATGAAATGGTTCTTTGAAACACGCTGATACATGTATCTTGAAGGCGGTTGGTTAGTCTGGTGAGTCTAGTCTTGTCCCGTCTTTTTAGAGAACATGCCAATGGGTAATCATGTCCGGATCATGTCGGTGTGCTATTTGTCTACATAGTTTAATCAAGTTATTTTGAGCTGAGCAGTAGCTGCTGGGTGTGATTGCTATGGTGGGTAATTTACTGTGTGGTCCATTGGAATTGCCACGGGTAAAACAAAGATTATTTTGCTATGTTTGATAAACTCAAGAAAGTGATATACCTCAGTGGTTTTAAGGGCTCTAGTGCCTTAACTAACTGTTGTTGAAAGATCTTCCTTGGGAAATGGAAGTGGGCCTTTAGAGAACTCGTGCTTGAGATGGCTTCTTCCAAAATCTTGATCCATTATGGTCCACACGAGGCTTTAGTACTAGATTGTGGTGCCTGAATGCTTGTAGCTGCTCAGTTCTAGAGTTGGACTGTATTCACGCTTCAAGATGAATCGGAGCAGATTTTCTAGACTCACACAAGGTTATCCTGCACCAGTAGAAATAGAAGTTCTTCCAGTGACTGCAAAGCAAAATAGTCAGGTCACTTTCAAGAGCTGAGCCTTCCTAAGTGTTGGATAAACTCAGACCGGATGACTTACGCAGATTCCACCAGAATTAAGTTACCAAAGGAAGATGGGAGTAATATTGAATCAGGGAAACTTACTTAGGGGAACTACAGTAATAAATTCCTGAAGTGCTGACTGAGATATGTGCCCGGTCATCCTGAACCATTCCCCTCCCCCCCCTCCCCCTTCCCGTCTTTCCCCCTTCCTCCTTTCCCCCTTCCTCCGTACCAGCCAATGATATTTCATACTACTATCCATGTCATAAAAACTTAAATACACTTGACCTACAGTGAGCTGTGCTTTTAGCATGTCAAGACCTTGGAAAAGGCATCCTCACTTCTGCTGCATCCATGGCCCACTGGTGCATGGCCCACTAGTGCATGGCCCACTAGTGCATGACCCACTAGTGCATGACCCACTAGTGCATGGCCATGGCCCACTAGTGCATGCCCCACTAGTGCATGCCCCACTAGTGCATGGCCCACTAGTGCACGGCCCACTAGTGCATGGCCCACTAGTGCATGTCCCACTAGTTCATGGCCCACTAGTGCATGGCCCACTAGTGCATGCTCCACTAGTGCATGACCCACTAGTGCATGACCCACTAGTGCATGGCCCACTGGTGCATGGCCCACTAGTGCATGACCCACTAGTGCATGGCCATGGCCCACTAGTGCATGCCCCACTAGTGCATGCCCCACTAGTGCATGGCCCACTAGTGCATGGCCCACTAGTGCATGCCCCACTAGTGCATGGCCCCACTAGTGCATGGCCCACTAGTGCATGGCCCACTAGTGCATGTCCCACTGGTGCATGGCCCACTGGTGCATGCCCCACTGGTGCATGCCCCACTGGTGCATGCCCCACTGGTGCATGGCCCACTGGTGCATGGCCCACTAGTGCATGGCCCACTAGTGCATGTCCCACTAGTGCATGCCCCACTAGTGCATGGCCCACTAGTGCATGCCCCACTAGTGCATGGCCCACTAGTGCATGGCCCACTAGTGCATGCCCCACTAGTGCACAGCCCACTAGTGCATGGCCCACTAGTGCATGTCCCACTAGTGCATGGCCCACTAGTGCATGTCCCACTAGTGCATGGCCCACTAGTGCATGGCCCACTAGTGCATGTCCCACTAGTGCATGGCCCACTAGTTCATGGCCCACTAGTTCATGGCCCACTAGTGCATGTCCCACTAGTGCATGGCCCACTAGTGCATGTCCCACTAGTGCATGGCCCACTAGTGCATGGCCCACTAGTGCATGTCCCACTAGTGCATGTCCCACTAGTTCATGGCCCACTAGTTCATGGCCCACTAGTGCATGCCCCACTAGTGCACAGCCCACTAGTGCATGGCCCACTAGTGCATGTCCCACTAGTGCATGGCCCACTAGTGCATGTCCCACTAGTGCATGGCCCACTAGTGCATGGCCCACTAGTGCATGCCCCACTAGTGCATGGCCCACTAGTGCATGTCCCACTAGTGCATGTCCCACTAGTGCATGCCCCACTAGTGCATGGCCCACTAGTGCATGTCCCACTAGTGCATGTCCCACTAGTTCATGGCCCACTAGTGCATGGCCCACTAGTGCATGCCCCACTAGTGCATGTCCCACTAGTGTATGGCCCACTAGTGCACGGCCCACTAGTGCACGGCCCACTAGTGCATGCCCCACTAGTGCATGTCCCACTAGTGCATGGCCCACTAGTGCACGGCCCCACTAGTGCATGCCCCACTAGTGCATGTCCCACTAGTGCATGGCCCACTAGTGCACGGCCCCACTAGTGCATGCCCCACTAGTGCATGCCCCACTAGTGCATGGCCCACTAAAGGATTCATATAAATTAAGTTGGATATTTTTATGTTTTTGGTGCTTTCACTGGAAATAAAAGTTGATGCAGAAGTTATAGGCCATTAGCTAACCCAATCGTTAACGCAGTTGTAACCACAGAATTACCCACCCCATCTCACCTACGTCGTGACCAACATTTATATTAAAACGAGCATAGTAGCATCGTTAGAAAGTCATGTTTTGTGTCTCTAAAAGTGCAGTTAGTATATCTTGAACGTGTAACAAAACATGAGGGGGCAAGTGTTAGCTCATGGATGTTCCACGTCCGAACAGTAGCCTGTGCCCTTGCTAAACAGGTTTTTGAATAATCTGATGACACTACGGCATGAAGGGCGTGGTTGTTTGGCATCTATGGGTGCAAGAGGATTGTTATGTGTATGTGCTTGTTTTAGAAGGACTCGGGACAGAGGGAACAAATCAAGCATCAACTGGACAGCAGCAGCAGCAGCAACAACCAGCAGCAGCAGCAGCAGTCTCTTCAACAGCTTCTTCCGTGCATGTCATGCACTTTCCTCCGGTTCAAATTATGATGTCACAAGGGTCTAGTAGTCAGGCTGGCTCCAGTGGTGGCAATGGTGGAGGAGGAGCTACAGGTCCTAATGATGGTGTTGCTACAAGCGCACCACCAGTTCCACCCTTTGGGATGCTCTTTGGACTTCCTTTGTAAGTCTGTAGAAATGTGATTTGAGTTGCATTTGAAGTGGTTAAACTGTACTTTGCCACTTGTTGATAAAATGATTATTAATTAATTTAGTCTGGGGCAGAGTTCGCAGGTTTTACCCAGGGCTTGGGTGTAAGGGTTTAACCCGGGTTGGGTTAAATACCTTTTACCTGGGTTTTACCCAGGTTTTACTCAAACATGGATACAACCCAGGATAAAATAATAGACACAATAGATTTATTATAAACTGTAAAGATATTATAAGAAATTAACTCTGTAATCAGGAAGTAAGACATTCAATAAATGGCAACTGTAAAGAACTAGACAAAAACAGGAGCTGTGTTTCACTCAGCATTTATTTACCAAGTGACAAGGTTGTCTACTAGAGTATATATATATTTTTTAATGATATTTAAACAAGATTCATGGGATTAAAGTCCAATTGATATGCAAGTTAAACAGATTTAATAGTCAATCTCCTGAGGTCCTCGCAGGAGCTTGTGACAGAAGACGAGTTTCTGGGCTTTCTAATTTTTGTATGCAAGTTAAACAGATTTAATAGTCAATCTCCTGAGGTCCTCGCAGGAGCTTGTGACAGAAGACGAGTTTCTGGGCTTTCTAATTTTTGTAATTGCAGTACATTACTAAACTGTAAGCAGTGATGAACTGTGGTATTTTCTTGCCTTTTAAATAGCCACGGTGTCCACCACCACCCAGACACTTGTGGCTCTGGGACAGGGCTGTGACAGGGCTGGCTACAAATAAGTGTTTTATATCACTGGGTAAAACCTGAGCAAAATACCTAAAACACAGGTTTTACCCACTGGGTTGGGTTTAATAGGTTTTACGGGTAAAATGCAAACACTGGTCTGGGGAAACAAAATACATTGAGTATTAAGAATGGAGGAGGGGGGGGGGGGGGGGGGGAGGGTTATTGCAATAACTTGGTCATAGTCAACAAGCCAGCAATCACTGTGATATTGTGTTTTAGTGTTCAACCTCTAGGTGTGCACGGGTCCCCTGGGGATTATGCGTGGGGGCCACAGGGTCTTGACAACATCATTAGCAGACTCCTTGCCAACCTAGAGGACACTGGTCCCCCTCCTACGGAGAAGATCAAGATAGAGGCACTACCTACCATGGTGGTCAGCATAGACGACTTGAAGGAATGTAAGTAGAAGGAAGGAGGGTGGTGGGTCTTTAGGGACGAAAATTAATATTACGTGGCGCACGTATGTGCCTGTTAAGTCATGTGACATGGTAACAGCAAGCATCAAGGGTGCCTTCTTCATGGCTTGAGGGCTCCATCATGTAAGTACTGTTGCTATGCTAGCTAGCCCAGCCACAATTACAGAAACAAAACACTGGAAATATTTTTCTAGCACGCTAGCATTTAGGCCAAGACCGTGCGTGGCAATTATTTTAGCTTTTAGCTAGCTGGTGCCTTGGTTTTCTGAGCTCTAATATGGCACGCAATCATTTTTTCTCAGAGCCACTTCCACGTTATACATGTACCGGTATATATGAAATCATTTGACCATTTAATTTTTTATTTGCTTTTTGTCAAAGACGACAACGCTTGCCACTGCTAACCTTGCAATTTCAGCAAGTGCGTTGTTATTCCAGTGGAGTAGGGTTAGATGCAGCTTTGCTAGCCAACACCTTGTTGGATTTCACCATGTGATCTCTAGGGAAGCTTTTTGGTAATGGCAGCTTTGCTAGCCAACACCTTGAGTTGGATTTCACCATGCAAGCTCTAGGGAAGCTTTTTGGTAGTGGCAGCTTTGCTAGCCAACACCTTGAGTTGGATTTCACCATGCAAGCTCTAGGGAAGCTTTTTGGTATAATGGCAGCTTTGCTAGCCAATAGCTTATATTGGATTTCACCATGTGAGCTCTAGAGAAGCTTTTTGGTAATGGCAGCTTTGCTAGCCAACACCTTGAGTTGGATTTCACCATGCGAGCTCTAGGGAAGCTTTTTGGTAATGGCAGCTTTGCTAGCCAATGGCTTGAGTTGGATTTCACCGTGTGACCTCCAGCAAAGATTTTTGGTAATGGCTTCCAAATTGTGAACTTTGTGTGGTATTGTCGGGAACGTGAAACCAGCATGCGTAGACAAAGGTGGTGCAAGAAAAAATGGCTGATGATTGCAACTGCTGTCAGGAAGAGTCCCATTACTGCTACCTCTAGGAATCCTTCTAGGAGTATAGGTACGCATGCTTACCTGAAATCGCTCCAAATCCCTTCTCTCTCTTACCCTGGATGAATTTCTTGACTGTAAGTTTTTCTGTAGCATTGTGATGCTAATTAGCTTTTCCTTGCTTACCTCAGTTGTGGATGATTCTTGTACCAAACTCCAATTGGTCATATTTGGTTTGGAAAAGTTTATTCTTGGAAGAAGAAAAGAAAGAAAAAAGGTGGGGAAAAGGAGAGAAAGATAATGTTAAGTTAATAAAATAAAAAATACGAATAAAAAGTTGGTGGTCAGAATGGGCAAGGCAGATGATCACATGAGCTCCAGTGAGGGTGTGAACCAGGCTTGCAGGTAAAGACAGTGAGGCAAGACTAAAGTCATGGCAGACTCCTTCCTTGCTTGACGTTGGGTCATGCACAGACAGTGGCTAGGTTACACAACAATCTTGTTCTTTTAAGAGAGGATGATTATTATGGGGTGTGTAGATCTGATGCATTGGTGGAGGACTGTAGGAAAGGAAATGTGTCCTCACCTTGAGGCTCCATAGCCTCCACGTGTATCATAATACTGTATGTGTTCTCTTTTGGCTCTTAATTAGGTATTATGCAAACCAACATGCACTCCAAGTCTGGGAACTAATTTCTGCTCTTTTTATGTGGTTGCCATGAATAGCCGAAACTTGTAGTGTGGTTTAGTTTCGATTTATTTTTTGTATCTGGTGTTAATGAGCTGGTCACATGTTGTGAGATGGTCACAATAACATGTGCAACAAATCAATAGCCGTATTTCTGAACTCCTCCCATTGTTTAATGAACTTTAACCCCGATATTCCAAACCAAGCGTTGTCAGGCAGTGGACAGTGAAGTTGGCAGTTGCACTGTGCACAGTGATGAGGAACTGGACCTGCTCTAATGAGGAGGAAGAGAACTATGTGGGTGCTTGGTTGTACTGCAGTGCTGAGGAACTGGACCTGCTATTATGAGGAGGAAGAGAACTATGTGGGTGCTTGGTTGTACTGCAGTGATGAGGAACTGGACCTGCTCTAATGAGGAGGAAGAGAACTATGTGGGTGCTTGGTTGCACTGCAGTGCTGAGGAACTGGATCTGCCATAATGAGGAGGAAGAGAACTATGTGGGTGCTTGGTTGTACTGCAGTGATGAGGAACTGGACCTGCTCTAATGAGGAGGAAGATAACTATGTGGGTGCTTGGTTGCACTGCAGTGATCATGAACTGGACCTGCTCTAAGAGGAGGAAGAGAACTATGTGGGTGCTTGGTTGTGTGATGAGGAACTGGACCTGCTCTAATGAGGAGGAAGAGAACTATGTGGGTGCTTGGTTGCACTGCAGTGATGAGGAACTGGACCTGCTCTAATGAGGAGGAAGAGAACTGTGGGTGCTTGGTTGTACTGCAGTGCTGGATCTGCTATAATGAGGAGGAAGATAACTATGTGGGTGCTTGGTTGCATTGCAGTGCTGAGGAACTGGATGTGCTCTAATAAGGAGGAAGAGAACTATGTGGGTGCTTGGTTGTGTGATGAGGAACTGGACCTGCTCTAATGAGGAGGAAGAGAACTATATGGGTGCTTGGTTGCACTGCAGTGATGAAGAACTGGACCTGCTCTAATGAGGAGGGAGAGAAAGTTCTACAGGATGGGGCAGAAAAACCCTCCCGGATTAATAACAAAGAAATGGTAAATGATATTCAAAATTTTATTTTATAATATCAAGTGTCCTGGAAACAATTCTCTCAAAACTTCCATTGATCTTCTCGCTGTGTGAGCGGTGGCTCCATCCTGTTGAAACCACACATCTGGATTTCCAAGTTGGGTGAGTTGGTTCCAGAAAGTTCCGTAGCATCTCCATGAAAGTGCATGGAATAGCTTGTTTTCACTTGGTCTTGAAAGTGATATCGTCCAGATGGTGGTCTCTATTCACGATACACATTTGTAGTCGATTTCTGAAGTTTTGCATCACCCGGCGAGTCATTTCCGGCGGTATTTCTGCAATTTTTTGGTGTATAGCAGCCTTCAATTCATCAATGGTTGTTGGTCGATGTTCGTAGACCTCAGCTTTCAGGTAACCCCAGAGAAAATAATCACAAGGGGCGAGATCAGGCGAGCGTGCAGGCCATCCAACGTCACCTCACAAAGGGTGAGATCAGGTGAGTGTGCAGGCCATCCAACATCACCTCACAAGGGGCGAGATCAGGTGAGCATGCAGGCCATCCAACGTCACCTCACAAGGGGCGAGATCAGGCGAGCGTGCAGGCCATCCAATGTCACCTCACAAGGGGTGAGATCAGGTGAGCGTGCAGGCCATCCAATGTCACCGGGTAAGGAGATCAAGTGTCCTTGAAACAGTTCTCTCAAAACTTCCATTGATCTTCTCGCTGTGTAGCGGTGGCTCCATACTGTTGAAACCCACACATCCGGATTTCCAAGTTGGGTGAGTTTTGGTTCCAGAAAGTTCCGTAGCATCTCCACAAACCGATCGGATGTTACAGTAATGCTTGGCCTCCCTCTTCAAAAAAGTGAGAGCCCCCAAACACCAAAATCTGCAACAGTGCACCAAACAGTAACTTGTTCGCAGTGTAGAGGTCTTTCATGAAGCTGTTGAGGATTGATTTCCGCCCAGTAGCGAAAATTCTGCTTGTTGACGCAGCCAGGCAGATAAAAGTGCCTCATCGCTTGTGAGGAGAACAGTATTTGCAGGAACATTTTGAAGGACATTCTCACAGCATGCCATGCAGTTTTTCCAGTCGCGTTCATAAAGTTCTTGAACAACCATCATTTTGTATGGATGGAACTTGGCACCGGTGTGTAAAATTCTCCTGACAGATCGAACAGACATACCAAAGCAGAAGCATGTTTACGGGCTGAACGTTTAGGAGACTGCAAAACAGACTGTCCCACAGCTTGGACATTTTCTGGAGTTCGAACACTCCGAGGTCTTCCAGATGGTTTTCTTTTTAACGCTGAGCCCGTGGCCCTGAAATTTTTACCCAATAGCAATATGGGTTTTCGGTCTGGAACAGCATCATTTCCACCAAGCCCGAAGTGGATACGAAAAGCTCTCAGTGTCGCAATCACAGATTCGTCATTCTTGATAAATGTTTCAACATCAAACGCGTGGTGCACACCGGTCCAAGGCATGATGGCAACTGAAATAGTAAGACATTAGCTACAGGAAGACACCGCTACTACCTGCCTAACTTCACTAGCGCCCACCAATGACCGTGTAAAATGTGGGAGATTTTTCTGCCCCATCCTGTATATGGGTGTTTGGGCTTTTTCACGTACATGTAAGTGACAACAGTGGGAGTAAGTAGCACCAGCTTCTCTAAGTGTGCTAGACACTTCCCTGCAACTATGATCATCCTTTCATCATCCATTCTGTAGCTGGCATCATTCTGTCACGAGCATTGCAATGGGTCATTGCATTGCTAGTACGTGAAGCACATTATGAACCAGCCTTCATTGTAATGGAAGCGTCTCTGTGTGATCTATATTATATAAACATGCATCTAATGTCCTCTGATGTGCATGCAATGACAGGAGGGAAATCCTCGTCATCCTCCCGCAATGAGCACTAAGACTAACTGCATGCACCAACAGGCTGATCGCATTCTAGCTGAGAATCTCTAAGCTGGAAGCCCCAACACAAAACAGCCAGACTACTGAAAGAAATGTGAGAAATAGATTGAGGAGATGGTGAGGGAGCCCAGACCTGCAGGAACAAAGGCTGAGAACAAGACGAGAGGACTTGCCTTGATTCATGTTGAAGGACGAGAGCAGGAAACCCCTGAACAGTGACAAGACAAGATAAAGTTCCTGACTAGGAAACATTTGATTAGGCAGTGAAAATGATAGGAGAGTGCAGGAAAGCCTGAGCAGTGTTGATAACATCGACACAAGCAGAGACAAAATGGACATGTCAGGAAATTAGCGGATGCAGTGTCCCCGAGCACCATGAATTGGTCGAGACATATTGATATGTAATTTAGGACCGTCTGTCTGCATGTATGTCTGCCATGCACTGCCAAACGGAAGGTCAGATCCGGACCAAACTTCCCCTAAAACACTAGATGGATGCATGGATGGTTTTTATAACATTTGGTCAGGATTTGGACTGGAAGCCATCATCGTATGGCAGGGCACTTGGCGTTGTCGGGAAGTCAGCCATTTTGTTTGGGGAAGTCGGCCATTTTGTTTAGTAATATGTACACACCTGCGCATGCATTTTGACATTTGCGACGATAGCAATACACACAACATTACCAACAAACTACGCTAGCTACGATAGACTTCACCTAAAGCAACATTACCAACAAACTACGCTAGCTACGATAGACTTCACCTAAAGCAACATAACACAACATTACCAACAAACTACGCTAGCTACAATAGACTTCACCTAAAGCAACGTAACACAACATTACCAACAAACTACGCTAGCTACGATAGACTTCACCTAAAGCAACATAACACAACATTACCAACAAACTACGCTAGCTACAATAGACTTCACCTAAAGCAACGTAACACAACATTACCAACAAACTACGCTAGCTACGATAGACTTCACCTAAAGCAACATAACACAACATTACCAACAAACTACGCTAGCTACGATAGACTTCACCTAAAGCAACATAACACAACATTACCAACAAACTATGCTAGCTACGATGGACTTCACCTAAAGCAACATAACACAACATTACCAACAAACTATGCTAGCTACGATAGACTTCACCTAAAGCAACATAACCAACATTACCAACAAACTACGCTAGCTACGATAGACTTCACCTAAAGCAACATAACACAACATTACCAACAAACTACGCTAGCTACGATAGACTTCACCTAAAGCAACATAACACAACATTACCAACAAACTATGCTAGCTACGATAGACTTCACCTAAAGCAACATAACACAACATTACCAACAAACTACGCTAGCTACGATGGACTTCACCTAAAGCAACATAACAACATTACCAACAAACTACGCTAGCTACGATAGACTTCACCTAAAGCAACATAACACAACATTACCAACAAACTATGCTAGCTACGATGGACTTCACCTAAAGCAACATAACACAACATTACCAACAAACTACGCTAGCTACGATAGACTTCATCTAAAGCAACATAACACAACATTACCAACAAACTACGCTAGCTACGATAGACTTCACTTAAAGCAACATAACACAACATTACCAACAAACTACGCTAGCTATGTTAGACCTCACCTAAAGCAAACAGTTCGCTGGTGAATCTGCTCTATTTGCTGAAATGGGCTGGTTTGGGGGGTTGAGAGAGGGGTGGGTACCGAGTTCTCATTTTGTTCTCCTCTGTTGGGTGTTTTATCCTTTCCCGGGCATCGCCGGGAACCTCTGCTAGAATATATAGCTTGTTATTATTTAAACTTTAAAGTCTACTCTTGTTATTGAAGTTTAAAATTCACACTTCCAATAGAGCATTTATCGGAAAATTAATGTGATGCACATGTGCCTGAGTTTTATTTGGCGTCTTAAAGTAATAGCAAGGGTGAAGGACGTCTTCTTCATCGCTTGAGGGCTCTATTAGAAATGATCACTGTTGATGTTCTACCTGGCTTAGACACAATAAATGGAATGCTCATTTGTTTCTCTAGCTCGGTAACGCATAGGCCAAAGACTGCAGTGATCTTTTAGCTGGGCTAGTGGCTAGTTCCTCGATCTTCTAAGCTCTAGTGTGGCAAGCAAAGAATTTCTCTCAGAGTTCATGTACTTTCATGCTAATCAGGAATCATTTGCTGACTTTTAGCTAAAGCTAGCTATGTGTCACTCACCTTTTGTTGTTGTCGGAGACAATGATGACAACAACACTTGCCGCTGTAAAAGTCACTATTTCAGTAACTATGGTGTTTTTCAATAGAGTTGAGAATAGAGTGAGATGCAGCATCGCTAGCTATAGTACCTTGAGCTAGATTTCACCATGTGAGTTCTGGCAAAGCTTTTTGGTAATGGCTTCCGAGTTGTGTTTTTTGTGTGCGGATATGTCTGCTATGGTCAGGAGCAGAGAGCTTGCATGCTTGGATACATATCCGAAATGTACTAGGACATAACATTGTGGAGAGGTGGTAAAGGAAGGTGGAGAGTTAGAAGAGAACCGAGTGAAGGAGAAGATAATGTGAGAGAGGAATACAGGTCAGTAGGAGAGGGGAAAGGGAGGGGAAAGGCAGTAGTTGGGTAGGAGGGAGGAAGAACAGGGGAATAAGATAAGAGAAGAGAGGGATGTTGCATGTGTAGCAGATACATTGCTTACTAATGTTGACCCAGTTCATATTAGTTGTCTATCACATTAGGTGTGTTGTGTTCTGTGTGCAAAGAAGACTTCACTGAGGGTGAGAGTTTGCTGAAGCTTCCTTGCAGGCACCTCTACCACAAAGAGTGTGTCCTGCCATGGCTGAAACTGGTAAGTGTAGGATGGAAAACGATAAACTCGGGTTAACTAAACACATTCTCCCCCTCCCCCCCTACCCCCCCCCCCCCCCCCCCCCCCTCCTGTCCCCCTTCTTTCTTTTTAAACAAATTTTATTAACCCTTCAACCATCACAAGTGTTGTTATTTTTGGCACCGAGGGGAAATAAATAACTTTAAATATGTTATATATAAAGTATGAGCAAGCTATAAAATAGCGCTCCCCTACCTACCAGTTTTGGAGGCGGCATATGCCAAGAACTATGAAAAACAATTTCAAATTTACTGACCAATTTTGTTTTGATGACGACCACCAGCCAACCTGAGGAGAAACTTTCTTGAGCAAGGCTAGTGCTTACCTTGTGGAGGCCAGGAGCAGCGGAATCCTTGGTCATGGACAGTTAGGGTTCCTTGGCTCTGAAGGGTCTAGCTCTAGTAATAAATGGCCCATTTGTCCAAAACAGCTGGCTATTCTTCGTGGGTTAAATGCAGCTTAAACATTTCCTCTGGAAGTCCATCAACACCAGCAGCAACAGAACTCACAGCAATGCATGGAATGCAGCAACACCAGCAAATGGTAGCTGTCAACAGTGCCAGTAATCATCATTAACTTGTCTGGTCGTGCATCCATGTGGTGTGCATCCATGTGGTGGCATGTGCCCCCCCGTGCATACATGTGGTGGCATGTATCCCCTGTGCATCCATGTGGTGGCGTGCATCCATGCATCCCCATGCATCCATGTGGTGGTTAAGGCCTTTGTTTTGTTGGCATTATGCTTGTAGAAATATATTCAAAAATAATTTCTGTGTCGATGAACAAATATTTGGCAGTCATATAGATCATACATGTAGGTGTATTTAAGGGGGGGGGGGCATTAGGTGCCAACCTGTGTATTGTTCAACAATAAGAAACGAGTTAGAAAAAGTGTTTAAAAATGAGATATTAACCCTGGTGTTCTCCCCCCCATCCCCCTTAAATATTTGAGATTTGACAGCCATGTGATACTGGGTCAGGCCCTCCATCTCCTCCCCTCCCCCCCCCCTCTTTTTTCCATACCCCAAGTTCTCTCCCCCCTTCCCCCCCTGGCAAAATTTCTGTATACAGCCCTGTAGATATATGTTTCGTTGGTAGGCTATGTAATGTCATGTCAGCATTTTTTAATCGAGTGACCTGTGCTATTTGCTTTGTGTCTTATCATCAAAAGTATTTCCTCTTGAAGATTCAGCATGATATCGTGTTGATGAGCCGGTGTAAGCGTATTCATGTTCAATGAAATTTGAGCACCTTGTTTATCAACCCTTGGTTGCTAGGGGACAATAATGCATTCATTACTACTGCTTGTCTGTTCAAGGCTATACAACAAGAATACTGTGGTGTAGAATGAATGGCAAGCACCCTGGACACCTGTACCCTCTGCTTCTCTTCAAGATTCAAAATGTTTCAAGTGGCTGTGGTTTCTTCTAGGAGAGAAAACCAGAAATGTCACCAATAATACTTTAGGCTTCATCTCAATAGCCGTAGTACTTCTATCTTTTCTGACTATATTTCAAGGGGGAGGAGAGGCGAACAAATGCAAATTCTTACAAATTCTTGTGGTTACGACTTGGAGCTCCATAGATTCTGCACACTTCACGGGGTGACTACACCTGAATTTTTTTATTTGTTTTTTTATCAGTTCAAACTGTTGCTGTACATATCTACTAGCCAATTCTAAAGGTTTAGAGCTATTGGATGCTCCATTTCAAAGTTATGATGGTTTTTGTCCATGCAATTTCTCATTGATTTGAAGAGAAACCAACAAGGAACAACACTAAAGGGGGGGATAGCACTAAAGGGGGGGACAGCATCATTTTTTAAATTAAAACAAACAAACTTGTGACCACTTTATAGCTCCGTAGATTCTGTAAACTTCATGGTGTGGACTTGATATATAGCTCAAAAGATAGGTCTCTCTTTGTGCTCTCTGTTGATACTAAAATATTTTTCATAAGTATAACTAGAGCCAATTACAGGAGCTACAAGTGGAGGGAACCTCAAAAACCTGAATGCCTGAACTTCCACCCGCGCGCTTGACCACGTACTTACGTTTTAGCGCCTAATGAAAACACTCATTGAATAGAGTAGGGCTTCCTCTAGCCACTGGTGCTAATTTCAACTCTCTAGCACTTGGCAATCTGGAGATATTTATGCTGCCAGTTCAGGCATTCAGGTTTTTGAGGTTCCCTCCACTTGTAGCTCCTGTAACTTGGCTATAGTTATACTTATGAAAAATATTTTAGTATCAACAAAGAGAGACCTATCTTTTGAGCTATATATCAAGTCCATACCATGGATCTATGGAGTTATAAAGTGGTAACCGCAAGAAGAAAAAAGGGGGGGAAATACATGTGGGTCACTCTCCCCCCAAAAATGCAACTGTCCCTCCTTCAACACATATTACCAGGAATTTTGAAAATCTATTTTGTTCGGCGAACATAACTTAGCCACACTTGACTCAGTTTTAATATTTGAGGGTTCATTTGAGAGCTCTTTTAGTGATCTGTGTCTTTTAGTGATCTGTGATATAACGGTTTCAATTCTTTTTTTACTTGAAGCATTGCCGAGTTATGGTGATTAGAAGAGGTGACCGTCACAGATTTTGCGTGTATTTTGCGTGGTTGAAAATGAAATGCCTTAGAACTAATGAACATGAGATGTGTTGAAAAATATGCCTCCGTTATATCACAGCTAAATGTCTTGCTACAAACCAAATTTCGGCATCTATAGACCATTATCCTCGCCGCAGTTTGGGGGGTGCAATTTTTGGAGTGACCCTTGCCTTTTTGGATGTATCTTCTAAGAAAAGGTGCCTATAGAGACATTTCACATGTCATCTTAAAGCACACAGAATGAGCAACAAGTTGGTATCAAAAGTATCTTCACAGAAGAAAGGGAGGGAAAGTTATGATGGCTACAAAAATGCGTTCAAATTTCGGTAGTTTCAGGTGTAGTCCCCCCTTTATATAGCTCAAAAGACAGCTCTCTGTGTGCTCTCTTTTGAATGTTGCATAGTAAGTTACATGGTCAAACTTGGGGACCTCACAACCTGCATGCTTGGATTCTCTGCAGTTGTGGCTCCCGATTAGAAATTACTTGCAGTTAAAAATTGATTTTCATCACCCATGCTTGACCACATACTCACGTTTTTGCGCCAAATGATTTTGTGGGGCCGAGCTTCTTGCCACTGATAGTAATTCAACTTTCTATGTACTTTCCAATCAGGAGCCACAACTGCAGAGAATTCAGGCATGAGGTTTTGAGGCCCCCAAGTTTGACTGCCTGTAACTTTGGCATGGTTATACCAGTGCAGTATCAAAAGACAGCACGCAGACTTTTGAGCTATATACCAAGTTCATAGAGTGAAGTGTGCAGAATGTATTGAGCTACCAAAATCACAAGTTTTTGTGAGAATTAGTACCCTTATGAGCTATCAAGCAACTTGGTCTGACGTTGCCAAGCCAATTGTGCCACTCTATGGTTTCCTGCTTGGCTCCTCTATGAGCTTCAACCTCTACACCAAGAGAAGGCTGCACTCCCACCAGCATGCTCTGCTGTAGCCCGTTTCAAAAAGCCCTAGGAAACTTTGTGTGTATAGCATACTAGACACATTATTTACAGCGAGTCTAGGCACAGGTGTAGCACACGACAGGAAGTATTGTAATCAGGCAAACTCTAGACCGTTTGCCCACTGCTTTTGAGTGAGAATGGAGTACAGCTCTCTGTTGCTATAGGGATGGAAGCTTATGGTGATCAGAGAGGAACCAAGCACAGGAAACCTGCTGTCACCAACAGAATGGTACAGTTAGCAAGGTTGGACTCGATCTTGAGCAACTATTTTCATCATTTTATCTTCTACATTCTTAAACCACAAGAACTCGCCACAAGAACTCGCCAGAAAAATACAATTATAGAAAGTTTCCCATGGTGACCTCATGAATTTGGTGTGATTTAAATCAACTTTGACCCCCATAGCTACAGTTTTAGTGCCAAAAAAAGAGTCCACGGATTGAACTACTTATTTGTAACAAATATTTAAAAAATGGACCGACTTGTCAAAGCAGAAATGAAATTTACCAATGTAGACCACAAGCATTCGTAGAATCCTTTACCTATTAATTTGGTGTTCATTACCTATAAGACCCTTTACCTATTAATAATGTCATACTATTTTCCGATCTGTATTATATTAGGTAAAGGTTCCTACAAATGTTTGTGGTATCATTGGTAAACTCTGCTTTCATTTTTTCCTTGCCAAGTCAATCCAATATATATATATATTGTTTTCAATTTTCGTCTTATTAATATTTATTTTTTATAGACAAGCAGCCTCTTGCAAGATGTCACTCAGGATAACTCCAAAACTACCAAATCATAGATGCTATTCTTTACCGCGTTTATTACTAAAATATACATACGTGGATCATTAGTTGTCTGGCTTTGTTGGAGGTCTCTGCTGTTAACTATTGGCACCAAAAGCTTCTGAGGAAACCAACTGACTGCTTCTTTGTACGGAAAACCTCTTTGTACGGAAAACCTGCAGCTGTGTTGGCTCAGCTAGATTCGATATTGCACTTGGACAAGCATGTTTATTGTATGGATAACCCTTACCAATTATGGGTTTGAATCCAGAACAGATTCGTCAGTGAAATGTGAAATGCGTTAGACAATTTGGAATCTTGTGGTAGTTAAACAGTAATGAGTGGACCTGTTGTATATACAGGTTATGTGGGGGGTCCTTGAAGATGAATGTCATGGTGATGAATGTCATGGTGTTACAGTGCTCCCAAGTAGAGACATACCCATTGTTCTTTTTGATTTTGATATTTTGATCACTAGACTAAACCACAAAACTACCTTCAAATAGCCCTAGCCTTAAACCCGTCATTATAATGTATGGGCGGAGTTATTTTCAAGTAAGCCTGAGAGAGAGAAAAATGCCTGAAGCTTGGACTAGAGTTTGATGAGCTTCGATTATCACCTGCCCTAAAGCAAAGTGATGCCTTGGCTACCAGATTATGAAAATAAATCTAGTCTGCCATGCTATAGTGGTCATTTGGAGTTCGTGCTTCTTGATCAAAGTTTTTTTATATTGAGGCAATGTTTAGCTATATAGTGATCGACTTTTGTGACGCTCCTTCTCCTATAGAAACATGTACAGATGGCTTTACCTGAGCTTAAGGAAGCTCCTAGATGGTGGATGACGCCAAGGGCTAGCAATGAAGGTAGGAAAAAGCGAACTATAATTTTGTGCGGTGTAGCTCGCTAGCTTACCTTGTTAGATAGAGCTCAGGGTTCGGGCATGCTAGTAATGGATTCTTATAAGCAGTGTCCTCTTATCTAGAAGTGCCATTACTGCCTTATAAACATGTTTAGAAACCAGTCTTCACTAAAATTGCTATTGACGCCAATTGGCAACAGCCGTTCAAAGCCTGCATGCACGTGAGGCCAATTGGCATCGCAATTATCAGTTAAACGGCCCTAGCCTTAAACCGCAAAATGACCTTTAAATAGCCCTAGCCGTAAACCATAAAACTAGCTTTTATATAGCCTTAGCCTTAACCACAAAGCCACACCTCTATGCACTTACCTAGCTGAACACAACCAGACAGGACATTGTGGTTTGGTTACCAGGAACCAAGTAAATTCCTAAGCTACATACGTATGTAAGCCTCATGTCATCGGATCACATCATTAAAAAAACTGTGTTGATTTTCCCCTTACTGCAGAACAGAGCACATTATTAAAGCCAGAGCTTATGCTATTACTTTTAAACATAGGATTTACAGGGACAAAAATATTAGGACAATATCCTCCCCTCCCCTTTGTACCTCTCTCTCCTTATCCTTACTGCCATTGTCTTTCTTCTCCATCCCCTTCCTCTCCCACCTCCCCCATCCTGCAGCATGATACATGCCCTACCTGCAGATTTCACTTGAACACTGGCAAATACGACAATGAAAGAACCGTAACCTAATTAACCCGTGTGATGAACATTGCAATTAGAATTGTCTACTATCAAATTTATTATATTGTCATGCAGCAGCCACCTTATGTATGTATGTATGTATGTGTGTGTGTGTGGGGGGGAGATGCCTCAACTGTGTATATATATAGAGAGAGAGAGAGAGACTTATGCCTCATACACAGGATATTCCCCCAAGGAACCGGGAATTATTTTATTAATATTTTGGGGATTTATTTTTTATTGCAATATAAGATTTAAAAATTGTCAGAATAGGTAGCAAGTCAAGCAATACTCTAGTGGACATAATGAATAAGTTGCATGTATATATGCAGCTCAAGGTCTTGCATGTAGACACCTGTGCCTCATGCAAGAGCACCCTCTAGTGGGACATAATGAATAAGTTGCAGGTATGCAGCTCAAGGTCTTGCATGTGGACACCTGTGCCTCATGCAAGAGCACCCTCATAATGAATAAGTTGCAGGTATGCAGCTCAAGGTCTTGCATGTGGACACCTGTGCCTCATGCAAGAGCACCCTCTAGTGGACATAATGAATAAGTTGCAGGTATGCAGCTCAAGGTCTTGCATGTGGACACCTGTGCCTCATCAAGCAGCAAGAGCACCCTCTAGTGGACATAATGAATAATGTGCAGGCATGCAGCTCAAGGTCTTGCATGTGGACACCTGTGCCTCATGCAAGAGCACCCTCTAGTGGACATAATGAATAAGTTGCAGGTATGCAGCTCAAGGTCTTGCATGTGGACACCTGTGCCTCATGCAAGAGCACCCTCTAGTGGACATAATGAATAAGTTGCAGGCATGCAGCTCAAGGTCTTGCATGTGGACACCTGTGCCTCATGCAAGAGCACCCTCTAGTGGACATAATGAATAAGTTGCAGGTATGCAGCTCAAGGTCTTGCATGTGGACACCTGTGCCTCATCAAGCAGCAAGAGCACCCTCTAGTGGACATAATGAATAATGTGCAGGCATGCAGCTCAAGGTCTTGCATGTGGACACCTGTGCCTCATGCAAGAGCACCCTCTAGTGGACATAATGAATAAGTTGCAGGTATGCAGCTCAAGGTCTTGCATGTGGACACCTGTGCCTCATGCAAGAGCACCCTCTAGTGGACATAATGAATAAGTTGCAGGCATGCAGCTCAAGGTCTTGCATGTGGACACCTGTGCCTCATGCAAGAGCACCCTCTAGTGGACATAATGAATAAGTTGCAGGTATGCAGCTCAAGGTCTTGCATGTGGACACCTGTGCCTCATCAAGCAGCAAGAGCACACTAGTGGACATAATGAATAAGTTGCAGGTATGCAGCACAAGGTCTTGCATGTTAGTACTTCTTAAATCGGCACATTTTTAATGGATCATTAAGTATTTGTTGTGATGGTGCCAATGCTGGGGCTATGAACATGTTCATAGCTTTCTCTCAGGAGCCACTTGTCAATAGTCCCCTCACATTTCCCTGGATTCCAGCATGTGTTCACATGTTGTTAGAAGCCACAAGACCAAGTGTAAGCTTGCTTGGCCGTTTATGGATGCTTGGAATCTGATTTACTGCCTCCCTGCTGAGGATAAAGGACTGGACATGTTGCAAACCAACAGAATCATAAGTGTCGTGTTTGCACGAGGTAGACTGCAGAGGTGAGGCTCCACGGTTACTGTTTACATACTGTGGGTATATATAATATCTTGGCATGGAGGGGGGGAAAGTACGTTTTAGAAGACTGTATATTGGTTTGACCTGCTTCTTAAAATGGCGTAGAATGCAGAGGGATCTCAGACAGGAGAGAGGGAAGAACAAACCACAGAACAAGTTTCTCGAGGAAGTGCAGCGACTTGCCACGAGTGATAGATAATTATAACCGGTGGGAAGAAGACTGACAGTGACTGGATCAAGGGTTATCATGAGGAAGGCCACCCTGGCTCGGGTATGTGGGCCATCGATTGACCTATGAACTTGGAACTTTAGGAAGGTGGAGCTCTGTGTTGAGCCTGGATCTGTGTGTATATAACCATGAACCTATGCACCTGGTCAAATACACAAGATAAACACATTACAATAACCTTCTCAATAATCAACTTCAAATTGTATTATCTCGACGTTTCGACCAGATGCTCTAGCCTTCAGCGGGAATAAACCTTGATGAATTCCTAGAGAGAATACAATTTGAAGTAGATTGGTTATTGCAATATGTCAGACACTGAGAGCTCATTGAGAAGATAAACATTGCACGTTCCTTGTTCAACTTTTCCTCGTTACACTTCTGTACAGTTTCAGTGTGGCAAGTACTCTGAACTGTTGACACGATGAGAATAATCGACACATCCACACTCAAGAAAGTCATGTGGTAAAGATCATCATGCCACAAACACTGACCTCTATTCCTGTTGACAAATAGCAAGCAGGTGGCAATTATATATACACACTATACACAATATATGTATAAATATATACACAATATATGTATAAATACATACACAATACATGTATTATACACACAATATATATTAATACACATAAATAGTCTTGTTATGTTCATAAGCACCGAGTTCCATCATGTCCAAACTTGTGACTGACACAGACTCTACAGCTTTGCTTTCTTGGTTTGGGGGAACAGAAACTGCAACTTCTGGCTCACCATAATGTCCCCAGCTATCTTCAACCTCCCTTCTAAGTAACCCTGCATAATTATGCATTGGCACCCATTGCTAAACAACCACCTGTGTATAGAGGCCACCCTTCCTAATAGCCTCACAGAGATAGGGTTACTTAACACATGTGTAGTATACTAACCTACTGTGTAGTATACTAACCTAAGCACAATTGCAAACACCTCAAAGATACAAGATGAAGGCACAAACAAGGCAAGATGCTGATTACAATACCTGGTAAAGGGTTGCACTGACAAGGTTCAGCTTATTGCGTTTGTTTTTACATGATCAGCTGCTCTGTGCAGTATGTGGGTAGCATTCCAATGCGTAACAAGGTGTGCATTACTCAAAATGACCTGTCGTCCGTCCAGTTTCCCAGTGGCCATGTCCACCAGGTCAGTGTCAGAAACAGTGATGGTGCAGTCTGCTGTTCCTTCCTGGGGCTTACCCGGGTAAACTGATCCAGAACCACTCCTTAAATCAGCAGCTACATTCATATGTGGATAATGTCCGAGACAACAACACTATCACATCACAGCATCGCTCCAATCACAATAGCATCGCTCCGATCACGTGACATAATAGCATCGCTCCGATCACATGACATAATAGCATCGCTCCGATCACGTGACATAATAGCATCGCTCCGATCACATGACATAATAGCATCGCTCCGATCACATGACATAATAGCATCGCTCCGATCACATGACATATTCGCGATCGCTCCGATCACATGACATAACAGCATCGCTCCGATCACATGACATAATAGCATCGCTCCGATCACATGACATTATAGCATCGCTCCAATCACATGACATAATAGCATTGCTCCGATCACATTATAGCATCGCTCCAATCACATGACATAATAGCATCGCTCCGATCACATCATCGCTCCAATCACATTATAGCATCGCTCCGATCACATGACATAATAGCATCGCTCCGATCACATGACATTATAGCATCGCTCCAATCACATGACATAATAGCATCGCTCCGATCACATGCCATTATAGCATCGCTCCAATCACATGACATAATAGCATCGCTCCGATCACATGACATCACATCATCGCTCCAATCACATCACATTATAGCATCGCTCCGATCACGACATTATAGCATCACTCTGCAATCACATGACATTATAGCATCGCTCCGATCACATGACATAATAGCATCGCTCCGATCACATCACATTAATCGTTCCTCCTTTGTCTTCACTGCCACCATCTCTTAATATTAAAGGAAAACTCACTCCAAGTGGAAGCAGTCTTTCCATTCAGCGTGACTTCCCAACAGAACACAGCATTAACTTGCTTGGCCAGATCAGGGTTAGCTGCAAGATGCTCCTTCATCTGCTCAAACACGGCGGTGGACTGAAGACCATCGGAAGTGACCTGCCATTCACCACCAACAATATGAGGTGTGGCACATAAAACAAGATTTCTGCCACAGGACAATCTTATTTGGTATTTTTGACATAATTAAGAAATGAGTCAATCGAACAGGAAAGTAAAAATAGCATTCTAGTCATACTTGATAGTTACCTATGTGCATTTAGCCTGTGCCTCCAGGCTTTCATACCGGGACGGATTTAAAAGCTGGACCAACTTCCATTCTCTATGTACTTTTCTTTGACAGGATCCTCAAAACCTCCAAGCTTGATCTGCTCCTTACAATGGACCTCTTTATCAAATCCTACCTATCACATCTTCTAGTATTGGGGAGTGCTAGAGCTCCCTTATTGGTTTGACACGTATTTCAAAATGGCAGATGGTGGTACCCTCTCCCCAAAGCTCATAACTCAGCTAAAACTCACATAACTGTGGGGTGGTTATTAGCTCCTGAAGGACTCCCAACATGCTTGAATCCTTCACTGAGGTAGGAAATGCTTGAATCCTTCACTGAGGTAGGAAATGCTTGAATCCTTCACTGAGGGAGGAAATGCTTGAATCCTCACCGAGGTAGGAAATGCTTGAATCCTTCACTGAGGTAGGACATGCTTGAATCCTTCACTGAGGTAGGAAATGCTTGAATCCTTCACTGAGGTAGGAAATGTTCTCTGAGGTAGGAAATGCTCGAATCCTTCACTGAGGTAGGAAATGCTTGAATCCTTCACTGAGGTAGGAAATGCTTGAATCCTTCGATGAGGTAGGAAATGCTTGAATCCTTCGATGAGGTAGGAAATGCTTGAATCCTTCACTGAGGTAGGAAATGCTTGAATCCTTCACTGAGGTAGGAAATGCTTGAATCCTTCACTGAGGTAGGAAATGCTTGAATCCTTCACTGAGGTAGGAAATGCTTGAATCCTTCACTGAGGTAAGAAATGCTTGAATCCTTCACTGAGGTAGGAAATGCTTGAATCCTTCACTGAGGTAAGAAATGCTTGAATCCTCACTGAGGTAGGAAATGCTTGAATCCTTCACTGAGGTATGAATCCTTCACTGAGGTAGGAAATGCTTGAATCCTTCACTGAGGTAGGAAATGCTTGAATCCTTCACTGAGGTAGGAAATGCTTGAATCCTTCACTGAGGTAAGAAATGCTTGAATCCTTCACTGAGGTAGGAAATGCTTGAATCCTTCCACTGAGGTAAGAAATGCTTGAATCCTTCACTGAGGTAGGAAATGCTTGAATCCTTCACTGAGGTAGGAAATGCTTGAATCCTTCACTGAGGTAGGAAATGCTTGAATCCTTCACCGAGGTAGGAAATGCTTGAATCCTTCACCGAGGTAGGAAATGCTTGAATCCTTCACTGAGGTAGGAAATGCTTGAATCCTTCACTGAGGTAGAAAATCCTTCACTGAGGTGTAGGAAATGCTTGAATCCTTCACTGAGGTAGGAAATGCTTGAATCCTTCACTGAGGTAGGAAATGCTTGAATCCTTCACTGAGGTAGGAAATGCTTGAATCCTTCACTGAGGTAGGAAATGCTTGAATCCTTCACTGAGGTAGGAAATGCTTGAATCCTTCACCAAGGTAGGAAATGCTTGAATCATCCTTCACCAAGGTAGGAAATGCTTGAATCCTTCACTGAGGTAGGAAATGCTTGAATCCTTCACCGAGGTAGGAAATGCTTGAATCCTTCACTGAGGTAGGAAATGCTTGAATCCGTCACTAAGGTAGGAAATGCTTGAATCCTTCACTGAGGTAGGAAATGCTTGAATCCTTCACCGAGGTAGGAAATGCTTGAATCCTTCACTGAGGTAGGAAATGCTTGAATCCGTCACTAAGGTAGGAAATGCTTGAATCCTTCACTGAGGTAGGAAATGCTTGAATCCTTCACTGAGGTAGGAAATGCTTGAATCCTCACTGAGGTAGAAAACTGGTACCAAAAACCCATAGAAAGTGTAAAAAACCCTTTAGATTCATCTTCAAGATCTTTCTATGTACTGTATATATCTATTTCCTCCCCCTCCTCCTGCATAACTTGTGTACAATAGATCCGTTCATAAAAACGTCAGTACCAGAAGACTCCAGTCACGTCCACCACTACTCAGCTTCTTCAATGTGAAATAGAGTGTTTGGAAAGGATCAACTGGTGAATAATTTTGGTCGATCACAATTAACGGCACGTGCTGTACAAGAGGGATGAATGACCCGCGCTCAGTTCTGCTGTTCAGTTTGTGGAGTTCTTGCTCTTGGGCAATCGTTACCAGTCCAAAGGAGGCTACAGCTGATCCTCTACCAAAATATCTGCTGTTCGGTTGATGTCCAGAGTTCTCCTGTGCAATTGTTACCAAGTCCTTGAAGGAGGCTACAGCTGATCCTACATGGTTACAGTCAACAATAGCAACAAGATACAGATATGCTGATATGTGTCTCATCCACCCCACCACTCACTATAATACACAGAAACAACAACACAACAACTTAAAACAAGAACAAAATTATTTATCAACAAACATGGATTGACTCTTAAAAAGAAAGAACAATGCCACACCTACGTTGACAACCAGTTAGATGACCCTTTACCATCACCAATATTGTACTCGTTTAAACTGCCGGTGGTCTGCATGGGTAGTCGAGCTTCCTTTTAACAGGTCATGTTTTTGACATAAAAAACCTTTCTTGTTCTTGCACCCGTAGCATTTCTGAGTGAGTACTCACAGCAGCGTGGGGCCTTTCCACTGTTCCATGCAAGTCAACGTATCCTCCGCTGAGACACTCTCTCCCTGTCTCCACCACCTACAACACAACAACAAAAAGCGACGAAAATTACAAGATGGTTGGGGGGGGGGGGTGGCATTTATATCTTTTCTGCCTGCTACGCTGAAATTACAGGCCATGAGGAGGGAAATGTTCTTTCAAGTGGATGGTCGCTTCACATTTCCTCTCCATAATAATTATAGTAACTGAAATATACAGTTGAACAAAATAGATCAAGTTAATTAGGACCACTCGTGAAAAGAGTCGAGGGTTCCTGGGTATCGGCATGCTCGGAGGGACAGTGAACCTCATGTCAGGTGCACAGGTGCAAAGGGTTAGTGAACCTCATGTCAGGTGCGCAGGTGCAAAGGGTTAGTGAACCTCATGCCAGGTGCAAAGGGTTAGTGAACCTCATGCCAGGTGCAAAGGGTTAGTAAACCTCATGCCGGTGCAAAGGGTTAGTGAACCTCATGCCAGGTGCGCAGGTGCAAAGGGTTAGTGAACCTCATGCCAGGTGCAAAGGGTTAGTGAACCTCATGCCGGTGCAAAGGGTTAGTAAACCTCATGCCGGTGCAAAGGGTTAGTGAACCTCATGCCAGGTGCAAAGGGTTAGTGAACCTCATGTCAGGTGCGCAGGTGCAAAGGGTTAGTGAACTTCATGCCAGGTGCAAAGGGTTAGTGAACCTCATGCCAGGTGCGCAGGTGCAAAGGGTTAGTGAACCTCATGTCAGGTGCGCAGGTGCAAAGGGTTAGTGAACCTCATGCCAGGTGCAAAGGGTTAGTGAACCTCATGCCGGTGCAAAGGGTTAGTGAACCTCATGCCAGGTGCGCAGGTGCAAAGGGTTAGTGAACCTCATGCCAGGTGCGCAGGTGCAAAGGGTTAGTGAACCTCATGCCAGGTGCAAAGGGTTAGTGAACCTCATGCCAGGTGCAAAGGGTTAGTGAACTTCATGCCAGGTGCAAAGGGTTAGTGAACCTCATGCCGGTGCAAAGGGTTAGTGAACCTCATGCCAGGTGCGCAGGTGCAAAGGGTTAGTGAACCTCATGCCAGGTGCGCAGGTGCAAAGGGTTAGTGAACCTCATGCCAGGTGCAAAGGGTTAGTGAACCTCATGCCAGGTGCAAAGGGTTAGTGAACCTCATGCCAGGTGCAAAGGGTTAGTGAACTTCATGCCAGGTGCAAAGGGTTAGTGAACCTCATGCCGGTGCAAAGGGTTAGTGAACCTCATGCCAGGTGCGCAGGTGCAAAGGGTTAGTGAACCTCATGCCAGGTGCGCAGGTGCAAAGGGTTAGTGAACCTCATGCCAGGTGCAAAGGGTTAGTGAACCTCATGCCAGGTGCAAAGGGTTAGTGAACTTCATGCCAGGTGCAAAGGGTTAGTGAACCTCATGCCAGGTGCAAAGGGTTAGTGAACTTCATGCCAGGTGCAAAGGGTTAGTGAACCTCATGCCAGGTGCAAAGGGTTAGTGAACCTCATGCCAGGTGCAAAGGGTTAGTGAACTTCATGCCAGGTGCAAAGGGTTAGTGAACCTCATGCCAGGTGCAAAGGGTTAGTGAACTTCATGCCAGGTGCAAAGGGTTAGTGAACCTCATGCCAGGTGCAAAGGGTTAGTGAACTTCATGCCAGGTGCAAAGGGTTAGTGAACCTCATGCCAGGTGCAAAGGGTTAGTGAACTTCATGCCAGGTGCAAAGGGTTAGTGAACCTCATGCCAGGTGCAAAGGGTTAGTGAACCTCATGCCAGGTGCGCAGGTGCAAAGGGTTAGTGAACCTCATGCCAGGTGCGCAGGTGCAAAGGGTTAGTGAACCTCATGCCAGGTGCAAAGGGTTAGTGAACTTCATGCCAGGTGCAAAGGGTTAGTGAACCTCATGCCAGGTGCAAAGGGTTAGTGAACTTCATGCCAGGTGCAAAGGGTTAGTGAACCTCATGCCAGGTGCAAAGGGTTAGTGAACTTCATCTCATGCACACACTTCGTGCACACAGTATAAAGCAGTGCCATAGCACAAGCTGGAGATAGAGGATCATGGGTATCAGGAGACGAGAGTGAAGAGCAGAGGAGAGGTGGGATGGGAAGGAACATGGTGCCTCTGCAAAAGGACACTATGGAGCTGACATCGCTGGAAATTCTCAGGGAGATCCCAGATTTAGGTCTCTGTGAAAGGACAGAAAGGAACACCGATGGAAGTCACCCCCAAGTTGCGGCATGACAGCTCTGGTCCAGCTGGTAAGCTAAGTAACTGGGCTTAATTATGCCAAAAATGGCAGGCATAGACCAGACCAGAATCAACCTTCCAGCTCTGGGGCCTAGTCTGTGAGATTGGTAACTAAAGCAGGGACACATGTCAGTGCCGTAAAAAGGGGGAGGAGCTTGGAATCATTTCATTTATCTTTGTCAATCGGTATCCACTCTGGGAATATCTCATTTCAGCCCTTCATGCTTCATAGGTAACAATATTATGCAGTCTTGTATAATATCTCTGGGCGGATAATATTTCTTATGGTGCAGGTGACTTTCTGGCACACTCTCTCAATCCTAGCAAAGAGAACACCATCTGATGAATAGCATGCATGTTTGAAGATTGGTTTTGGGGTCAGTCATTAAGCTTTCACTGAAGGCAAGCACGTGGGGTCACACTTTATGGCGATGCATCAGCTGGTTGGTTTGCAGCACTTCTTCTTCAACTAGGCAGTGATGGTGTCCCCAGCATTGCTCCAGGTGGATTCCTCAACATCCCATCCAATGTTGGCACCAGTTCTATCTAGTGAAGCAAATATTTCCCTCAATATTGCATCTCTCATTTACTACACCCATCAAGATTGTCTCACCCCTCCTGCCCGCAGAGATCCATTTCGTCAGGGAATAAACACCTGGTGGAGAGGGTTCCTCGAGGGCCGACTCTTTAGGTGTCTGGATGGCACATATCCAACGCATCAGTGTTTTATGGAAGCTGTATAATGGGCCCTGACCCAGGAAAGGTTGGATGTCAAGTACTGGAGCCACAGTTCAGGACAGGGATAGTCACAGCTTCAGGAGAGGAGCAGCATCAAACTTTAGGACAGGGCCCCCCACAGCTTCAGGATATGGGACAGCCACAGCTACAGGACAGGGGCAGTCACGGCTACAGGACAGGGGCAGTCATAGCTACAGGACAGGGGCAGTCACAGCTTCAGGATATGGGACAGCCACAGCTTCAGGACAAAGGTAGCCACAGCTTCAGGACGGGTAAGTCAAAGTTTCATAACAGGATATAGGGTAGCCATACAGTTTCAGGACAGGGACAGCCACAGCTTCAGGACAGGGCATCCTCAGCTTCAGGACAGGGGAACCCATAGCTTCATGACAGCTTCAGGACAAAAGCATCCTCAGCTTCAGGACAGGGGCAGTACAGGGACAGCCACAGCTTCAGGACAGGGCATCCTCAGCAAGGGGAACCCATAGCTTCATGACAGCTTCAGGACAGGAGCATCCTCAGATTCAGGACAGGGGCAGTCCAGGGGCAGCCACAGCTTCAGGATGGGAAGTCAAAAGTTTCAGGACAGGGGCAGTCAAACCTTCAGGTTATGGGGTGGCCATACAGCTTCAGGACAGGGAAATCCACAGCTTCAGGACAGGTCCAGCTGCAGCTTCAGGACGGGGGCAGTCAAAGCTTCTGGATAGGGTTATCCACAGCATCAAGGCCCATTAAATTGTCCCCCTCTTCTGATTATGTGCTATAAAATATAAAAACTTTTTCCAAACTAGTTATTAGCAGCATTGTAATGCAATTATCACTGGCACACACACCACACACACACACAACACACACACACACACACACACACACACTCCCCTTGCTCGATCATATCAATCAGCATATCTGGTAAAGGATTACCTTGCACACAAAGTGGATTCTGTTGGCCTCCTTCCACATGTCAGTCTGGATGGTGTCCCCTGGCAGGACAGGCTTGGAGAAGCGAGCTTTAACGGCCTTGAACTTCAACACATCGTCTCCACAGTATTCCTTCAGCACATGCCGTACAGCAATGCCATAGGAACAGAGTCCATGAAGTATGGGAGTCGGAAATCCTGTGAAATGTTGGGGTTAATAGAAGGACTACACAGTACGCAGCTTTGGTGTTGATGTAGCATCATGCAAAGAGCAACCCACCCACTCATGCAAGGATAGGTTGACCTCTGAATTTAACTGGAGATGCAAGAAGAGTGAGATTATCTTTACCGCAAAGTAGCGTATATACTTAAGTATGTTTCGCTAACTTCACGAGCTGCCTAGCTACGCGCACTATTCAAGGGCATGCTCCAATCGAGGGCGTGCCTATTCATCTAGCTTGCAGGCCTGCACCAGATCTCGACCAGGTAAAATGCATGTCTTTGTGTGGCTATTCACTGTCTACAAGTCCTTCCAGGTCAGCTTCATCCCATACAGAGGCAGTCTCGTTGTAGAGTTGGTCTACACTGGAATGGAGTCATTCTTGTTAGCTCCATCCAATGGAGTTGCTTTTAAAGCAGACTCCAAGTTCAAATTGACTCTGTTTCTTTTGTAGCTTGGACAGACCTTAAGAATCCCAGTGGACGGCATGAGCTTCATTCAAGTCGGCAAATGGGTTCTCATAACTCTCCTTCTCCTCGTCTCGGCTCAGCCTCGCGTAGAGTTCTATACACCAGATGCTTGCTATGGGAACGGTCATGCACTTCATGATAGGGACTTGCATTTTGTTGACTTAGTAGAATATATGATTTTCTCAAAGATCCACTTGAAATTTGCTTCTTGACGTTTCAGCTACATACATAGATGCTCTAGTCTTCATCAGGAATTATCCCTGCTGAAGGCTAGAGCATCTACTGATGAAGACTAGAGCATCTATGTACAGTAGCTGAAACATCAGGACCTGATTAAAGGTTAGCTCACGCGAGTCTTAGCATCTCATTATTCCTGCTGAAGGCTAGAGCATCTACTGATGAAAACTAGAGCATTTATGTAGCTGAAACATCAGGACCTGATTAAGGTTATACCATCAGACTCACGTGAGTCTTAGCATCTCATTATTCCTGACGAAGGCTAGAGCATCTTGTCGACAAGGAACAAATTATAAGTTGGTCTTTGAGAACGCCATTGTATTGTGTTTTGCTGTTCAGGTAAGCATACAAAGAGTACCTCATAATAAAGATGGACACACTCACCACCCATTTTGGCAAAGTCTGCATCCACGTGAAGAGGGTTGGGATCACCATTCAGCCGGTACAGGACTGCTTGAGAAGGGAGTGTCTTGGTCTGCCTGCTCGCATCTGGACGCCGCTTGGGGGTCGGCTGTATCGGCTATATGCATAAATAGAACACAAACATTAAGTTAACGTCCCGGTATTCTTGTCGGGGAAAGAGATCACCATCTGGAGATAAAAATAAAAACATTTATTCCAAAAAGACTATGAATCTACGAATAATTGAAAGTGTTTCTAGAGCTCCTCATACTTGCGCTGAGTGGAGTCCCAAAGAAATATTGAACACAAAGCAGCTGTTCGGCTTGCACTTGCTCGCCATGTACGACAAACCACATATGCTTGAAGTAGGCGGAGCCATAGGAGTGAGCCGACCACACCGATCTGGCTGGATGGTTGCCATGCCAAATAGATACGCAGCTACTGTGAAGGCAGTGAGGCAAGGTAAGACTTTCAAGGGGTTCCCAGCAGCAACATGCTGTACTGTGAAGGCAGTGAGGCAAGGTAAGACTTTCAAGGGGTTCCCAGCAGCAACATGCTGTACTGTGAAGGCAGTGAGGCAAGGTAAGACTTTCAAGGGGTTCCCAGAAGCAACATGCTGTACTGTGAAGGCAGTGAGGCAAGGTAAGACTTTCAAGGGGTTCCCAGAAGCAACATGCTGTACTGTGAAGGCAATGAGGCAAGGTAAGACTTTCAAGGGGTTCCCAGCAGCAACTGATATGCTCAGTAAAAGCTTACCAAATTTCGTGGCATGAACAAACATATTTTACTGTACTGTACCTGAACGTCAAGTAGACAGTCACATTCAATAGCTTTATTCATCACTATATACCCGTGCCACACAGACAGACCCACCCACCCATCCACCCACATATCCCAGAGTCGGTACTCGTAATGAGTTTCACCAACGTTGGGTCCATCTAATTATCGACCAGTCTTTACTGGAGAAAGTCATGCTCTCTCTCTGGGTGCTCAATGGACTTAGCTAATCCAAGCAATCTTTACTGGAGAAAGTCATGCTCTCTCTCTGAGTGCTCAATGGACTTAGCTAATCCAAGCAATCTTTACTGGAGAAAGTCATGCTCTCTCTCTGAATGCTCAATGGACTTGGCCAATCCAAGATTGTGTCTGTGGCGAAAGGAATGTAATTATACGTACTATGATCTTGTCCGAAGTCTTCTTGCC
This sequence comes from Cladorhizidae sp. MBARI D1340-BT2, assembly GCA_028752905.1. Lineage (NCBI taxonomy): Eukaryota > Metazoa > Porifera > Demospongiae > Poecilosclerida > Cladorhizidae > Cladorhizidae sp. MBARI D1340-BT2. The sequence goes on from JAQNBH010000009.1 coordinate 9,912,310, forward strand.
GCCGAAATTACCAGCTCCGAGAATGAAGGTGGTGAACTGGTTGACTGCCACTAACTCGCCTTCCTTCGTCCTCGTCTCACCTAATGCAATTAACAAATGCAGGGAAATGTACGACACATCAAATATCCATGTGTGGGGGCCACAAATTTGGACTATGAAGGTAGCTTCTTGACCAGAGATTATGTCTAAATTAGAGATATTGGTTCACTGGTTTAGACTCCAGAAGTAGCTTCTAAATTAGAGACCTTCAGAAAGGGGGGAGGAGGAAGAATGGGAGGAGTGTCTGGAGTTGAAAGATGCTTAAGAAATACTTTGAAAGTGAGTCATTATTTGAAGTTATGTGCAGTAGAGTAACTCTGTAGTCATAGCAACGCACAATTAATAGCAATTGAAGCTCCAGATTTTTTATCGAGCACTTCCACCACTCCCCCTTTAGTAATCAGCGTCCCTGCAGTATAACAAACAAACTAACTAATTAACGCCAAAAAATGGATGCCCCACCGTACATATGCTGCATACAGTCACCAGGTGCATGGCAGACATTGCAGTGTGTGTACCTGAGGGTGGTAAAGGGCTCTTGATTTCCAAATACTGCTCCCCATGCAGTACTTGGGCCATTGAGAACGGCTTCAGACCAGAGATAGTGCTCATGGCATCTCCACTCATTATTATGTCCTGCAAAGGATCCAAGGAAAGGAAGGAAGAATGAAGAAGGAGCAGGAGAAAGATGAAGGAAGGAGGAATGGAGCGAAAGATGATAAGGAGAGGAATGGAGTGATGGGGGAGAAGAAGGAGAGTATAAGGAGTAAGAAGAAAGAAAGAATTTTGGTCGAAATATTTGGTGGACGGGAGAGAGCGTGAGAGGGGAAAAACAGCATTTAGGTTTACAAATAAAGCCCACCCCCTATGTCCAATTCTACCACATGGAGTAGCATGTGCATACCTGTGCAGCTATCACACCAAATGTAGGTATGACAGAGAAGTCTTCGTGCCCCTCGTAAAGATACTTCAGATCTGACGTGTCTGTCTGGCTCAGAGTACAGCCAACTAGAAGGGGGAGGGACAGGGTGTGACATGTGAAAGGGTGTGACAGGTGAGAGGGTGTGACATGTGAGAGGGTGTGACATGTGAGGGGGTGGGACATGTGAGAGGGTGGGACATGTGAGAGGGTGGGACATGTGTGAGGGTGGGACATGTGAGAGGGTGGACATGGCGAGAGGGTGGGACATGGCGAGAGGGTGGGACATGTGAGAGGGTGGGACATGTGAGAGGGTGGGACATGTGAGAGGGTGTGACAGGTGAGAGGGTGGGACATGTGAGAGGGTGGGACATGTGAGAGGGTGGAACATGTGAGAGGGTGGGACATGTGAGAGGGTGGGACATGTGAGAGGGTGGGACATGTGAGAGGGGGTGACAGGTGAGGGTGTGTGACATGTGAGAGGGTGGGACATGTGAGAGGGTGGGACATGTGAGAGGGTGCGACAGGTGAGAGGGTGGGACATGTGAGAGGGTGGGACAAGTGAGAGAGTGTGACAGGTGAGAGGGTGGGACATGTGAGAGGGTGGGACATGTGAGAGGGTGGGACATGTGAGAGGGTGGGACAAGTGAGAGGGTGTGACAGGTGAGAGGGTGGGACATGTGAGAGGGTGGGACATGTGAGAGGGGGTGGGATATGTGAGAGGGTGTGACAGGTGAGAGGGTGGGACATGTGAGAGGGTGGGACATGTGAGAGGGTGGGACATGTGTGAGGGTGGGACATGTGAGAGGGTGGGACATGTGAGAGGGTGGGACAAGTGAGAGGGTGGGACATGTGAGAGGGTGGGACATGTGAGAGGGTGGGACAGGTGAGAGGATGTGACAGGTGAGAGGGTGTGACAGGGTGAGAGGGTGTGACAGGGTGAGAGGGTGGGACATGTGAGAGGGTGGGGACATGTGAGAGGGTGGGACATGTGAGAGGGTGGGACACGTGAGAGGGTGGGACATGTGAGGGGGTGGGACATGTGAGAGGGTGGGACATGTGAGAGGGTGGGACAGGTGAGGGGGTGGGACAGGTGAGGGGGTGGGACAGGTGAGAGGGTGGGACATGTGAGAGGGTGGGACATGTGAGAGGGTGGGACATGTGAGAGGGTGGGACATGTGAGAGGGTGGGACATGTGAGGGGGTGGGACATGTGAGAGGGTGGGACATGTGAGGGGGAGGGACAGGGTGAGAGGGTGGGACATGTGAGGGGGTGGGACATGTGAGAGGGTGTGACATGGTGAGAGGGTGTGACATGGTGAGAGGGTGGGACATGTGAGAGGAGTGGGACATGTGAGAGGGTGGGACATGTGAGAGGGTGGGACATGTGAGAGGAGTGTGACATGTGAGAGGGTGGGACATGTGAGAGGAGTGTGACATGTGAGAGGAAGTGGGACATGTGAGAGGGTGGGACATGTGAGAGGGTGGGACATGTGAGAGGGTGGGACATGTGAGAGGAGTGTGACATGTGAGAGGGTGGGACATGTGAGAGGAGTGTGACATGTGAGAGGAGTGTGACATGTGAGAGGGTGGGACATGTAAGAGGGTGGGACATGTGAGAGGGTGGGACATGTGAGAGGGTGTGACATGTGAGAGGGTGGGACATGTGAGAGGGTGGGACATGTGAGAGGGTGGGACATGTGAGAGGGTGGGACATGTGAGAGGGTGGGACATGTGAGAGGGTGTGACAGGTGAGAGGGTGGGACATGTGAGAGGGTGGAACATGTGAGAGGGTGGGACATGTGGGAGGGTGGAACATGTGAGGGTGTGGGACAGGTGAGAGGGTGGAACATGTGAGAGGGTGGGACATGTGAGAGGGTGGGACATGTGAGAGGGTGGGACATGTGAGAGGGTGGGACATGTGAGAGGGTGGGACATGTGAGAGGGTGGGACATGTGAGAGGGTGGGACATGTGAGAGGGTGGGACATGTGAGAGGGTGGGACATGTGAGAGGGTGGAACATGTGAGAGGAGTGTGACATGTGAGAGGGTGGGACATGTAAGAGGGTGGGACATGTGAGAGGGTGTGACATGTGAGAGGGTGTGACAGGTGAGAGGGTGGGACATGTGAGAGGGTGGAACATGTGAGGGGGTGGGACATGTGAGAGGGTGTAACATGTGAGGGGGTGGGACATGTGGGAGGGTGGAACATGTGAGGGGGTGGGATAGGTGAGAGGGTGTGACATGTGAGAGGGTGGGACATGTGAGAGGGTGGGAGAGGTGAGGGGGTGGGATATGTGAGAGGGTGGGACATGTGAGGGGGTGGGACATGTGAGAGGAGTGGGACATGTGAGAGGGTGGGACATGTGAGAGGGTGGGACATGTGAGAGGGTGGGACATGTGAGAGGGTGGACATGGTGAGAGGACCCTACTCTCTGCAGTATAGTTGCTTTTGTTGTTCTGTCTACTCTAGTCTAGTAGTCTCTGACAAAGTTTGGAAGCAATTGCTTTGCCAAGATATCAGTTGCACCATTTTTTCACACCCAAGCACATGGCCACCATCATCACTCAGTCTTCCAGTGAGGTGCGGAGAGCCTGTCCCTTCTGTGACATAAGGTTCAAGAAACTGGGATGCCATTTCCTCAGTGCAGAATGAGACAAGGAAGAGATTACTCCATCTACATGTACCTCTCAGAGAAGACCTCGGATAACAGGAAGACCAAGAGCAAGTCCTCAAGGAAGCAGTGCCCTACAGTAAGTGCAACAAGCAATTCATCAGACTGCAAACTCATCTCGGAAAGAATCCTTTCTGTAAGGGGAGACGATTGCATTTTTTAAACTTTTACTTGTGGTTACAACTTTAGAGCTCCGTAGATTCTGCAAACTTCATGGTATGGACTTGATATATAGCTCAAAAGATAGGTCTCTCTGTGTGCTCTCTTTTGATACTAAAATATGTTTCATAGGTATAACTATAGGCAAGTTACTAGACCCTAAAGTAGAGGGACCTCAAAAGCGTGCATCCCCAAAAACCTCATCCAAAATAACTCCAGATTGCCAAGTGCTAAAGATTTGAAATTGGTACCAGTGGCTAGAGGAAGCCCTAAGCTATTCAATGACCTTTTTCATTAGGCGTGAAAATGTAAGTACGTGGTCAAGCGCCGCGGGTGGACGTTGAAAATCAACGCCACTGATCTCAGTTCAACCACATATGTACCCAGTCACTAGGCCTCTGACTAACAAGCAAGTCCTACCATCCCTCAGTGTTGGAGGCCACCACTCTTGCAGCCAAGCTCATATGAAGAGTGCTTAGCAGCTGACTCTTGGTTTTGTGAGAGCCTGGTACTGCAGTGGCTCAGGCAACTTCAGTGGATGACAAAAAATCGAATCTTGTTGAGGGTCTCTGCACCTATACCTTGCCAACAGCTTTGGGATCAGGAGGACCAAAAATATCGAGAAACCTCCCACAAACATGACAAAGCCTTGAAGACGGTGAAAGATAAAGTGCGGCAATAATACAGAGAGAAGCTGAAGGAAGTGGGAAACTGCTGCAAGAGATAAGCTCACTGGCTAGTCACTTCCTTACCCTGGTACAAGCTCAGGCTCCTTGAGGAAGAAGTCCACTAGAGCTGGTAAACAACACTGCCAGAAAAGCTAGGCAGAGTTGTCACAGGAACTTTTGGAAGTTTGCAAGGGATGACAATTCAGTGAGCAGAGTGAGCCCATCCTTCTCCCAAAAGAAAGCATTTGAATATTTCAAGAGCACCTATTAATCACCACCACAATCGTTCAAGAAACCGTCATGGATGCCTGCCCCCAGGCCACCAAGAGAGGAGCTGGACACTGACCCCATTCAGGAATGGGAGGTTACCCGGGTGATCAAGCGTTCCAGTGCAGGTGTAGTATCAACCCCATCACCATTTGATCAGATCCCCTACACCATCTTCAAAAAGTATCCTTTCATTCATGCTCTCTCGGACATCTTCACCTACTGCTGGTCCACACGAATAGTAGCTGGCTGGACTATATGCTGGCCTGCATTGGGAAGTGGTTCACCTCCGTCCTAAAGAACCGCTGGCTGGACTATATGCTGGCCTGCATTGGGAAGTGGTTCACCTCCGTCCTAAAGAACCGCTGGCTGGACTATATGCTGGCCTGCATTGGGAAGTGGTTCACCTCCGTCCTAAAGAACCGCTGGCTGGACTATATGCTGGCCTGCATTGGGAAGTGGTTCACCTCCGTCCTAAAGAACTGCTGGCTGGACTATATGCTGACCTGCGTTGGGAAGTTGTTCACCTGGAGCCGTCCTAAAGAACTGCTGGCTGGACTATATGCTGGCCTGCATTGGGAAGTGGTTCACCTCCGTCCTAAACCGCTGGCTGGACTATATGCTGGCCTGCATTGGGAAGTGGTTCACCTCCGTCCTAAAGAACTGCTGGCTGGACTATATGCTGGCCTGCATTGGGAAGTGGTTCACCTCCATCCTAAAGACCCGCTGGCTGGACTATATGCTGACCTGCATTGGGAAGTTGTTCACCTCCATCCTAAAGAACTTCTGGCTGGACTATATGCTGGCCTGCATTGGGAAGTGGTTCACCTCCGTCCTAAAGAACCGCTGGCTGGATATATGCTGGCCTGCATTGGGAAGTGGTTCACCTCCGTCCTAAAGAACCGCTGGCTGGACTATATGCTGACCTGCACTGGGAAGTGGTTCACCTCCGTCCTAAAGAATCACTGGCTGGACTATATGCTGGCCTGCATTGGGAAGTTGTTCATCTCCGTCCTAAAGAACTGCTCCAGAAGTTGGATAAACTTCTCAAGTTAATGCACCAATGCCCAGTGACTAGACATCAAAAACTCAAACTCTATAGACTGGGAATCTGCCCGAGGCTCAACTGGCCTATAACAAGCAACAGCTTCCCAGTCATAAATCAAGCACCACCTGCACACAGCAACAAGATTCCTCAAGAAATGGGCAGGGCTGGCTAAGTCGGCCAACCTACTCTAGGGAATGGTGGACTTGGGTTACCATCTCTGTCTTCCATGTTCAAGAAATTACAGGTGTCCCGCCAGTACCAGCTTCTTACATCACAGGACCACGTGTGAGGCACATTGCAGAGAATGGTCCTCAAGCAGAGATTAAAGCCCGTCGAGCAAATTTCCGTCCAGCAATGGTGGTTCGTGGGGCAATGCAGGAAGATCCATCTCCTTCCAAAAGAGCACTGGCAGCAGCTTCCCGGGCTAATGTGAAAGGAGAAGATGATCAGGCCAATGTGAGTGAGCTCTGGCATCTTCCCAAGCAAGGACACATAATAGAAGCTTTACACCAGATTCAACCATCACCTGGTCTACAGCAGTCGGATCTCTCCCAGTTCTCACTTCATGCTGCCGTGGACATTCTCACCAGATTCAGCCATCGTCTGGTCTACAGCAGTCTGATCTCTCCCAGTTCTCACTTCATCTGCCCTGGACATTCTCACCAGATTCTGCCATCGTCTGGTCTACAGCAGTCTGATCTCTCCCAGTTCTCATCATGCTGCCCTGGACATTCTCACCAGATTCAGCCATCGTCTGGTCTACAGCAGTCAGATCTCTCCCAGTTCTCACTTCATCTGCCCTGGACATTCTCACCAGATTCAGCCATCGTCTGGTCTACAGCAGTCTGATCTCTCCCAGTTCTCACTTCATGCTGCCGTGGACATTCTACCGCATAATGCCAACTTGTGTCTGTGAGTTGTAACACACGCCCCTTATGTTCAGCAGACGTGCAAGATCTTGGCCATGTCCTCAACTCGTGTGAGGCTGCATCGGACTTGAGGCAGTACAACCACAGACATGACCACATACGTGACCACAGACATGACCACAGACATGACGCTGTCCTTGAAAAGATATTGCACATGGTCAAGGAAAATCTCCCGAGCACAGCCACTTGCACTGCTGACCTAGACAACCATCACTCCCCCTGTCAGATCATGGCCACAGAGCTCCCACTGGACATGGTATGGTGGGATGATAGCAAGAAGAGAACGACCATGCTCGGAACTGACCATCCCACATGACACCCTGGTGGAGGAGGCTGCCAGCAAGAAGACCACCAAATATTCAGATCCCTTGTCCAGCATAAAAAAGACGGGATATCGGCCGTACTCATTACTGTCGAGGTGGGGTCACATTGTCTTCCCCACATGCCGGGGTTCAAGAAACTGCAGGACAAGCTAATGATGGGGTCAGCAAAGCTGGAAACTCAAGGCTCTCATAAGATATGGAAAACCAGGACCAGCAGAAACACTTGACATCATCCCTAACCACCTCCCACCCCACCCCAGCTTATTATCTTGTTCCCCTCATCTGTGTGGGGCTAAGTGATTGTGCATGGCTGTTGTCAAGCCATTCTTGGCAAGAAGACATTGGACTACCTCAACCATTCCCACCTTACAAACCAAATGAAGAGTTAAAAACAAAGTGTGTAGTTTTATTGAGATAGACATGAGGTATGGCAGTGTGAGGAGGATGAGTGGAGAGGACCAGGAAGTGGTGACAGTGTGAGGGGTGAGGTGGAGAGGAGCAGGAGGTGGTGACAGTGTGAGGGTTGAGGTGGAGAGGAACAGGAGGTGGTGTTGGTGTGAGTGATGTGAGAGTGGAGGAGATGAAGGACTTACTGCTCAGGGCATAGAGAATTGCATCCTTGTGGGTGTACTCGAACACAGTGGACACATTAGAGGTACTGTTAGCTTGGAGGGTCATGTATGGAGGGAGGAAGATAAGATACAGTAAAAACTTGCTATATGCTAGCATGTGTGTACACAGACAACAACAACAACAACAACACATAGACAACAACAACACATAGACAACAACACATAGACAACAACAACACAGACAACAACAACACATAGACAACAACAACACATAGACAACAACAACAACACATAGACAACAACAACAACACATAGACAACAACAACACATAGACAACAACAACACATAGACAACAACAACAACACATAGACAACAACAACACATAGACAACAACACAGACAACAACAACACAGACAACAACAACAACAACAACACAGACAACAACAACACATAGACAACAACAACACATAGACAACAACAACACATAGACAACAACAACACATAGACAACAACAACACAGACAACAACAACACAGACAACAACAACAACAACACATAGACAACAACAACACATAGACAACAACAACACAGACAACAACAACACATAGACAACAACAACACAGACAACAACAACACATAGACAACAACACATAGACAACAACAACACAGACAACAACAACACAGACAACAACAACACATAGACAACAACACAGACAACAACACAGACAACAACACAGACAACAACACATAGACAACAACACATAGACAACAACACATAGACAACAACAACACAGACAACAACAACAACAACAACAACAACAACACATAGACAACAACAACACATAGACAACAAAAACAACAACAACACAGACAACAACAACACATAGACAACAACAACACAGACAACAACACAGACAACAACAACACAGACAACAACAACAACAACAACAACACAGACAACAACAACACATAGACAACAACAACACATAGACAACAACAACACATAGACAACAACAACACATAGACAACAACAACACAGACAACAACAACACATAGACAACAACAACAACAACACATAGACAACAACACAGACAACAACACATAGACAACAACAACACAGACAACAACAACACATAGACAACAACAACACAGACAACAACAACACATAGACAACAACACATAGACAACAACAACACAGACAACAACAACACAGACAACAACACAGACAACAACAACACAGACAACACATAGACAACAACACATAGACAACAACACATAGACAACAACACATAGACAACAACAACACATAGACAACAACAACAACAACAACACATAGACAACAACAACACATAGACAACAAAAACACATAGACAACAACAACAACAACAACAAGAACAAGACTCCAACCTGATGAGGGAGTAGTCTTGCCTTCCTCTATTTCTTGCAGCCTTGGGAGCAGTGAGACAATACAGTCTGGAACACACAAGTACAACAAGCTATGTACCACTATCACCATCATCACCATCATCACAACTATCACAATTATCATCACCACCACAGCCACCATCACTACCATCATCATTACCACCATCACCATTACCATCATCACTATCATCACTACTGTCATCATTACCACCATCATCACCACCACCATTACCATCATCACTATCATCACTACTGTCATCATCACCACCATCACTACCATCATCATCACCACCATCATTACCACCATCATTACCATCATAATCATCACCACCATCACCTCATCACCTTTAACATCAGTCCAGTGGTGAGACGAAGCCATGTCACAAATCTTGGACCAGTTCTTCTCGACTATAAAACAAACCATAAACCAAATGAAGAAGAAGAAGAACAGACAAATTTAAACTTACCATCTTCGATGGTGAACTGTCCATGTAAAACCACACCTTCACTTCCTTCAAGTTGAACTATTTTAAAAGGAGAGCAAAAACACAAGAGACAAAACATGCTCACAAAACCGGTAAAGTTCCTAGGCTGCTGGCGGACCTTTAGAGATCAGTCCTCCAGCAGATTCCAGGACTGTGCCATTCTCTGGGAATGATTCGTGGCAGAGGTAGGCAACGACGGGGGCAAGGTGCGCTGGCTTCAGATGCTCCTCCATGCCTGCGGGTGACAACAACCAGTAGCATACAGAGGCACTAACGGAGTGTGTGTGCAGTGAACTATGAGTGGGTGAGCAGTGAGTGAGTGTGTGAGCAGCACAGCTGAGGGTGTGGAGTGTGAGAAGTGAGTGTGAGAAGTGAGTGTGAGAAGTGAGTGTGAGAAGTGAGTGTGAGAAGTGAGTGTGAGAAGTGAGTGTGAGAAGTGAGCATTTGTGTGAGCCGGAGGCTCAGCAGTGAGTGTGTGTGTGTGTAGAGAACTGGAGTTGTCACCATGAGTGTGGTATGAGTGTGGGTGTGGGTGGGTATGTGAGCTGTGAGTGAGTGAGTGTGTGCATGTGTGTGTGAGTGAGTATTTGAGCTTTGAATAAATGACTGTGTCTGTGAGAGAGAGAGAGCTGGAGTAGTTGTCATCATGAGTGTGAGTGAATGAGTGTAAGTGGGTGAGTGTGGGTGTGAGCGTGGGTGGGTATGTGAGCTGTGAGTGAATGAGTGAGTGTTTGAGCTGGAGGAGGAGCAGTTAATTAAGTGTGGGAGTGTCTCACTAGGTGGCATGATGTCGGCCGTCATCCTGGACCAAGCCTGGGGAGCAATAACGTTGCACAGAATGTTGTACTTCGCACCTTCCTTGGCAACCGAGTTGGAAAAACCAACCACACCCATCTTGGCTGCAAACAACATCAAATGAAGTCATTGTTGTTGTGACTTGTTTGGTATAACATTCCCTTACCTGCCGAGTAATTAGCTTGTCCAAAATTACCATAGAGACCAGAAGGAGAAGTAGTCATGACGATTCTAGAGATGAATTGCACTGGTAAAGTGGGAGGAGGTGTGGCTACGATACAATATAAAAATCGGAAGTGCATATAGAAAAAAGGGTGTGACACTACTTCGGAGCTCGTTGACTTCCACCTGCTTCATAGTCAACTACTGATATTTAAAAAAACAACTCTACATGTATCAAGGTTGTGGGCACGAGTTGACCTTACCAAACTTACGTGCAGCCAAAGTCAGCAACTACACCCTCAAGAAATGTGTGAGGTCTACAGTGCTGGTCGATACTTGTGCACCTCCACCCCGGGAATCTCACCAATCATGCGAGGTCTTGCATTGTGCGCCTCCACCCTGGGAATCTCACCAATCATGCGCGGTCTTGCATTGTGCACCTCCACCCTAGGAATCTCACCAATCATGCGAGGTCTTGCATTGTGCCACCTCCTCCCTAGGAATCTCACCAATCATGCGAGGTCTTGCATTGTGCACCTCCACCCTAGGAATCTCACCAATCATGCGAGGTCTTGCATTATGCCACCTCCTCCCTAGGAATCTCACCAATCATGCGAGGTCTTGCATTGTGCACCTCCAGCCTAGGAATCTCACCAATCATGCGAGGTCTTGCATTGTGCCACCTCCACCCTAGGAATCTCACCAATCATGCGAGGTCTTGCATTGTGCACCTCCAGCCTAGGAATCTCACCAATCATGTGAGGTCTTGCATTGTGCCACCTCCACCCTAGGAATCTCACCAATCATGCGAGGTCTTGCATTGTGCATCTCCACCCTAGGAATCTCACCAATCATGCGAGGTCTTGCATTGTGCCACCTCCACCCTAGGAATCTCACCAATCATGCGAGGTCTTGCATTGTGCTACCTCCAGCCTAGGAATCTCACCAATCATGCGAGGTCTTGCATTGTGCCACCTCCACCCTAGGAATCTCACCAATCATGCGAGGTCTTGCATCATCCACCCTAGGAATCTCACCAATCATGCGAGGTCTTGCATTGTGCCACCTCCACCCTAGGAATCTCACCAATCATGCGAGGTCTTGCATTGTGCACCTCCAGCCTAGGAATCTCACCAATCATGCGAAGTCTTGCATTGTGCACCTCCACCCTAGAAATCTCACCAATCATGCGAGGTCTTGCATTGTGCGCCTCCACCCTAGGAATCTCACCAATCATGCGAGGTCTTGCATTGTGCCACCTCCACCCTAGGAATCTCACCAATTATGCGAGGTCTTGCATTGTGCCACCTCCACCCTAGGAATCTCACCAATCATGCGAGGTCTTGCATTGTGCCACCTCCTCCCTGGGAATCTCACCAATCATGCGAGGTCTTGCATTGTGCACCTCCAACCTAGGAATCTCACCAATCATGCGAGGTCTTGCATTGTGCGCCTCCATCCTGGGAATCTCACCAATCATGCGCGGTCTTGCATTGTGCACCTCCACCCTAGGAATCTCACCAATCATGTGAGGTCTTGCATTGTGCGCCTCCACCCTAGGAATCTCACCAATCATGCGAGGTCTTGCATTGTGCACCTCCACCCTAGGAATCTCACCAATTATGCGAGGTCTTGCATTGTGCACCTCCACCCTAGGAATCTCACCAATCATGTGAGGTCTTGCATTGTGCGCCTCCACCCTAGGAATCTCACCAATCATGTGAGGTCTTGCATTGTGCCACCTCCACCCTAGGAATCTCACCAATCATGCGAGGTCTTGCATTGTGCACCTCCACCCTAGGAATCTCACCAATCATGCGAGGTCTTGCATTGTGCCACCTCCACCCTAGGAATCTCACCAATCATGCGAGGTCTTGCATTGTGCACCTCCACCCTAGGAATCTCACCAATCATGCGAGGTCTTGCATTGTGCCACCTCCACCCTGTGAATCTCACCAATCATGTGAGGTCTTGCATTTTGCACCTCCACCCTGGGAATCTCACCAATCATGCGAGGTCTTGCATTGTGCCACCTCCACCCTAGGAATCTCACCAATCATGCAAGGTCTTGCATTGTGCACCTCCACCCTAGGAATCTCACCAATCATGTGAGGTCTTGCATTGCGCCACCTCCACCCTAGGAATCTCACCAATCATGTGAGGTCTTGCATTGACCTCCACCCTAGGAATCTCACCAATCATGCGAGGTCTTGCATTGTGCACCTCCACCCTACCAATCATGCGAGGTCTTGCATTGTGCACCTCCAGCCTAGGAATCTCACCAATCATGCGAGGTCTTGCATTGTGCACCTCCACCCTAGGAATCTCACCAATCATGCGAGGTCTTGCATTGTGCACCTCCACCCTAGGAATCTCACCAATCATGCGAGGTCTTGCATTGTGCCACCTCCTACCTAGGAATCTTACCAATCATGTGAGGTCTTGCATTGTGCGCCTCCACCCTAGGAATCTCACCAATCATGCGAGGTCTTGCATTGTGCGCCTCCACCCTAGGAATCTCACCAATCATGCGAGGTCTTGCATTGTGCGCCTCCACCCTAGGAATCTCACCAATCATGCGAGGTCTTGCATTGTGCCATGTCCACCCTAGGAATCTCACCAATCATGCGAGGTCTTGCATTGTGCACCTCCACCCTAGCAATCTCACCAATCATGCGAGGTCTTGCATTGTGCCACCTCCTCCCTAGGAATCTTACCAATCATGTGAGGTCTTGCATTGTGCGCCTCCACCCTAGGAATCTCACCAATCATGCGAGGTCTTGCATTGTGCACCTCCACCCTAGGAATCTCACCAATCATGCGAGGTCTTGCATTGTGCACCTCCACCCTGGGAATCTCACCAATCATGCGAGGTCTTGCATTGTGCACCTCCACCCTAGGAATCTCACCAATCATGCGAGGTCTTGCATGGTTGTTCATAATGAGTTTACCAAGCCCTCCACAAGCTTCAACTGTTCATGTCATACTTGTGGCTGCTTATAGCAACACCAAGCCCTCCATAAGCTTCAAATGGTTCATGTCATACTTGTGGCTGCTTATAGCAACACCAAGCGTCCATAAGATTCAACTGTTCATGTCATACTTGTGGCTGCTTATAGCAACACCAAGCCCTCCACAAGCTTCAACTGTTCATGTCATACTTGTGGCTGCTTATAGCAACACCAAGCCCTCCATAAGCTTCAACTGTTCATGTCATACTTGTGGCTGCTTATAGCAACACCAAGCCCTCCATAAGCTTCAACTGTTCATGTCATACTTGTGGCTGCTTATAGCAACACCAAGCCCTCCACAAGCTTCAACTGTTCATGTCATACTTGTGGCTGCTTATAGTAACACCAAGCCCTCCATAAGCTTCAACTGTTCATGTCATACTTGTAGCTGCTTATAGCAACAGCAAGCCCTCCATAAGCTTCAACTGTTCATGTCATACTTGTGGCTGCTTATAGCAACACCAAGCCCTCCACAAGCTTCAACTGTTCATGTCATACTTGTGGCTGCTTATAGCAACACCAAGCCCTCCATAAGCTTCAACTGTTCATGTCATACTTGTGGCTGCTTCAACTGTTCATGTTATACTTGTGGCTGCTTATAGCAACACCAAGCCCTCCATAAGCTTCAACTGTTCATGTCATACTTGTGGTTGCTTATAGCAACACCAAGCCCTCCATAAGCTTCAACTGTTCATGTCATACTTGTGGCTGCTTATAGCAACACCAAGCCCTCCATAAGCTTCAACTGTTCATGTCATACTTGTGGCTGCTTATAGCAACACCAAGCCCTCCACAAGCTTCAACTGTTCATGTCATACTTGTGGCTGCTTATAGCAACACCAAGCCCTCCATAAGCTTCAACTGTTCATGTCATACTTGTGGCTGCTTATAGCAACACCAAGCCCTCCACAAGCTTCAACTGTTCATGTCATACTTGTGGCTGCTTATAGCAACACCAAGCCCTCCACAAGCTTCAACTGTTCATGTCATACTTGTGGTTGTAGCAACACCAAGCCCTCCATAAGCTTCAACTGTTCATGTCATACTTGTGGCTGCTTATAGCAACACCAATCCTTCCACAAGCTTCAACTGTTCATGTCATACTTGTGGCTGCTTATAGCAACACCAAGCCCTCCATAAGCTTCAACTGTTCATGTCATACTTGCAGCTAGCATCTGGGGCCCTCACAAAACTTGTGAGATTTAGTTGCCAGACCTGGCTGCATGTAATCTTGGTATGGTTACCTTATGCACATCATCTAACAGGAACTACAGTTATGAATTAATTAGATCTGCCGTTACTACTGGACAGTTGCTACGTGAAGTTCCAGTTGAAGGGGCATGACAATTTTGGGAAATTTTTTTCAGGGGGGGGGGGAGGAAGGGGATGTATGACAATAATAGCCATTGATAGTAACTGCCAACTTTCGCGGCTTCACAGTCTCTCTCTGGCCTATCCTGTTTCTGGAAGCTCTTCTGCTAAGCAAGGCTGCACGTGCCACAATGCTTGCTGGAAAAATCTACGAATTTCTTCGTTATTGAGAGAGGAGGTACTCCTGGATGCTTCATTTGATTATTTGTTGAACGTTTTGTAGTAGACCTAGTCTGCCACGAGGCTTTTGATTGCTTACTTCAATGGAGCCGATTCTACCAAACTGCAGCTTGTATCTGCATTCTAATAATGGCTAGCTATTTGGTTACAACTGCGGGACAGTTCTTATAACCAACTTGGTCAGAGCTATGCGGTACAACTGGAGGAGAAGTTACAACTGCAGGGACAGTCACAACTGGAGGGGCAGTCACAACTGGAGGGACAGTCGCAACTGGAGGGGCAGTCGCAACTGGAGGGGCAGCCACAACTGGAGGGACAGTCACAACTGGAGGGGCAGTCACAACTGGAGGGACAGCCACAACTGGAGGGACAGCCACAACTGGAGGGACAGTCACAACTGGAGGGACAGTCACTACTGGAGGGGCAGTCACAACTGGAGGGACAGTCACAACTGGAGGGGCAGTCACAACTGAAGGGGCAGTCACAACTGGAGGGACAGTCACAACTGGAGGGGCAGTCACAACTGAAGGGGCAGTCACAACTGGAGGGACAGTCACAACTGGAGGGACAGTCACAACTGGAGGGGCAGTCACAACTGGAGGGACAGTCACAACTGGAGGGACAGTCACAACTGGAGGGGCAGTCACAACTGAAGGGGCAGCTGGAGGGACAGTCACAACTGGAGGGGCAGTCACAACTGGAGGGACAGTCACAACTGGAGGGACAGCCACAACTGGAGGGGCAGTCACAACTGGAGGGGCAGTCACAACTGGAGGGACAGTCACAACTGGAGGGACAGTCACAACTGGAGGGACAGCCACAACTGGAGGGGCAATCACAACTGGAGGGGCAGTCACAACTGGAGGGACAGTCACAACTGGAGGGGCAGTCACAACTGGAGGGACAGTCACAACTGGAGGGGCAGTCACAACTGGAGGGGCAGTCACAACTGAAGGGGCAGTCACAACTGGAGGGGCAGTCACAACTGGAGGGGCAGTCACAACTGAAGGGGCAGTCACAACTGAAGGGGCAGTCACAACTGGAGGGGCAGTCACAACCGGAGGGTCAGTTCAACTGGGTCTGAGCTACATGGTTACAGGTGGCAGGGCACCTACAACAAGTGGATTGCTAAAAGAGGACACTGTATATGAGCCTATAGCTTCAACCTCGATGTCCAAAAATTAGCATTTCAATGTACATGTAGTAAGCACCCACGACATAGTAAGTATCAACCACCATAACTATGATGATCTTATACGGTTTCCAAAGATCTATCCAGTGTAGACTTTGTTGAAATCCTACACACAACTCTGAGGGGGAGTGGACAGCATTCAAGATCCACTTGTAGAGTTATAAGTAAGTTGGCTGGAGTCAACAACTTGGAAGCTTTAGTGCACAAGCTTTAGTGCACCTGAAGAGCAGGAACAATCAGAGGCACCAGCTGGACACTAAAAACAACCAGCAAAGAACCTACCCAGCACAGACAGCTGGCGCTCCAAGTTTCAAACTGCTTCTCAAAACACAAATCTGTTGGTGTGCTTTATTTAGAATTAAACGTGCGGGGAGTTGTTCCATGCCGCAAGTACCCACTAGTACACAAGTAGCAGATACCCGCACATTTGATTTTTTTTGAGGTGGTGCCCGAGATGAAAGGTTGAGTGCCCATGGCAACCAAATACATACTCTACAGTGATATAATAACATTTAAAATTAAAATTTAATTTTAATTCCTCCAAATTAATTCCTCCAAGCATATGGAAGTTATGGAGCTTTGATGTAGGACACCTCCCTTGTCCTCAGGGAACCGTAGTAGGTTTGGCCTCATGTAGGCCTCATGTACGTATCACAAACCTGCCATATTTCTGTTTCTTCATGTACGGGAAAGCAGCGCGGGTGACTACAAATGCTCCCTTCAAGTGGACCTTGATTACCATGTCTAAACAACAACAACAACAACAACAACAACAAATATCAAATTAGCTGTTAGCTGCTCACGATGGCTAATATAATATTTCTAGTCTTCACTATTAAGCCTTGTAAACACTTGTGGATCCTAACTACGGCCATGACCTTCTGAGCCAGTGACAAAATATGCAAGGTACATGTATCTCACATGTGTGGGCAGGCAAGGTACATGTATCTCACATGTGTGGGCAGGCAAGGTATCTCACATGTGTGGGCAGGCAATGTATCTCACATGTGTGGGCAGGCAAGATATCTCACATGTGTGGGCAAGCAAGGTATCTCACATGTGCAGGCAGGCAAGGTATCTCACATGTGTGGGAAGGCAAGGTATCTCACATGTGTGGGCAGGCAAGGTATCTCACATGTGTGGGCAAGCAAGGTATCTCACATGTGTGGGCAAGCAAGGTATCTCACATGTGTGGGCAGGCAAGGTATCTCACATGTGTGGGCAGGCAAGGTATCTCACATGTGTGGGCAGGCAAGGTATCTCACATGCGTAGGCAGGCAAGGTATCTCACATGTGTGGGCAAGCAAGTTACATGTATCTCACATGTGTGGGCAGGCAAGAAATCTCACATGTGTGGGCAAGCAAGGTATCTCACATGTGCAGGCAGGCAAGATATCTCACATGTGTGTGTGCAAGGTATCTCACATGTGTGGGCAGGCAAGGTATCTCACATGTGTGGGCAGGCAAGGTATCTCACATGTGTGGGCAGGCAAGGTATCTCACATGCGTAGGCAGGCAAGGTATCTCACATGTGTGGGCAAGCAAGTTACATGTATCTCACATGTGTGGGCAGGCAAGGTATCTCACATGTGTGGGCAGGCAAGGTATCTAACATGTGTGGGCAAGCAAGGTATCTCACATGTGTGGGCAAGCAAGGTATCTCACATGTGTGGGCAGGCAAGGTATCTCACATGTGTGGGCAGGCAAGGTATCTCACATGTGTGGGCAGGCAAGGTATCTAACATGTGTGGGCAAGCAAGGTATCTAACATGTGTGGGCAAGCAAGGTATCTCACATGTGTGGGCAGGCAAGGTATCTCACATGTGTGGGCAGGCAAGGTATCTCACATGTGTGGGCAGGCAAGGTATCTCACATGTGTGGGCAGGCAAGGTATCTCACATGTGTGTGTGCAAGGTATCTCACATGTGTGGGCAGGCAAGGTATCTCACATGTGTCGGCAAGCAAGGTATCTCACATGTGTGGGCAGGCAAAGTTTCTCACATGTGTGTGCGCAAGGTATCTCACATGTGTGGGCAGGCAATGTATCTCACATGTGTGGGCAACAAGGTATCTCACATGTGTGGGTAAGCAAGGTATCTCACATGTGTGGGCAAGCAAGGTATCGCACATGTGTGGGCAGGCAAGGCATCTCACATGTGTGGGCAAGCAAGGTATCTCACATGCGTGGGCAAGCAAGGTATCTCACATGTGTTGGCAGGCAAAGTATCTCACATGTGTGGGCAGGCAAGATATCTCACATGTGTGGGCAGGCAAGATATCTCACATGTGTGGGCAAGCAAGGTATCTCACATGTGTGGGCAGGCAAGGTATCTCACATGTGTGGGCAGGCAAGGTATCTCACATGTGTGGGCAGGCAAGGTATCTCACATGTGTGGGCAGGCAAGGTATCTCACATGTGTGTGTGCAAGGTATCTCAGATGTGTGGGCAGGCAAGGTATTTCACATGTGTGGGCAAGCAAGGTATCTCACATGTGTGGGCAGGCAAGATATCTCACATGTGTGGGCAAGCAAGGTATCTCACATGTGTGGGCAGGCAAGATATCTCACATGTGTGGGCAAGCAAGGTACCTCACATGTGTGGGAAAGCAAGGTATCTCACATGTGTGGGCAGGCAAGGTATCTCACATGTGTGGGCAGGCAAGGTATCTCACATGTGTGGGTAGGCAAGGTATCTCACATGTGTGGGCAGGCAAGGTATCTCACATGTGTGGGTAGGCAAGGTATCTCACATGTGTGGGCAGGCAAGGTATCTCACATGTGTGGGCAGGCAAGGTATCTCACATGTGTGGGCAAGCAAGGTATCTCACATGTGTGGGCAGGCAAAGTTTCTCACATGTGTGTGTACAAGGTATCTCACATGTGTGGGCAGGCAAGGTATCTCACATGTGTGGGCAGGCAAGGTATCGCACATGTGTGGGCAGGCAAGGTATCTCACATGTGTGGGCAGGTAAGGTATCTCACATGTGTGGGCAAGCAAGGTATCTCACATGTGTGTGTCAAGGTGTATATACTAGCAGGTACAGTTGTATCATGGATGTATATACTAGCAGAGGTACAGTGGTATCATGGATGTATATACTAGCAGAGGTACAGTTGTATCATGGATGTATATACTAGCAGGGGTACAGTTGTATCATGGATGTATATACTAGCAGAGGTGGTACAGTTGTATCATGGATGTATATACTAGCAGAGGTACAGTTGTATCATGGATGTATATACTAGCAGAGGTACAGTTGTATCATGGATGTATATACTAGCAGGTACAGTTGTATCATGGATGTATATACTAGCAGAGGTACAGTGGTATCATGGATGTATATACTAGCAGAGGTACAGTTGTATCATGGATGGATGTATCTCACATGTGTGGGCAAGCAAGGTATCTCACATGTGTGGGTAGGCAAGGTATCGCACATGTGTTGGCAGGCAAGGTATCTCACATGTGTGGGCAAGCAAGGTATCTCACATGTGTGAGCAGGCAAGATATCTCACATGTGTGGGCAAGCAAGGTATCTCACATGTGTGGGCAGGCAAGATATCTCACATGTGTGGGCAGGCAAGGTATCTGTGGGCAGGCAAGATATCTCACATGTGTGGGCAAGCAAGGTATCTCACATGTGTGGGCAGGCAAGGTATTTCACATGTGTGGGCAGGCAATGTATCTCACATGTGTGGGCAAGCAAGGTATCTCACATGTGTGGGCAGGCAAGGTATTTCACATGTGTGGGCAGGCAATGTATCTCACAAGTGTGGGCAAGCAAGGTATCTCACATGTGTGGGCAGGCAATGTATCTCACATGTGTGGGCAGGTAGAGTAACTCACATGTGCAGGCGAGCAAGATGTGTCACATTTGCGGGCAGACAAGGTATCTCACTGGGCAGGCAAGATAGGTCGCATGTGTGGGCGAGCAAGATGTGTCACACGTGCAGGCTACATGTGTTCCAAGAATGTGCATTCTTGTTTTATTCTAAACAACTTTCATTAAAAATGATCAACCAATGAAAACGTCACAACTTGAGGCGAGTGAAAGGCTTTGAGGTGTTAGTGAAACCTCAGAGCATAATTAGCACCAACACTGCGCGGCTGGAAATATCCCTTACCTAATTTAGGGGGTGATTTAGGGGGTGATACCCCATAAAACACAAATTCTTACCAAAAAAACTTATGGTTTTGAGCCCCCCATGGATTCTTCATACTTCCCTCTATGTTTAATTTGATATATATATAGTTCAAATGAGAGATCTCTCCGTGTGCTCTCACTTGATACTAAAAATGTTGCATAGGTGCATCCGTGCCAAAGTTGTATGGAGTCAAAGTTGGTGACCTCGAAACCTCACGCCTGAATTCTCTGCAGTGGTGGCTCCTGATTGGTAGTGCTATATATGTAGAAAGAGGAAGCTACAAAATGAGTGATGTTGTTTTTTCATTGGGCGCTAAAACGTGACTAGTGGTGAAGCTTGGGTGGTGAAAATCAATTTCCTCTTGCCACTGATAGTACATGCATATACTTGTAATTTCTACTGTCTAGCACTTAATTAACACTTACTCTCCAATCAGGAGCCACAACTGCAGAGAATTCAGGCATGAGGTTTTGAGGTGCCTAACTTTGACTGCCTGTAACTTTGGCATGGTTATACCAGTGCAACATTTTTAGTATCAAAAGAGAGCACACAGAGAGCTCTATCTTTCCAAAGTCTTAACCACAAGTTTTTGTATTTTATCGTTACCCCTCACAAACAAACACATTTTGTCAATTTGCGCTGAAGAAGACGGAAGTATTTTGAAACATTGGCAATTATTATTTAAAGGCTGATAAATCTACAATGCATTTGTCCCTCCTGCTCCACGAAGACGTGATCTGCAGCATAACAATGGTAGAAGCTATGGGAAAGATGTATGTATGGGAGTGTGTTATGTTGTGTGTGTGTGTTGTGTGTGTGTGTTATGTTGTGTGTGTGTGTAGTGTGTGTTATGTTGTGTGTGTGTGTGTGTGTATTGTGTGTGTTATGTTGTGTGTTGTGTGTGTTGTGTGTGTGTATTGTGTGTGTAGTGTGAGTTATGTTGTGTGTGTGTGTTGTGTGTGTGTGTATTGTGTGTGTAGTGTGTGTTATGTTGTTGTGTGTTATGTTGTGTGTGTGTAGTGTGTGTAGTGTGTGTTGTATGTGTGAGTGTGTGTGAACACATAGAGCACATAATTTCCATGCAGCTTCTCCACGTACCCCAGTCTTGGTCGCTCATCCTCACCAAACTTTTGTCTCTGAGAATCCTATGACACGCACCACAAACAGTCACACAACAAGCAAAAACCAACAGCAGCCAACTGCAGAGCATAAACGCACCCAGCATTATTGATGACGATATCTGCAGCACAAAAATACACATCATGGAGGGGGGGGGGGGAAACAACACGACACTATTAGCAAGTGGTTTGTATGCAGACATTCAGGAATACCTAATCTTCCAAAGGAGTCGATGGCAGTTTTCACCAATTTGTCCCCATGTTCCACAGAATCTGGCATGAGCAATAACATTAGATTAGATCATCACTTGCCCTGAAGGCTATCCCATGCCTCCATAATTCACCTAGAAAGGCCATTTTTGAGGAGCTTAAAATTCACGGTTTTCACTCACGGCTAGAAATC
Organism: Cladorhizidae sp. MBARI D1340-BT2; assembly: GCA_028752905.1. NCBI lineage: Eukaryota > Metazoa > Porifera > Demospongiae > Poecilosclerida > Cladorhizidae > Cladorhizidae sp. MBARI D1340-BT2. The sequence continues at coordinate 9,934,194 of JAQNBH010000009.1, forward strand.
CAATCCATAAATGGGTACAATATGGAAGCAGAGCATGTGTGGCATATGCAGCTACCTCCATCAATATCTCCTGCACAAATCTTTCAGTACATAGTCGGTTAACCCCTTGGAGATAAACAGAGGTAGGGGTGCCTCGGATTCCACCCCCCCCCCCCCCCAGAAATTTTATTACATTTATTATAATGTGGCTAGTAAATCATCACAGAGCTATTTATGATTTTGCTGTTTGTATACGTCTAAAATTTGATTGAAGTCAACTGGTTGAGGGCCGAGGTCCTTCGATAGCAATGCACATTAGTCAGCCAAGATTAATGTCACTAAGTCTAGATTGAAGATGACTTCTGATAAGCTTCGTTTGACTGAAGGAACGCTCAGCGGTAGCCATTCCAACTGGTAGAGCAAGCAGGATGTTGAGAAGTTTGAAGATATCTGGAAATATCAACTTGAGGACTCCATCTCTACTGTGCACAAATGTCCCCACCACCACCAACCATGCTCTATGCAGAATCACTCTACTTGATGTTCAACTTGCACATCTCAAGTTAGAACTCCTGGTCTTGCTCCAACTTGCCTTGGTTGTTGTTTTATGAAGGAAAAGGCATATTCTAGAACACTCTATAGGAACTGTTCTTCAATGATTTTAGGAGGAAGAGTTCCATTTAAAAACATTCACTTGCAAAAAACAAAAACAAAAAAAAGAACAGAAAAACAAGACTGTATCCATGCAGATCACAATCGTTTAGACAACCCTTTACCACTTATTATGATTGAGCAGTACTAAAATGAGGCAAAAGGTCATCATCCAAATGAATGCTTCCATATAGGTGTTAATAGCATGGAAAATCCTAGCTGGAAAATCCTAGCTGTGAAACAAATAACCTCTGCACATTTATCATTATTATTAATTACACTATATATTCTCTAATAGGAACCGCGGTTAGTATTTACTTCCGTCCAACCTACCTGCAATTACTATTGGAAGGGCAGTCACAATTAGAAGGGAGGTTACTATTGATTGCAGCTGTGTAGTTCAAGTGCCTGTTTGGAGGACTTCTAATTGTTTGGGTGCCAATAGCTCAATGGTTGAGAAGGGGGCCCAGAAAGCAGAAATCAAGGGTTCAAATAAGAATATTTTCTCCAATTTCCCCCCCTCCCCTCGTCTTCAGTTAAGCCTAATGGACAATTATCTGGGTGTGTCTTATTGCTATGTGCCTCCTGGTTACAATGGGAAGGTGGTTGTTACTTTAACCAATTGAGACTGAGCTCTGTGGTTACAATTGGAGGGGCAGTTCCTAATAGGTACTATTATTGACATCAGAGTGATGGTTCACCCTTTGCATGCCAGCATCTCTTATTGTTGCACATAAATACACGAGCATACCATAATTGGGCACTGCCACGCCTCCTCTGGACTTGATGAGAGCGACAACTTCGTCTGCAAGTCTGGAAGCTTGGCCGTCTCCATGCATGCCTCCTCCCAGGTCGTTCACTTCAGGAGGAGAGTAAGGGTTAAGAATCTTAACAAGTTCCACACACATTAATAAAGGTCGCTGCAGGTAAGACCTTCATTGTTGTTGCTGTTGCTGCTTTTGTTGCTGTTGCTATTGTTGTTGCTGTTGCTTTTATTGCTGTTACCGTTGCTGTTGTTGTTGCTATTGCTGTGGCTGTTGTTGCTATGCAGGAGGTATTCTGAGGTCTGGGTAGCAACAACCCACTGCTACCATGACTAAAGTATATTTGCATTGGGAATGTTGGTGGAGAAGGAGAAGACAAATTAAAACTAGAAAAAAATTACGACTGAACATTGCATTTGAATTAGGGCCACAGAAACTACCTAGCTTCGTTTTATATACGAATGTGCTGTGCTATATTTTGGCACAAAAGTGGAGATACAGTAGGTATGACCTTACTGAAGTGGAGATGAGTATAACCATTTTGAAGTGGAGATAGGCTTGACCATACTGATGTGGAGACACATAGGTATGACCATACTGACGTGGAGATAGGTATGACCTTACTGACGTGGAGATAGGTATGACCATACTGACGTGGAGATAGGTATGACCATATATAGGTACAGTGCAACCTCCTGTAATTCAAACAGGGCTAATCCAAATTGGAGAGCTAGTAGCTCATATATATAAGTAAGCTTACCAGTTCTAAGTAAACAGGTTCTACATGCAGTGCCAACCTGTTTGTGGCTGTACAAGCAAGTCACATATTCTATGGACTATGCAGTGTTCACTTTAAAACCAGCCCACAGTCTACTCGACTGTAAGCACAAAGAATGACTCACCACCTCAGAATGAATGCTTCTCTGTTTAGTTTATTGTAATACAGTAGGAAGTCAGTTATCGGAACGTCAGTTATCCGCACACGTCGGTCAACCGAACGCTAAATGAAGCCACACCTACCACCCATTTAACACCCATTTAATTAATTATTTATTTATTATTTTTTTAAATTTAAAAAAAAATTTTTAACCTTCCTTCAAAAGTGTGCACTCGTGCTCATGCGCATAAACGTAGGCTGCTAGCTGTTGATGCCCAAATCATTTCGGGAGGAAGAGGAGGTGGAAACACCAGAAATTGACACTCTTCTCAATAACTTGGCCATTCCACCAGAAGAGAGAATCGGTTGGCCTTTGGCTGACGACAACGATGTAGGCTACCACCATGAACTGACAGAAGAGGAGATTGTGGCACTTGCTACAGAAGGTGACAAAAGTGATAGAGAAGAGGAAGAGGAAGAGGAGAGTCTTCCAGCTGTGTCCCATTCCTAAGCTTGCACTGCACTAGAGACAGTTCTAGCATATGTCCAGGAGCAGCCTGGAATCCCACTGAGCACAACTGTAGTGCTAAATAATCTCCTAATTGAAACTGCAAAAAAAAGATTTGTAAATAAGAAACAAACAAAAGTTACAGATTACTTTACTCAAGCTGCAGACTAGATATTCTAATTGTTAGATTACATACAATATGCATCCACTTTTATTGATTATGTGTAGTAAAATGTCATAATATCCCGTATCGCTAAATTTATTTTGTGTGACCAGTTATCCGAACATTTCAGTTATCCGAACACCCTCGGTCCCAAGGTGTTCGGATAACTGACTTCCTACTGTACTCTGTAGTTGCATGTATACATGTAGTTGCATGTATACATGTAGTTGCATGTATACATGTACTTGCATGCACACATGTAGTTGCATGTATACATGTAGTTGCATGCACACGTGTAGTTGCATGCACACATGTAGTTGCATGCACACATGTACTTGCATGCACACATGTACTTGCATGCACACATGTAGTTGCATGTATACATGTAGTTGCATGCACACATGTAGTTGCATGCACACATGTAGTTGCATGCACACATGTAGTTGCATGCACACATGTACTTGCATGCACACATGTACTTGCATGCACACATGTAGTTGCATGTATACATGTAGTTGCATGCACACATGTAGTTGCATGCACACATGTACTTGCATGCACACATGTACTTGCATGCACACATGTAGTTGCATGTATACATGTAGTTGCATGCACACATGTAGTTGCATGCACACATGTAGTTGCATGCACACATGTAGTTGCATGCACACATGTACTTGCATGCACACATGTACTTGCATGCACACATGTAGTTGCATGTATACATGTAGTTGCATGCACACATGTAGTTGCATGTACACATGTAGTTGCATGTACACATGTAGTTGCATGCACACATGTAGTTGCATGCGCACATGTACTTGCATGCACACATGTAGTTGCATGCACACATGTAGTTGCATGCACACATGTAGTTGCATGTACACATGTAGTTGCATGTACACATGTAGTTGCATGCACACATGTAGTTGCATGCGCACATGTACTTGCATGCACACATGTAGTTGCATGTACACATGTAGTTGCATGCACACATGTAGTTCGCACATGTAGTTGCATGCACGCACACATGTAGTTACATGCACACATGTAGTTGCATGCACACATGTAGTTGCATGCACACATGTAATTGCATGCACACATGTAGTTGCATGCGCACATGTAGTTGCATGCACACATGTACTTGCATGCACACATGTACTTGCATGCACACATGTAGTTGCATGCGCACATGTAGTTGCATGCACACATGTAGTTGCATGCGCACATGTAGTTGCATGCGCACATGTAGTTGCATGCGCACATGTAGTTGCATGTACACATGTAGTTGCATGTACACATGTAGTTGCATGTACACATGTAGTTGCATGCACACATGTACTTGCATGCACACATGTAGTTGCATGCACACGTGTAGTTGCATGCGCACATGTAGTTGCATGCACACATGTACTTGCATGCACACATGTAGTTGCATGCGCACATGTAGTTGCATGCGCACATGTAGTTGCATGCGCACATGTAGTTGCATGCACACATGTAGTTGCATGCACACATGTGGTTGCATGCGCACATGTAGTTGCATGCGCACATGTAGTTGCATGCACACATGTAGTTGCATGCGCACATGTAGTTGCATGTACACATGTAGTTGCATGCGCACATGTAGTTGCATGTACACATGTAGTTGCATGTACACATGTAGTTGCATGCACACATGTAGTTGCATGCACACATGTAGTTGCATGCGCACATGTAGTTGCATGTACACATGTAGTTGCATGTACACATGTAGTTGCATGTACACATGTAGTTGCATGCACACATGTAGTTGTATGCACACATGTAGTTGCATGCACACATGTACTTGCATGCGCACATGTAGTTGCATGTACACATGTAGTTGCATGTACACATGTAGTTGCATGTACACATGTAGTTGCATGCACACATGTAGTTGCATGCACACATGTACTTGCATGCGCACATGTAGTTGCATGTATACATGTAGCTGCATGCAGCATGCACACATGTAGTTGCATGCACACATGTAGTTACATGTACTTGCATGTGCACATGTAGTTGCATGCGCACATGTAGTTACATGCACACATGTAGTTGCATGCGCACATGTAGTTGCATGCGCACATGTAGTTGCATGTACACATGTACTTGCATGCACACATGTAGTTGCATGCACACATGTAGTTGCATGCACACATGTAGTTGCATGCACACATGTAGTTGCATGCACACATGTAGTTGCATGCACACATGTAGTTGCATGCACACATGTACTTGCATGCACACATGTAGTTGCATGCGCACATGTAGTTGCATGCACACATGTAGTTGCATGAACACATGTAGTTGCATGCGCACATGTAGTTGCACGCGCACATGTAGTTGCATGCACATGTAGTTGCATGTACACATGTAGTTGCATGTACACATGTAGTTGCATGCACACATGTACTTGCATGCGCACATGTAGTTGCATGCACACATGTAGTTGCATGCACACATGTAGTTGCATGCACACATGTACTTGCATGCACACATGTAGTTGCATGAACACATGTAGTTGCATGCGCACATGTAGTTGCATGCACACATGTAGTTGCATGAACACATGTAGTTGCATGCGCACATGTAGTTGCATGCGCACATGTAGTTGCATGCACACATGTAGTTGCATGTGCACATGTACTTGCATGCACACATGTAGTTGCATGCGCACATGTAGTTGCATGTACACATGTAGTTGCATGAACACATGTAGTTGCATGCGCACATGTAGTTGCATGCGCACATGTAGTTGCATGCACACATGTAGTTGCATGCGCGCACACATGTAGTTGCATGCACACATGTAGTTGCATGCGCACATGTAGTTGCATGCACACATGTAGTTGCATGCGCACATGTAATTGCATGCACACATGTAGTTGCATGCGCACATGTAGTTGCATGCACACATGTAGTTGCATGTACACATGTAGTTGCATGTACACATGTAGTTGCATGCACACATGTAGTTGCATGCGCACATGTAGTTGCATGCACACATGTAGTGGCATGTACACATGTAGTTGCATGCACACATGTAGTTGCATGCGCACATGTAGTTGCATGCACACATGTACTTGCATGCACACATGTAGTTGCATGCGCACATGTAGTTGCATGCACACATGTACTTGCATGCACACATGTAGTTGCATGCACACATGTAGTTGCATGTACACATGTAGTTGCATGTACACATGTAGTTGCATGCACACATGTAGTTCGCACATGTAGTTGCATGCGCACATGTAGTTGCATGCACACATGTAGTTGCATGCACACATGTAGTTGCATGCACACATGTAGTTGCATGCACACATGTAGTTGCATGCACACATGTAGTTGCATGCACACATGTAGTTGCATGCACACATGTAGTTGCATGCGCACATGTAGTTGCATGCACACATGTAGTTGCATGCACACATGTAGTTGCATGCACACATGTAGTTGCATGCACACATGTAGTTGCATGCACACATGTAGTTGCATGCACACATGTAGTTGCATGCACACATGTAGTTGCATGCGCACATGTACTTGCATGCACACATGTAGTTGCATGCACACATGTAGTTGCATGCACACATGTAGTTGCATGCACACATGTAGTTGCATGCGCACATGTAGTTGCATGCACACATGTAGTGGCATGTACACATGTAGTTGCATGCACACATGTAGTTGCATGCGCACATGTAGTTGCATGCACACATGTACTTGCATGCACACATGTAGTTGCATGCGCACATGTAGTTGCATGCACACATGTACTTGCATGCACACATGTAGTTGCATGCACACATGTAGTTGCATGTACACATGTAGTTGCATGTACACATGTAGTTGCATGCACACATGTAGTTGCATGCGCACATGTAGTTGCATGCACACATGTAGTTGCATGCACACATGTAGTTGCATGCACACATGTAGTTGCATGCGCACATGTAGTTGCATGCGCACATGTAGTTGCATGCACACATGTAGTTGCATGCACACATGTAGTTGCATGCACACATGTAGTTGCATGCACACATGTAGTTGCATGCACACATGTAGTTGCATGCGCACATGTAGTTGCATGCACACATGTAGTTGCATGCACACATGTAGTTGCATGCACACATGTAGTTGCATGCACACATGTAGTTGCATGCACACATGTAGTTGCATGCACACATGTAGTTGCATGCACACATGTAGTTGCATGCGCACATGTACTTGCATGCACACATGTAGTTGCATGCACACATGTAGTTGCATGCACACATGTAGTTGCATGCACACATGTAGTTGCATGCACACATGTAGTTGCATGCGCACATGTAGTTGCATGCACACATGTAGTGCTGTATAAATTATTACAACTACAACTACATTACAAGTACAACTACAGTATAAATTATACAGTTTGAACAAATTCACCAATCCTAACACCTCTAGGTACAGGCCTATTCTAATTAACTGCAGAGATCCCTTCTGTATGGATTAGCGAGGTTGCACTATCACCATACTTAGGTATGATCATACTGAAGTTGAGATAGGTAGGATCATACTGAAGTTGGGATAGGTATGATCATACTGAAGTTGGGATAGGTATGATCATACTGAAGTTGGGATAGGTATGATCATACTGAAGTTGGGATAGGTATGATCATACTGAAGTTGGGATAGGTATGATCATACTGAAGTTGAGATAGGTATGATCATACTGAAGTTGAGATAGGTAGGATCATACTGAAGTTGGGATAGGTATGATCATACTGAAGTTGGGATAGGTATGATCATACTGAAGTTGGGATAGGTATGATCATACTGAAGTTGGGATAGGTATGATCATACTGAAGTTGGGATAGGTATGATCATACTGAAGTTGAGATAGGTATGATCATACTGAAGTTGGGATAGGTATGATCATACTGAAGTTGAGATAGGTATGATCATACTGAAGTTGAGATAGGTATGATCATACTGAAGTTGGGATAGGTATGATCATACTGAAGTTGGGATAGGTATGATCATACTGAAGTTGGGATAGGTATGATCATACTGAAGTTGAGATAGGTATGATCATACTGAAGTTGAGATAGGTATGATCATACTGAAGTTGAGATAGGTATGATCATACTGAAGTTGGGATAGGTATGATCATACTGAAGTTGAGATAGGTATGATCATACTGAAGTTGGGATAGGTATGATCATACTGAAGTTGAGATAGGTATGATCATACTGAAGTTGGGATAGGTATGATCATACTGAAGTGGAGATAAGTATGACCATACTAAAGTGGAGATAAGTATGGCCGTACTAAAGTGGAGATAGGTATGACCATATTGAAGTAGAGATGGGTATGACAAAACTGAAGTGGATTGACTATTGAAGTCAAGAGGCACCCATAGTCAAAGACCTCAGTTCACAAGCTCTGGACCTCAGCATTTGCACAGTTTTACTGCACCCCCAACCCCCCAAAAGTAATAAACCACGACCGATATGTGTGCTTCAATTCATGTGTGAACTTCGAAATGAGGTCTTGACCTTAATTAATAAGGGGGGACTACACCTGAAACCACCGAAATTTGACGCATTTTTGTAGTCATCATAACTCCCCCCCCCCCCCCCCCCCCCTTTCTTCTGTGAAGATACTTTTGATACCAACTTGTTGCTCATTCTGTGTGCTTTAAGATGATATGTGAAATGTCTCTATAGGCACCTTTTCTTAGAAGATACATCCAAAAAGGCAAGGGTCACTCCAAAAATTGCACCCCCCAAACTGCGGCAAGGATAATTCCAAAGTGCCTGGTCTACAGATGCCCAAATTTGGTTTGTATTACCAAGACATTATAGCTGTGATATAACGGAGGCATATTTTTCAACACATCTCATGTTCATTAGTTCTAAGGCATTTTATTTCCAACCACGCAAAATACACGCAAAATCTGTGACGGTCACCTCTTCTAATCACCATAACTCGGCAATGCTTCAAGTAAAAAAAGAATTGAAACCGTTATATCACAGATCACTAAAAGAGCTCTCAAATGAACCCTCAAATATTAAAACTGAGTCAAGTGTGGCAAAGTTATGTTCGCCGCAAAATCAGAACAAAATAGATTTTCAAAATTCCTGGTAATAATATGTGTTGAAGGAGGGACAGTTGCATTTTTGGGGGTAGAGTGATCCACATGTATTTTTCTCGGTTACCACTTTATAACTCCATAGATCCCGTAAACTTCATGGTATGGACTTGATATATAGCTCAAAAGATAGGTCTCTCTGGGTGCTCTCTTTTGATACTAAAATATTTTTCATAAGTATAACTATAGCCAAGTTACAGGAGCTACAAGTGGAGGGAACCTCAATGCCTGAACTGGCAGCATAAATATCTCCAGATTGCCAAGTGCTAGAGAGTTGAAATTAGCTAGAGGAAGCCCTACTCTATTCAACGAGTGTTTTCATTAGGCGCTAAAACGTAAGTACGTGGTCAAGCGCGCGGGTGGAAAATACAAGTTTCATATATGAAGTTATGCACCTTTTTGTGCATGCTATTGAATGTACTTTCTTTTGATATGCGCATCTACTACCTAGGTGAAGTTATGGATCCCACCTCAGTATCAGGGGCAAATATTCTAACTCATGGCCACTTAGTCCTAACCCACTTCCCACTTAGGAAGTGCTTAGAGTGATCATAGAAGTGCAAAGTGAATGGCTAAAAAGATCATTAGCACATCAACTGATTTTTAAGAGAGGTCAACATGAAGTTCTAAACATGGTATGTATAATCTACACAGTTCCTTATAGGACAGGAACTTAATTAAGATAGCCAGATTAATGGAATGACTTGCACAATGGGTGTTACTGTACAATGCCTTGGGCTGCTTCTCTCGAAGTAATGCCTGCATACCAGTTATCTTCCCACTCATCGTTGAGGCCCCATCATACCCTTGCCCTCGCAATTCACCCAGTGATAAGCCAAGCCCCTCCAAGGTCATTTGCTATATCAGCTGCTTGGACTCTCTCAAGTTTTACAAATGAAACAAACTCTTCTCGAATGTCACCATGGCCATCAACAAAATGAAGGCATATGGGCAAATGCTCTACATTGTGACATGAAACCTCATCGGCTAGAACGGAAAAATATTTTGCTTCTTTTATATCTCAGATATTGTTTTGACAAGAATCATATCATAGCCTATCATTCATTTTGAGTCCTTGGTGATAAGTGTGTTGCATTCTTTGTCTTGGTACAATAAAGATGCTCATATATCTCAGCAAAAGATTTTAGCAGTGCTAAAAAGTTGCCAGGATTCTTTGACGATGCAACATCCTCTAACTTTCCATGAAATGCAATACCCTGTTTGCCTAAGAAAACAATTGCTCGTACAATTGCCTCAGTATTGCCTGTTTTCACTTATTTTCTTTTGAACAGCAGTGCTTGTCATTACATCTACTCGTGATGCTGGATTTTCTATTGTACATTTAAATGCATCTGCTTGCTGCAAACAATCACGATGGTATTGAAGCTTCGCATGATTACTCAAAGTGCAACTCATCTTGATCCAGTTAGAAAAAGGCTTAATTAACAGAAAACCTTTATCTTTACGTTGGCTAGATGGAAGAAACAGAGCACAAGGCGCACAAAAGACACCATCTACCTTAGAACTGTAGACTAGCCAAGGATATTTACTGAGCCACGATACGTTAAACTTTCAGTGATAGCCATGTGATAAGGTGCCAGGAAGGACACTAGGCAATGGTACATCGTGGTGACATAAGAAAGAGTATCTAGCACCACTAGAAAGCTCATTTATTAAACAAGCAGCATTCAATAGACCTATTCGGAGATAATAAATCATACAATTCTGGTCCTTCGGCACTTCCACTTGAGCCTTCATTAAGTACAGGAACTTCATCTACATGAGAGGTTTCCAGAGTGGTACTGATTTCAGAATGATCCAGATCAGACTGAGGTTCACTAGAATCTGAATAAATGAGATTGGTTTATAAGTGTACAGGCTTCAAGCTAAATGGCTAGCAATAATTTCTCTTATCTTCATCCTCAATGGCTGTTATTTTGAAAAATGACCTGATGTCCATAGATTGTCGTTGCCTCTTCATGGTTGAGTTGTAGCTCACTAGTTCCACAACTACTATTAATGCTCACTACATGTGTATCATGTGTAACTGTGCAATGATTAGCTCATTAAGTTATACTGTAGTAATTTTGTTTCCACATTATCTAACACTATCTAACACTATCAATGTACCTGTGTATAATCAAAATTATATTAATGAAATGTGCCAGTGCCTGAAATGAAATCTGAAGGAGGGGAAAACACACACACAAACACATTCCAATGAATATGAAAGGGGGGTTCTGCAGAAGCAACAAGCAGCTGTCAGGTACAGCAAGAAGTAACAACAGGATGCATAGTATAACAAAGAGAAGGGGAGGGGAGGTAGACCCAATTAGCAATCAGGCCCAATTAGCAATCAGGTGATAGCTTGGCTAACAACTATGGTTTAAAAAAAAAATGTGTTGAAGCATATCATTACGATATCCTAGGCTAAGTCAGATTACAGAAACTCACCTACTACTTTAGCCCCTCTAGATGCAAGCAACAGAGCATATTCCTTCCCCAACCCTGACAAGGGTAGAGAAATTATCATAACATTTGGGATACTTGGTTCATTTTTTAATGACAATCAGCAGCGTAATGAAATCAAGCTGCAATTTACCTCCTCCTGCTCCAGTCACCAAAGCTACCCTCCCGTTGAAACGCAGCAGATTCGCCATCACACTCAGCATCAATCCAGACTGATTTGGCGCAGTTGACCCTTTACCTTAGGAACGCAAAAGGGTCGTCACATGATAAACCCCCCCCCCCCCCCCTGCATACGCCCATGTATGGGTATCCAGAGAGCAATCAAGACAAGAGGATAGCCTATACAAAAGAGTCGGTTATGCGCCTATGTAACCTCCGAGTTTGCGGTTACCCCGAGGCGAAGCCGAGGAATGTAACAGCAAACGAGGAGGTTACACTGGCGATAGGACTTATACTATATTGCGCATGCGCTAAACTACGGAAATGGAAGAATTTTTAACTCAAGGCGCCCCAGCTATTGACAAAGTACTGCTAGATAAACACGCAACTGAGTTGGAACAACTTCCTTCAACTGATAATCAAAAACTCCTTCAACTTCAGGGATTTATGAGCCCATATTTTGACATAGATAGGTATATAGATACATAGATAGATAATTTATTCAAGGGTAAGATGAAAGTATCTTTAGTTGAATCTGGCCTCGGCTGTTACGAGATCAACCTGAGGGGAGATATACTTTTGGGTGCGACCACTTGCTGATCGTGCACCTCGGATGCACTGTATTGATGCTCGGAGAAGAGTGAAGGAGAGTTTGCACCTCATCCATGCAAGAGTGTTGGAGTAGGACTGATCATTTTTCTCTGACAGCATTGAGGCTAGTCGTTTGAGTGATGTGGATGCAGCTTTACCTAGGCCACCTGTTGGAGCCATGACCAGTGGGGTGAACGATCCATGTTCAACTTCTCTCACTCGCTGTTCGTAAGACCTGATCTTTTCCCTCTCATGCTTTCTGTATGTCATGGTGCATGTCTCCCTTTAGGTAAAAAATATTTTTTTGCCCAAACCTTGTATATCATTTTGAAGCTCTTTCTTTGCTCTTTGTGTTCAACGATCAATGTGTTCAACGATCAATTTTTTTTTTAATTCATAATAATAAAAAGTTATGTTGCTTAGTGGGCAGCATGGCATCTATATGAACCCGGGAATAAAAAAATTAAAAAATTCTGATTGTTGTTAACAAAGAGTAATGTATTATCTAAACAAACACAAATTTGAAGTCATTTGATCCGATATCCAAGATGGGAATCTGTGAATGGTAATTTTGAGGAGGTCTGATGGATGCAGGTATATACCTAGATAGAAAAACACCTGTAAATATATCATTATACATATCACTTGAAAGCACATAGAAAGAGCTATCTTTTGACACAAAAATTATATTTGTAGCTAAAAGTTATGACGGTTTTTACTTCATGGCATGTTTTTTATGGTTTCACCCCCTTTAAGCTTGGCAACATATTTTGAACTGGCCTGTCATCGATTGCCTCCGAAGCTTAAGCTTTTAACAATAATATGGAAAGCAATTAAAAAAAACATTTGAGATTTCTCTCTCAAATCTCTGGTGTTTTATGCGGTCTCACTGAGTGCTTGCAGCCTCTGATGTTTGGCTAGGTCTCACTGAGTGCTTGCAGCCTCTGATGTTTGGCTAGGTCTCACTGAGTGCTTGCAGCCTCTGATGTTTGGCTAGGTCTCACTGAGTGCTTGCAGCCTCTGATGTTTGGCTAGGTCTCACTGAGTGCTTGCAGCCTCTGATGTTTGGCTGGGTCTCATTGAGTGCTTGCAGCCTCTGATGTTTGGCTAGGTCTCACTGAGTGCTTGCAGCCTCTGATGTTTGGCTGGGTCTCATTGAGTGCTTGCAGCCTCTGATGTTTGGCTAGGTCTCACTGAGTGCTTGCAGCCTCTGATGTTTGGCTAGGTCTCACTGAGTGCCTGGCCTCCATTAGGTCAAATGCAGACTGAAGAATTCAGTTAAAACTTGCAAAAAAATAACATCATATTATGAACCTCCTCCCACTTCCCCCACTTAAACAAAGCTGGCCACGTTCTCCACTTGACACTGCAAGGTGAGCTACTTGTCTGAGGGAAGAAGCCTCCATCTTGTGGGGGGTAAATATCTGACAGGGAACATGCAAGGACACCCACACACAACACCTGTACCTATCACTCTCTATTAACTAGAGTATCAGGGTGGGTTGCCATAGTTTCCTACTTCAGTTGCCCCTAGATGGTATTTGTTACTGAACATCACGCTGCCACAAACTTGACAGGTTCCAAGCTTTTCTAGTAGCATTTATGTGTTACTGAATAGGATAGAGAGAGAGAGAGTGGTGTACAAATTGCATAAGTACACTTAGCGAAGTGTTGTGTGGTCTACAAGAAAAGAGAATATATATGTATTGTGGTATCCTAGCAGATGCGCTAGGTGGTACACGCAATTGAATTGTGAATAGAAATAGTAATTGAAAGAACACTTGCCCAAGCACTTGCAACAAAATACTGACAACTGCACAAACAGGAAATGAGTTTGCTAGTTCCACAATAAACCACAATCATGAATATACTTATACAATTGTTACACGACTATCTAAACAAGGTCCACAAAGTACAGATATCACATGTGTGTGTAGATCAGCCATAAAGTCACAGACGAGGTATCATATCAACCACACAAACACACAGGAAAGATGAAGAACCAGGTGAGGAATACTGTGCAGTATGTAGCTGATGATGATGCAGTGGGTTGCAGAGTTTCCTCTGTCTCCAAGGTCTCTGTGGACTTTGTTGGTGTTGGCACGTAGGGTGGAGATGCCCACAGTTTACAGGGGGGAAGAGCCTCTTGTAGAATCGCACTCAAATCAGCATCAAAGCTGGATGGGTGGAAGGAATATTATAATAATGTGTGCTATATATGACAATAGGAAGTGTTAGTTAAAGCTGAGAGCTTATAGCATTAGTCTCCTGGAAGATGGGCATCTAGATCATTGACCACCAACATTCTGTAGTAAATTTTGTAATCTTTTCAAAACATTTTTCCTGTTCATTGAATCAGCATTGGATCAGCATTGGATCCTAACACTGAAGAATGCCACTCCTCACAGCAAGTGCACCACAGCATAAGCACCACTACACACACACACTCTAAGATGATAAGTGTGCAGGCTAATTGGGTATCCAAGTGTTGCTCATTCTGTGCAGGCTAATTGGGTATCCAAGTGTTTCTCATTCTGTGCAGGCTAATTGGGTATCCAAGTGTTTCTCATTCTGTGCAGGCTAATTGGGTATCCAAGTGTTGTGCAGGTATCCAAGTGTTGCTCATTCTGTGCAGTATCCAAGTGTTGCTCATTCTGTGCAGGCTAATTGGGTATCCAAGTGTTATATTGTTATTAATTTTTTTAAACCTGCACATGCCAGTAGACTGCTCTATCATTTCTTTGAAAACTTACTTCCAACTTGAGAGAGTGAGAGGCAAAAATATCATTTCTTTGAAAACTTACTTCCACTCTGTGAGACACAGCAAAACAGCAAGAGGTTGGGTTTTTTGCCATACATTTGCTGGTGCTCATTTCTTCAGAATGTGAAAACATGTCACTGTGATGTCATCTTGTTAAAATATATCTCTGGCTAGAGCAATACATGTAGTTCTAACCTTAGATGTTCTGGTCCTAGCCACACCTCCTGGCTTTAACCCTATCCACTGCATGCTCTGGCCCACTAGTATTAAGGACTAACTTGAGCTATGATCCTTACCCTTAACCCTAGTGCTGCCCTGCCCTAATCTTAGCTGCTACCTTGTAACCTTGGCTACTGTCCTAGCCCTTGCCCCAGTCCTATATACTGTCCTAACTGAATAACAGCTTCCTCTGGCCTGACTCTAGCTACTGCCATGCCCCTAATCTAGGGTCTGCCCCAGCCATAGCCACTACCATGGTCCTCTAGCTATCAGTAGTGGCACCAAGGGGGGAAATCGCCAGGGAAAAGGTATTATTCCACAATGGTGTAGGTCAATTTAATGACGAAGTTAAAGAATTGCAGTTGACCCAACCCTTAACTCTTCCTCTTCAAATTGAGTCCAATGTGGCTAAGAAGGCAGAAAACTGCCTGAGCGGCCCTTTTGGGTCCCCATCCCTTAGCTGCTCTAGCCTTAGACAACCCGACCTAGCTGCTGCCTTGGTCCTAGCCATTCCCAGTCCTAGGTACTGCCCAGCCCTAACTGAGAACTTAAACCATACGCACCTCTATTGTCGCCTAAATATCAGGGTGGGGGGTGGGAACAACATTCAGCCCCACTTACAAAAAAAATCAACTTCATTAAAGATCTTGGCATTATTCTCTTTGCCGATGTCCTCTATCGGCGTGTAGCTAGCAACATGACCGATCGACTTTAAAATAGACTTCTCCAGTAATCGACCTTTGGCTGCATATTTCACGTTCCGGTTACGTGCTTCACAACTGCATGAAATTGAAGTCTGATTCACCTCAATAATGAGAGCAGGATTACTCGCAGCATTAAGTCGCTGATGCACCAGCTGAAGGTGAACTACTTCAATAATCTGTTCAACTTTATTTTTCTAACACACCCTAACACTTGGAATTCTGTGCCATTGATGCACAAGCATATTGGCAGTAAAGGCTCTAAGGCTTCATCAACTGACACATCTGCTTCAACCTGATGAAAATATTATAATAATCAACTTGTATTTTTAGTCTCTCGACGTTTCGACTAGATGCTCTAGCCTCCATCAGCATCCATCAGGAATGCACTTTTGGCACTGTGTGGTGATGGAAAGTAATAGCGTCCCAAAATCATTATTCAAGGATATCGTATCATCTATTTATTGCAGACATTATCCTTCATAAGTCTTAATTTTTCTACCAGAAGGAGATTCCAAATTGTTCAATACATTGCAATGACTAATCTCTTCCTCAGTTGAGTAAAGGACAGTCCATTGAAACATACGCTTGCCTTTGTGCAGTATCATGTCTAGATGAGCTGAGTCTGCAAGCGGCTGCATGTCTTGGCTATAAAGAAGTGATCAGTTTGCTTCCTCTCTTATGAGAATAGTTAACAGCCTAGACCTTCAACACAACCAGGTAGCTAGTTAAGCATGCATCTATGTGTTGTAGACAAGTATGTATACTTGAGTATGTAATTGGTTAGTCAGGAACAATATTGAGCAACCTCTTGCAATAGGCTCATCAACTATACACTTTGACAAAAATATATATATGTATACAATATGGAATTGACAAGTCAAGATGAGTAAAACAATGAATTGGATCCTTAGATTAATACGAGAGGAAGCTCTGGTTTATGGATCTTAGGAGTATCAATAAGTAATTGTGTACTTCCAGTGGGGCAAATTCTATACTGCAGTTGTTATTTCTCCAATCTTTTCCAAATTTAGTACATGACTTGTCCTGCTTCCCTGAGTCTTGGCATACCTTCTTCAATGTTGCATATGTCTTGGACTCCAGCGTTCCTGCCAGCTTTAACATGGTGAAGGAGCAGAGGAAGAATGGCAGAGCTGAGGAAGATGGATGAGATCATGATAGCAAAATTTCAATACTAACAGGAATGCTGGAGTCCAAGATTTGTGTTTTGTATAGGAGTACCATGAATTATTTAAAGCAGACCTCTAGCTGGCAATACGAGTATATGTTCAAGGATTCTGGACATGTTAGCAAGCTTATTCAAGGTAAATGTTTTTTATGGATGAGTGTCTTGTCAGTTTTGATGTTCCATCTCTTTTTATCAATCTTCCTAAAGATGATGCAGTGAAAATCATTTTTGAAATCTTGCTGAAATACAAGAACTGATCTTAGAGGACTGCATTAGGATTTCTGAACTGTTGGAGTATTGCCTAAAATCCATTTACTTCACTTCAGGTATCAAGGAAATGCTACAAGCAGAAAAGGGTGCAGCAATGGGCTCTCCAGTATCTGCAGTGGTAGCCAACCTTTATGTGGAATTCATTAATGAAGAATTGACACTCACAACTGCCCCCCTGAAGCGAAGGTGTTGGGAGAAATATAATGATAACACCTTTTGCATTGTGAAGAAAGAAGCATTGTGAAGAAAGAAGGGGAGAGCAGGAATTGTTGGACCACCTGAACAACATAAGGATATCCATACCATCGAGCTTTAAGTGGATGGATCATTGCCTTTTCTGGATTGCTACCTACACAGAAAGGAAGACAGAAGGCTAATTGCAACATTTTACAAAAAATCAAATGTATTCACAAACAAGTCCCTAAATTATGAATCATACAATGTTAGAATAGTAGTTGTGAAGAGCTTGTATCACAGAGTAGTGATGGAGAAAGAAGACTTATGGAAAAAAGAATTGATAGAGAATAGTTATCCACAAGCTTCCGACACCTTTTCTTCTGCAAGTATACCTAAACGTAAATATGTACATAATGCAGGAAATCAGGGTTCTGGGAAGAAGTATCCTATGGTAGTAATTCTTTATTTAGCAGGGAAGAGTAAAGACATCAGGAGTGTCTGCAGGAAGTTGCCCATCATAGTCATTTTCAGATCTGTAAGAATTATGAGGGCACAACTGAGCAGATAATTACTAGCTAGTGTGCACTCATGCATTGTGTACCATATTCCTTGCAGCTGTGGGAAGTACTACATATATATAGTGGAAACCAACAGAATACTGGAGACTATAATAATAGAATGAAAGAGAAATCTGCATCTATGGGCAGACAAACCCATCAATAACACAGCAATTAATAAAGCTAATCTACAGTAAATAACACAAGCATTAATCTTTACAAAACAGTAAATAACACAAGCATTAGTAAAGCTAATCTTTAGATAATACAAGCATTACTAAAGCTAATCTTTACAAAACAGTGAATAACACAAGCATTAGTAAAGCTAATCTTTACAAAACAGTAAATAACACAAGCATTAGTAAAGCTAATCTTTAGATAATACAAGCATTACTAAAGCTAATCTTTACAAAACAGTGAATAACACAAGCATTAGTAAAGCTAATCTTTACAAAACAGTAAATAACACAAGCATTAGTAAAGCTAATCTTTAGATAATACAAGCATTACTAAAGCTAATCTTTACAAAACAGTAAATAACACAAGCATTAGTGTAAAGCTAATCTTTAGATAATACAAGCATTACTAAAGCTAATCTTTACAAAACAGTGAATAACACAAGCATTAATAAAAAATAACACAAGCATTAATAAAGCTAATCTTTACAAAACAGTGAACAACACAAGCATTAATAAAGCTAATCTTTAGAAAATAGTTAATAATACAAGCAGCTAATCTTTGCAAAACAGTGAATAACACAAGCGCTAATCTTTAGAATAATACAAGCATTAATAAAGCTAATCTTTAGAATAATACAATTAATAAAGCTACTCTTTAGAAAATAGTTAATAATACAAGCATTAATAAAGCTAATCTTTACAAATAACACAAGCATTAGTAAAGCTAATCTTTACAAAGCAGTGAATAACACAAGCGCTAATCTTTAGAATAATACAAGCATTAATAAAGCTAATCTTTAGAATACAAGCATTAATAAAGCTAATCTTTAGAAAATAGTTAATAATACAAGCATTAATAAAGCTAATCTTTACAAATAACACAAGCATTAGTAAAGCTAATCTTTACAAAGCAGTGAATAACACAAGCATTAGTAAAGAATAACACAAGCATTAATCTTTAAAAACTAACTAACACAAGCACTAGTAAAGCTAATCTTTACAAAATAGTGAATAACTCAAGCATTAATAAAGCTAATCTCTCTAAAAATCATGCCAGTTTGAAAATATAATAACAAGCCGAGAGAAGGGGAAAAGAGAAGTGATAAAAGTATTGAGCATATTTGCATTAAAAGATTCAAATTCCAAACATAAAAGTACTTGATAACAACTATTTAATTACAGGTGTTGAAACTGCCAACAAAACTGTCAAAAGGTCTATAATATTATTCTCCACATGGAGCAGTGCCCAGTTATCTTAGTAGCTGTGCTCCCCATGAAACTGGGTGTATAGTGCTTGCACTCATAAGTATGTGATCCAGTGTATCATCTATAACTTTTTGTTTGTTCACGCGATGCTAATAAATCTTGGAACTGAGATGGGTAACTGGACAATTAATGAACTTGACCTTTAAATCATTCTTGTTGTAAAAAAATATAATATTCTCAACAATGCTTTATCCTTTTCCTCTCATTTTATAGTAACTAATAATATCTCAACAATGCTTTATCCATTTTTATGCAGTTAGAGTAACTAATATTCTAGTAATATCTCAACAATGCTTTGTCCTTTTCCTCTGATTTTTATGTGGTTATATATAGTAACTAATGTTCTAGTAATATCTCAACAATGCTTTGTCCTTTTCCTCTGATTTTATGTGGTTATAGTAACTAATGTTCTAGTAATATCTCAACAATGCTTTGTCCTTTTGCTTTGTCCTTTTCCTCTCATTTTTATGTGGTACATGTAACAATATATAATGTTCTAGTTATATCTCAACAATGCTTTGCCCTTTTCCTCTCAATTTTATGTGGTAATAGTAACTAATATTCTAGTAATATCTCAACAATGCTTTGTCCTTTTCCTCTGATTTTTATGTGGTTATAGTAACTAATGTTCTAGTAATATCTCAACAATGCTTTGTCCTTTTCCTCTCATTTTTATGTGGTAACAGTAAATAATGTTCTAGTAATATCTCAACAACCTCTGATTTTTATGTGGTTATAGTAACTAATGTTCTAGTAATATCTCAACAATGCTTTGTCCTTTTCCTCTCATTTTTATGTGGTAACAGTAAATAATGTTCTAGTAATATCTCAACAACCTCTGATTTTTATGTGGTTATAGTAACTAATGTTCTAGTAATATCTCAACAATGCTTTGTCCTTTTCCTCTCATTTTTATGTGGTAACAGTAAATAATGTTCTAGTAATATCTCAACAACCTCTGATTTTTATGTGGTTATAGTAACTAATGTTCTAGTAATATCTCAACAATGCTTTGTCCTTTTCCTCTAATTTTTATGTGGTAACAGTAAATAATGTTCTAGTAATATCTCAACAACCTCTGATTTTTATGTGGTTATAGTAACTAATGTTCTAGTAATATCTCAACAATGCTTTGTCCTTTTCCTCTCATTTTTATGTGGTACATGTAACAATAAATAATGTTCTAGTTATATCTCAACACAATGCTTTGTCCTTTTCCTCTGATTTTTATGTGGTTATAGTAACTAATGTTCTAGTAATATCGCAACAATGCTTTGTCCTTTTCCTCTCATTTTTATGTGGTTATAGTAACTAATGTTCTAGTAATATCTCAACAATGCTTTGTCCTTTTCCTCTCATTTTTATGTGGTAACAGTAAATAATGTTCTAGTAATATCTCAACAACGCTTTGTCCTTTTCCTCTGATTTTTATGTGGTTATAGTAACTAATGTTCTAGTAATATCTCAACAATGCTTTGTCGATTTTTATGTGGTTATAGTAACTTAATATCTCAACAATGCTTTGTCCTTTTCCTCTGATTTTTATGTGGTTATAGTAACTAATGTTCTAGTATAACAGTAAATAATGTACTAGTAATATCGCAACAATGCTTTGTCCTTTTCCTCTGAATTTTATGTGGTTATAGTAACTAATGTTCTAGTAATATCTCAACAATGCTTTGTCCTTTTCCTCTCATTTTTATGTGGTAACAGTAAATAATGTTCTAGTAATATCTCAACAACGCTTTGTCCTTTTCCTCTGATTTTTATGTGGTTATAGTAACTAATGTTCTAGTAATATCTCAACAATGCTTTGTCCTTTTCCTCTGATTTTTATGTGGTTATAGTAACTAATGTTCTAGTAATATATCTCAACAATGCTTTGTCCTTTTCCTCTCATTTTTATGTCGAAGCGAAGGATGACATCTATCATACTAGTTTATAAGGTTATGGAACATAAAATGGACACCAGCCATGTGGAACACCGCAAGCTTGTCTAGATGGAGCAAAACCTTAAGATGGAGCGCAAGC
The DNA here is from genome assembly GCA_028752905.1 of Cladorhizidae sp. MBARI D1340-BT2. Lineage (NCBI taxonomy): Eukaryota > Metazoa > Porifera > Demospongiae > Poecilosclerida > Cladorhizidae > Cladorhizidae sp. MBARI D1340-BT2. Next base: position 9,955,871 of record JAQNBH010000009.1, read on the forward strand.
TTGTACAGGTGAAGCACAAGCGTCTCTTCTCCAGGTGGAGTGCAAGCTTCTCCAGGTGGAGCGCAAGCTTTACCAGGTGGAGCACCACAAGCTTCTCCAGATGGAGCGCAAGTTTCTCCAGGTGGAGCACAAGCTTCTCAAGGTGGAGCACTACAAGCTTCTCCAGGGGCACAAGCTTCTCCAAGAAAGCTCTCGCATGCTCTCATCATCCATCCTGTAGAATATTTAAAATGAAACTAAACCAACCCATAGCCCCTAGATATGATGCCACTATGTTGACTACCACTTATAGCCTCAAAAACCCTAAACAAAGTGTGGATATAATCATCAGACTCCCAAAACACACTTACTTTGCAAGTTGTTACCAACAAGCATCCCCACTCTGTCCAAGGACTGTTTTTGAGATTTGAGTGGCAGTGAACTTAGTGTTGCATCATAACCAGAGGCTATGGATTGTTTTGCTATCATTTTCTTGCAAAGTAAGAGATTCTGATGATTATATCCCCACTCTTTCCAGAGCTATTTCATATCAGAGGTCTTCATGTTGGCCAATAATATGGAACGTGGAATGCGACAAAAATGTGAAGTGAAAAAGTCACAAAAAATCGTTCACAAAAAATCGTTAACAAAAAATCGTTCACAAAAAATCTTTCACAAAAAATCTTTCACAAAAAATCGTTCACAAAAAATCGTTCACAAAAAATCGTTCACAACAAAAAAATGGTCACAAAAAATCGTTCACAAAAAATCGATCGTTCACAAAAAATCGATCGTTCACAAAAAATCGATCGTTCACAAAAAATCGTATTATGACCTTGACTATGTACTTCATTTTCCTCAACTAAATTTCAACCTCAAGTAGACCACACCCTCAAGTAGACTGCATCCTCAAATAGATCCTGGTCACAAAGTCAAAATGAATTGAAGCAATTTCTCAGGGCATCTGCAGTCTTCTGGTGATAACATTATGAATGGACTATGCTTAGGGCATCTGCAGTCTTCTGGTGATAACATTATGAATGGACTATGCTCCATAAGTTATATAAGCGAGGGAAACAAGAAGACTTAAAGACAAATTCCAGGGGTTTAAATGTTTTGGGGGGCTGCTGGTTTACTACTGTACCATAGTTAAGAGTCAAGGCAAGCTTTTAATTAAGTGTTTTTGGAGCTAACATAAGGCAGAAACCACAGTCGGGTATGCTAAGAAGCTGTCAATGTGCGTTTTAGCTGATATATTAGCTGTATTTTTGTGTTTTTTTGCCGTCTGCCATTTCCAATATAACAAAATACTTTTCTATTTCACAGAACCAAAATATTAGGAACCCCGCTCTTTTTCATGCAACTGACCTAATGCATACCTGAATCCCAACATTTTAGAGCACACATATATCACAGAGGGTTGCATGCGTGTGGACTAAATTTGGACAGACACGCTAGAGATTTGCTCCTGAGGTCTGGCAGAGCTGGAATGCAAGCTAACTCGGTGTAGTACGTAATAACGTATTTGTGTTTATGTTAACTACAGTACATGATACTAACATTTCTGTGTTGCAGTGTTCTATGTATACTACAATACAAGATACTAACTAGCTAGCTATAACATATGTGCAGTGTCCTATGTATACTACAATACATGACACTAGCTAGCTATAACATATGTTGCAGTATCCTATGTATACTACAATACAAGATACTAGCTAGCTATAACATATGTTGCAGTATCCTATGTATACTACAATACAAGATACTAGCTAGCTATAACATATCTGTGTTGCAGCATCCTAATACATGACACTAGCTAGCTATAACAGCTGTGTTGCAGCATCCTATGTAGACTGAAATCACCAGTTGTGTGAGTTCTGGAATTTTTGTTATATTGTGTTCCACTCACGAACTAATAATGTTTCTATTATCATGAGTAGCCAAGGCATTACAATATCCTATCCTCGGTCTTAGCATTTAGAAAACTGAGTCCATGCATGCATATCTAAGGAGAGAGCTTGAGTCCCCTAAGCCTCTCCCTTGCTCTGACCAGAACAAAGAATAGGCAGATATTTTAGTCTAATTCAAGGACTATGTACATATGGACATCACACCTACCCATCTATGATTGTATTGAAATGCCATTGCTCATAAGTGAAATGCAGCCAATGCTATGAGATATAAAATGTTGGTGTCTCAGAGTATAAATCTGTGAGAAAAAAGCTGAGAGACATTTATCTGAGGAACAGCTAATGAAGGCTCAATTGCTGTTGCTTTCAATGAAGATAATGATGCATAAGATGTCTGCATCCACTGCACTGGGTAGCCAAACTGGAGATGGAGAGATCTGTGATTTTAATTATCTCTTCATGATGAAGCCGACCTGGAAGGAAGAGCAATCGACAAATAAATGCACAAAGCTATTATTACCTGATTGATATCTAAATGTTGGGGCATTTCATGAAATTAATAGAACATGTGCAATCTAATTAGATTGAAGATGTGTTGTATTTACAACATGCATCATATTCTATTTTGGTGTCCTGGATTCATAATTCTAATGGTTTTTCATGCCACAAAAATGGAACTTAATATGTTATCTTATTGCAGGCTTATCTGTATACTAAAACATCAAATATCATGCACTACAAATTGAACTTTTAGAAGAGGACAATGAGGATGAAGTTATTTCAGTTGTTGAAGAAGCTGTCAGTGGAACTATCGTAATTGTAAATGAAGAAACACTTGATCACCTTTTGGAGCAAGTTGAACTAGCATTTGAGTATATTATTCTGCTCAATGGTCAACAAAATGAATTATTCTCTGCCCTAAGGGATTTATTTTTGGCATTTATTTTTGGCCATTGCAAATGACAAGGAGAATAGGACAAAAAGGAAGGGAAGGCCTACAATACCAATCAGTGAAGAGCAATTACAATTTCTTATTGAGAATGGTTTAACTATTGTCAATATTAGTGAACTGTTTGGTTGCTCAAGGCGAACAAATTGAACGAAAGTTAAGACAGTTCAACATTTCCATTCAGAAATACAGTTCTATAACAAATTCAGATCCTGATGCAGCAGTAAAACAAATCACAACCTTATTTCCTCAATGTGGTGAAAAAACTCTGAGTGGAAGGCTTAAAAGCTGTGGTATTGTTGTTCAGCATGAAAGAGTCGGAGATTGTTTAGATCGAGTTGCTGCTTTGGGTGTCAGTTCACGGATTAGAAATGTATTGCACCGTCGTCAATACAATGTCTCGTCACCAAATGCTTTATGGCATATTGATGGATATCACAAATTGATTCGATGGATATTTGTTGTGCATGGTGGCATAGATGGCTTCAGTAGACTGGTCATGTATCTTAGCGTTGTCGTTCTGGTACTGTTCTCCATTCCTTTATGAAAGCTATAGAAGAGCATGGCCTTCCTTCTAGAGTACGGATGGACAGAGGTGGTGAAAATGTAGCAGTGGCCAGCGCAGTGGAGTAGGAACAGGGGGGGGGGGGGCGGGGGAGCCAGTGGCCCCCCAATAATTACCAGTCGGCCCCCCAATAATTACCAGTCGCCCCCCCCAATAAAACTAACATGAAACTAACATGTAAAAAAAAAATCAATGTATCTGTTACTATAATATTAATACATACTAAGTGGTAGTAAAATATTATTTTAGTAATGGCTGCAAAGCACCATAAATCAGTGGATATGAATGCAGGGTGGGGGGGGGCCCTACTACAATAAATATTGGGGAGCCACTCCACCCCCCCTCCCCAAGAAAATTAATCAGTCTGTACATACTATAGTACATAGCTTGCTATCCCAAACCATAAACCACCGATGTATGAAAGTGTTAATCTTAAGTAGCTGCTATCCCAAACCATAAACCACCCATGTGAAAGTGTTAATCATTAGTAATTAGTCAAAATCACATGACATACTGATAGCTAGCATGCAGTAGCTGGATAGCCATGGCCAAGAGGAAAAGGTGCTTTGAGAGTGGGCAATCTAATTTGACTTCATTCTTCAAATCAAGAGTACAACCTGAACAAGGTGAGATCATAATGTTTAGCTACCTAGGTACTCACTTACACTTCATCTTCCAGGAGATGAATCTGACTGTGACATTCACATGACAATGAAGAAAGCTCTGACAAACATTTTGAAAGCCATACACATCCATCTTCAGGTAGTAGTGGCATCTCTCAAATGGAAGTTCCATGTAGTGGTAGTTCTCAAGATCCTTCAGCTTTGGTTCCAGGTATCAGTACATGTAATGGTTCTTGTTGTACTGGTTCTGAAATATCACAACCAACAAATCCTACAATATTGAAGAAAACTGAAAGGTCTTTTGGTTCTGGTGGAAACGCCCGTAAGAGATCTTTTGGGGCTTCATGGTATAAGCAATATCCATGGCTTCACTTGTGCTGTTCAGAATTTAAGGTATATTGCATTTATTGTAAGCTTGCTATTAAGTTTAAATGTGAGCGTAGTAAGTATAAAAGCTGATCCAGCATTTTCTACTGTAGGATTTTCCAATTGGAAAAAGGCAATTGATAGGTTCAAAGATCATGAATCCTCTCTTGCTCATGGAGATTCGTTTGCAGCTTTCATTTCTTCAAGAAGTTCTTCTGTTAATGAGCTGTTGCTGAAAAGTTTAGATCAAAACCAAGCAAAACGAAGATGTAGCCTACTTCAACAACTTGCAGCACTACGGGGCATATCTATTCGAAATGACCATGCTGGTGGTTCCAATCTGAGAGTAATACTTAAAAGTGTACTAAATGAAAGTTCATGGGTATGTGAGAACAAGTACCAGTCACCCGAAATCATAAATGAAATGATTGAAATAATGGCACATAAAGTACGTTCCTTACTGTCAGAGGTGAATTTTCAACGCTGGTTCTCACTTATGGCTGATGAGACAAGAGATGTTGCAAATTGTGAGCAGTTGGTTTTATGTTTGAGATGGGTCTCAGAAAACTACCAAGTATTTGAAGATCAGGTTGGCCTTATTCAAGTCGATAATACCAGAGCTGAAACCATCTATTCATCCTTGAAGGATTGTCTTGTACGTTTAGGCATACCATTTCAAAATTGCAGGGGTCAGGCATATGATGGTGCCCGCAATTTTCAGGGACATGTAACTGGTGTAGCTAAAAGGTTTACTGATGATAATGCTGCAGCAATTTCTGTGCATTGTCTAGCTCATTGTGTCAATCTCTGCCTACAAGAAGTAGCTAGAAGTAGCAAGTTTATCAAAGAATGTTTGAATTTTGCAATGGACATAATTCAGCTAATCAAGTATTCTCCTAAACGGCAAATTATTTTTGAAGCTGTCCAGAAGCAACAAAACTCCTCCCCATCCACTTCTGGGATTAGGAGCCTATGTCCTACCAGGTGGACTGTTCGCACTAGTGCAATTATGAAGCTTTGCGGGAATGTATGGAGATATCATCTCATGGCACAGATGACTGTTCAAGGCGCGCTAATGGTATCCTTGCATTGATGGATCGTTTTTCAATATACTTTGGTCTAAAATTTTCAATTTTATTATTCAGCATGACTGAACAACTATCCATTCACCTGCAAGGAAAGGATACTAAAGTGGAAGATGCGGTGAATATGTGCATTAGATCACTACAGCAATTGAGGAGTGATGATAGTTTTCTAATATTTTTTGATTCCGTCAAAGAAGAGGCATCAAGAAAGTGTGATCCACCTGTCCTTCCTCGACAGAGACAGCTTCCAAGGCGAATTGATGATGGTACAGCTCAGCATGTGCATGCATCTGTAGAAGATTTCTACAGAAAAGAATATTTCCAAGCAATTGACAGTGTTATAGGAGATTTAGAGAATCGGGAAACTTTTTGCTGGTTAGAAAGTTGGAAAACTTGCTTCTTGATTGTGCCAATGGGAAGGCTGTTTTACTGCCTCAAGAATTATGCAAACTTTACCAAACTGATATTGATTTTGAGAAACTCAAATTACATTTACAAATGTTACCTGATGCCATAAAATCTACAGCTCTAGATGGCATTCAGATTCAGAAAGTTACAAGGGTTCAAACTATTTGTGATGACTTCAATGCACAATATAGCATCAAGTGTATGCTGACAGAAGTGCATAAGCTTTTGAAGATTTACTTGACAATCCTGTCACAACAGCTACAGCTGAACGCAGCTTCTCTGCTCTCAAGCGCATAAAAACGTATTTGAGAAACTCAATGATTCAACAACGTTTAAACCACTGCATGCTTCTACACATTCACCGGCAAAGAACTGATGACCTTAATCTATCTGAAATTGCACAAGAATTTATCGATAGGAATGAGAGGAGAAAGAACTTCTTTGGACGCTTTTGACTGTATATATAGCTAATTGTATTTTCCCCTTAATACTGACCTAAATCATATTACAATTTTTGCTGCCCTACATGATAGCTAATGGTATAATATATACTTGTGGTTGGGCATACCCAGGACTTTCTGAAGGGGAGGGCGCTCCAATTTGACTTTTAATATTCTAAGATGTCGAATGATTTTGAGGGAAACGGGTGGAAAAGCTGTGTGTTTTGCGGGCCACAGGTTGTTAGGGGAGGGGGGGGGGGGCAGTTGGTTAGGGGAGGGGGCTGCAGGTTGTTGGGGGAAGGGGACTGCAGTTATTTGGGGGTGGTGGCTGCAGGTTGTTGGGAGAGGGGGAGGGCACAGGTGACTGACCATCAAGGGCCAAAAATTTCCCTGAGATATATTTCTAGTTTGTTCTTTAATACTGAATTGTGAATACTAGAACGTTCTGTGTCCAAGTTCAACCCTGTAGCTGAATTCTTCAGAGCATTTGTTATTACTTTACAGAATGGCTATTAGTCCTCCAGAATGCATCAAAATCAATCTCAGAGCATCATATTTTTCAAAAGCACTCCATCTACATCGATACTGACTTTGGAATCCCCCCCCCCCCCCTCAAAATCCTGTGTCTCTTTAGACTGCCCCCCCCCCCCCCCAATGTGAAACATCTTCCTACTCTACTGCCAGGTATATGGTAGAGCACCCATAACGTGGTCCAGATCGAAGTAGCGCAATTACTGGGAGAAGCACACATAATCAGCGCATTGAACGTTTGTGGCGAGACCTCTTCACTGGATGCATATCATTCTTCTATTACCTCTTCTATCACTTGGAGGATATTGGGCTTCTGGATGTGGACCAATGATAAAACATATAATCGCAATATAGTTTCAAGCTTTTCATCTGAAGTACTATTTCGTACCCTCCCTCTGTGCTGGTACAGTCCGAGAACATAGACTTTTGATGGTAATGGGCATCATAATTCGCTTCTTTTTTTTAGGCATTGTGTTGCATGTGTGAGTGAGTGTGTGTAGACATAAATATACACCATCTTTATGTTTATATAAAGTTTGGATAGTATATACATAGATGCATACTGTAGCTGCTACAGCTGCCATGCCAGACACAATTCTTAATAAAGTCTCGAGTGCAATCATCATCAAACGTCGTCATTACCAACTCTCAGCAACAGTTTGGTCTGTAGCTGTGGAGTCACACACCACCAAAGCCATTGTTAGGACTATCCCTTCCTTGGATTCATTGTAGTCTGAATAAGTAGCTGGAATCCGAAGGATCAAGTCGCATGTTGATGATGATGGCAACTGAGGATTATGCACGAAAACTAGTGTAGGGGAATGGCTAAATCCAAGGGGAGGAATGCAATCAGCTCCTGAAAAAAGACAAACAAATCCTCCATCGAACATCCAATGTCATAATCTACATAAACAAAATATATATATTATAATTACAAGTCCATGGTAGCTGAGAACAAAGGCTTATAAGAAGCTATGTAGTTCAAGTGCATTTTAGCCGAGAAAAAAACACTTTTAAAAACATTGCAGAACTCACCAACACATTCATCCAGAAAATCAGCAAAATATGTTTGCTCTTCTGCAGGTCGATAGTAACTTCCTTTTACTGAGTACTTAACACATAGAATATTCTTGATCATATCTATATATAAGAGAAAAAATATACACACACACATCACATAACTCGTCAACCCACCAAAACAGCATTGACAAACCTGGTGTTAGAGCACAGTAACTCGACACAAAAAATTGCTCATAAAGGTCTGGAGTAACCTTTACCATGTCCAGGAACTCAAATAGATTTAGTCCTTCCCGAAATTGGTCCATTTCTGCTTTCACTTTGCCCATCAAGTGGTAGTCAAGTAGAGCTCCTACAATTTCAGAACGAAGATCCAGAGTGAAAAAGGAAATAGCCTTACGAAACCCTGTAGAAGTGATAAGGTCAAGAGCTTCATCATGTCAAACACCATTTGAAGCTCTTCATCACTTTCTGCTGCATTAATCTATAAAATTGATTCAAGTTGAACAAACAATTGGCTTCCCACAAACATTGACATATACCTTTCCCACCACAAATCGAAGGAGCATCCCAGGAATTTCTTCTGGTTCCACAAGAATAGAATGGTAACTTCCACTCACGAAATATCTGAATACTTCTTTTGACATAAATGGATATCCATGAATAATAGACACAAGGAATTGTCCCATGAAGAAGAGCTCTTGCTTCTAGAGCAAAGACAAAATATAGTCACAGTTGCATGCACAATGTGTCAAGTATAACAACCAATTAAGCACTATTTTTAGTCGTTCAAAATGCATGACTTATTGGTAATGGCCATAATCACGGAACTATTATTGTCATCATAATCACGTAACTTTTATTGTCATCATAATCACAAAGCCTGGTCACAACTCGTGCCTATGACTAGTTGTCTTACAAAAAAACACAGCTTGTTGATCAGTAGCAAATTACACCAGCATCTTTCCCCCCCCCCCAAAAACAACAACAACCCATTATGCAATTTTTAGGTTATCAATCATGCAAACAGAACTAGCACTGTATTGGATTATTCATTTTTAGATTCAAAGTTTGTGACAGCTTTACTTTAGAAAGGCAATGCCACCAGTTACAACTGACAATATATTTATCAAAAGTACATGCAGTGAATAGTGACCCTCAAGTTTGCAAAGTCAGAGTACACCATTCAAAATGTATCAAATGGTGTTGCTAAGTGCTGAAATATACGAAGCAAAATTGCCAGCGTTGTTTACCTGCACTGCTGTAATATTGTTATCCATAAATTTTGGGGTTTGATCATCCCCTCCGAAGTATGCTCTAGACACTGCTTGTGCTAACAATGCTCTAGACACTGCTTGTGCTAACAGTCTGAAAAACTCCCTTTTGGGTCCACCTTGATCAACTGCTCCTTTTCTCCAACAAAAGTAACCTATAATGTTCAATTAGCGATTAAAATTTCAAATGAAAGCTCTGATAGAAAAAAGTACAGGCAACACTTGAGTGAATTTTCTCATTTTACTGGCAGTGAACTTCAATAATGCAAATATTCCATGGTCATGCACGCAAGGCCAAACACAAGTACCTTTATTGTCTTAGTAGGAATAAATTTCTTCTTTTCAATTCTCTCAAGGTATCCTTAAGAAGGAATTCCCTTTGCACATCCACGTGAAATGTAGACTCAACAATATTGCTTCTCAACCTCTTTATAGTAGTGGCTAAAGGATTGTCCCTGCAACAAAAATATTGCAGAACTCAAAGAGATTTTTTAGAAAACAAAGGTGAGAATAAATACATTAAATATTACATGTAGATTTATAGATTGAAAATTACATAGACTTCCTATTGTTGTAAAAATTACTTTCCCCCCACTATGGCTTCTGCTGAAGCAACACTTTCTATGCTCTGGATGATAGCAGTCTCCACCATCTTGTTCTCTATCTCACTAGACTGTATGCAACATTCAATAAAATGTGGGTAGAAGTCTAACATCACTCAATCCTGACACATACCTCATTATTAAGAAGTTCTTGCACTTCTTAATAGAGATCATTGGAAGATCAGGATCACTACTATCCTCAGAATGGTCTTGCTCACTCCTACATATATATTTATACAGGGAATAATTTGATTGGCATTGCATATAGGCATTGCATATATAGCAGTTTGCTATGCATAATCAGAGAGTACACATTTACTCCCTATATTTGTTTGACCAACTTTTTTGGCAGATGCTAAAAGTAACAAAAAATGTTTTATTTTTAAAAAAACACCAAAAAGTGAATTGGATCGACTCATCAAAAGGTATTTTTTGGAGGAACCTTGACCTTTTAAAATAAAGTACACAACATAATACAGATTTCATAAATAATGGATGTGGTAATGTCCTGTCCAAATGTCCTGTCTAAACACTTGTGATCAATATTGGCAAATTCTGGTTTCCTTTTTTTGACGAGTCAATCTCTTATCAGTAAAATCATTTTTTGTTGCTTGTATAAATTTGTTGCTTGTATAAACTGCTATAAAGCAGTTTTCATTCTACATCTTTCATAGCAGATTTATTCAAAAAATTATATGAAAAAAAAAAATTCTGATAAATAATTCTTGCACTTATGATCTTTTAGGAACAAAATAAATAGAAAACAACCCTCCTCCCCCACCTCCCAAAAAGAAACTTTTTCGAATGTAAGTTATGACTTTCAAATTACCTAAATGTTGGAGAATAACTGCTACCAGTACTTCAGGCTGAAATAGAAGTCACACCAACTTAGTGCACTCCCAGGTGATCTGAGACATCAAAAGTTTTAGTTGTACACACTGTGCCAGATGTGGCTGATAACACTGTGGCTAGCACACTTAATATAATAACTTGCTGTATAAACTTCATAGAACTATGGACAACGCAGCAGCTCCTGGAACATCTCCCATACATGAACTGAATAACACCAAGAAAAACACATGTGAGAACCTCGTTGTTGAATTACAGAGAAAAATGCCTACACTGGCTGACTCAACCTCATTCGTGGCAGTTATGAGGTAGCCCATTTCTAGGAGTAAGGCTATGGAATATTGTGAGAAAGCTTTTGACCCTTAACTTTAATCTTAGGCTGCACCCTAGAAATAACACTCGTTCTAGCCCTTAGCTATATATATAGTCCTATATAGACCTAAGCCATAGAGAACCCTGACCTGGCATGGAATAGCTCCTGGTGGTGTCAACGTGGATGGAATTTGATGACGGGAAACAACCAACTGATTTAGGTTCTCCCATAAATTAATAGGAACTAGCGATTGAATAACAAGAGAAATTTCAAAGTTACTATATACAAGACTAAGCAGCCAAAAATGCACATGCAGTTTTGCATCCAATAAATGCCAATACCCAGGATACATATCCCACAAATGAAAAGCTGAAAAACAGGTTTCCTTTTGACAATATACCTAGTAGTGTGGCAGCACCACTCTTGACAATATATACCTAGTAGTGTGGCAGTCCGAGAATATATACCTCATGTGGCAGCCCCAATTTCTACATAGCCTATGAAACTTTAGTACACACAGAGTTACTTCCCCTGTTATCTCCATGGTTGACTACAAGTAACATCAAGGATAAGATAATACAAAACATAGCTACATGTTCTGTATGATCCAGGAGGAACACACAGGCTTAGCTAGATCATGACCACACTACTAAACTTCCTTAACCTTCAGAAGTGTTGGGATCACGAGGAACTTCACCACCCATAGAGGAGGTTAGGTTGCAGAGGACTTCAATGGCTTCCTTCTTCGCCTTGCTGAGTTGGGACAGTGTAAGGTCGCTCATTCTCTCTCCGCCAGTTTTCTACAGCAATAAAGTTTCTGCAGACAGATTTGCTTTGACAATTTTCAATCGATTTTCTGCCAACGATTCCGATCTTGTGCAATCGATTTTTCGTGGACGATTTTCGGCTAGGGCTAGGGCTAGGGCTAGGGCTATGTGAACGATTTTCTGCGAACGATTTTCTGCGAACGATTTTCTGCGAACGATTTTCTGCCATCGATTTTCTGTGAACGATTTTCTGTGAACGATTTTCTGTGAACGATTTTCTGTGAACGATTTTCTGTGAACGATTTTCTGTGAACGATTTTCTGAACGATTTTTTGTGACTGCAGTTTCCGCACATCGAGGACCCTTTACCAAATCATACGCAGGGGGGGTCAGAACCTCCCCCTCAAGAATATAACCACACCCACTAAATTGCAAATGCACAACACTGAGAGAATGTGGCATGTTTGTTGAAAGAGGTGTTGGTGAAGTATTGAGTGTTTGATAAGGTGTGAATGAAGCCATCTTAAACCCAGCTGCTTACGAATCTCAGTCTATGTTACTGAACTTGAGAGTGATGAATTTACCTTCAATGACTGCAGTTGGGACAGGGAAACACGTATTAAAGCTCAAGGACTATTAAGAACTTAATAGCAACTGCGCCTGAATCAATAAAGCTACTAACAGTCAAGCTTCAGAAGAGAAATCAAGATATCTATCAAGCCTATAAGCAAGTGGATGAAACTATTGACTTCATCAAGTCTAGACGTGCTGATATTGACAATGTATTTGTTTAACAACTGCTATTTGTTTAACAACTGCGCTTGAATCAATAAAGCCACTAACAGTCAAGCTTCAGAAGAGAAATCAAGATATCTATCAAGCCTATAAGCAAATGGATGAAACTATTGAGTCTAGACGTGACAATGTATTTGATCAGTGGTATAAAGAAGCAAGTGCTTTACTAACATTACTCTTCCAAGGAGAGTGGAGAGGCAAGCCCATAGAAATAACCATCCTGGTGATTCTGCTCAAGAATATTATAAAATATTCCTTTCCTTGACACCATCATCTGTCAACTGGAGTCACAGTTCAACAAGGAAAGCACAATTTGTGCTGAGCTTTTGCTTCTCACTCCAGCCATTTCTGTCACTGATAAATTAAATTAAAAATTAAAAAAAAATTTTTTATACACAAAAGAGACCTAACAAAAATTCAAGCCCACCCGTCTATCACAGGGGAGCATGAAGGGAGGCGACGGAGCCACATGCTGGCGTTTCCAGGCCAAAGGCAAATTGCTAGACGCTGGAATAGATGGCGTGTAGCATCAGCTGGAGGAATTCCAAGGCGCTGTCCCTGAAGCCAGTGTTCGAAGTCGCTCACATGCTTACATTGGAGTGCCATCTTCCTTCTCCAGTACAGCTCCAAAATGAGATGTCAAGATGGAAAATATTCTGACAAAGAAGATTGGATGCAGGTGATGAAGTTCCTAACAGCTTGCTAAATGCAATTAGTGCTATTCGCAGAGAAGATTTCTATACCCTTTTGTGTATTGCTTGCGTCCTATATACCTATTACCAGTTGTGAAACAGAGCGTAGTTTCTCTACTCTTCGGCAAACCAAAAATTACCTTCGAAACACATCCAGACTGTCATTCAGCATAGTACCAACTTCAACAGAGATAAATATTTGTGAACAAACATGCCCGTAGAATGTTTAGCTCGTCTATTTTGTGTGCGTAATGACTTCCACTGACAATAGTGTTTTTTAAAAATTTATTATGGTTAAAGAAAGTTTTAGTAAGTCATATACAATAAGTACAGCATCAATAATATTATTATTGATGCTGTATATACTTATTGTATATGACTTACTAAAACTTTCTTTAAAAAATCACTGTCAACAAGTCAATTTATCATATCAGCAGGCAGCTGAAAGTGTTGAACAACTAATTCAAAATTTGATATTGATGATACGAAGACCATCAGGATCTAAAAAGTCGAAGCATTATTATCCAAAATGTAGCATGTCAGCAAATAAGTAACATTGTGATGTTTGCTATATACACTGTACACTGATTTTAGTCTTGAAAATGGTGGACTCGATGCTGTGAAGGTACATGCAACTTCCAATCACAAGAAGATGGAAAAGTCAGCCACTGGTAACACGAGCATTGCAAACTTTGTTGCTGTGGGCACAATCTGTTATTTTTAGTAGCCCACTACTCCCCCATCTTCCTCAAGTATGTTTCAGATTTCTACTAAATATAGTTCGGCACGCACTAAGACAATATAGAAAGGAACACTTCATCCTCATTTTTACAGAGTCAGTAGAAAAGATGTAATCGTCGAAGTTGTGTGATGGTTCTTACTTTACAGTTTAGTGGAGGGATCTCTGAGAGAGGTGGCAAAGAGGTTTTTGCAGCACATGAGATCCATGAGGAGTTGTCCCTGGACATTGGTTGGTCCTCAAGAACCACCCAATCGGCATTAAAGTCCCCCCATAACTAACTAGACAGGGCCATCAGATTGCAGTGCAGAAATGGATACTCCCTATGGGTGTATCCAGAGAGCAACCAAGAGGAAGATTGGACAAATCATTGTAAGAGAGGAATGATCACTAATGGATACCTGGACAGCCACACAGAGTTACAACCACACGGCAGTGACTGGAGAGACTGAGAGTTGATTTCCATTGTATAGCCATACCACCACATGCTCTTGCTGAGATTTGAGTTTTTGGAGAGATGTCTGTCAAAACAATATCTTGAGTATCTTGGAGGATGTCACTCGGGGGTGGGGGGGGTGGAGAGTTTGAATGGCATTGCTCTGATATGACGAGAATTTCAAACTTAACAGAAAATAGCTGCGCTAGGGAGATAACACTTATTTCATGAGTACACACTGAATGAGTCGGTGAGTGTTAAGCTGAGGAAGCATCTACAATTTTGCTGAGTGCTTCTCCACAGCTTGCTCCAGAACGGCAATATCATCTCTTAGGGCTGTGTCAGAAGACTGGAATCTCTGCCAAGGCAGATACAAATGCTTAGGTGACCTATATGCAGGAAATAAGAAGAGTTCTGAGCTTAGTGCATGAAGTACATAATGAAGACCCTATTAGTGGAGCTGAGAGTAGCACACAGTAGATCATAAGCAATTTTTGGATGGAAAATTTTGGATTAGTTGCAAAAAATGCTCTTGGAAATAATTGGATCGTGTGCTTTTATAGCATTCCAGAGGATAATCCATGGGCATAGCACCATTGGCATAGCACCATTGGCATGCCTGCCTCAATGCTGAATAGGATTCAATTCCTTCCAAAGCATTTTGCACGAATAAACAACTGAGGAATAACATTTCCATTCCACTACATTATGTACTGTCCAAGGTCGAGAATTTCTAAATTTGGAGGACCAGTTCCACTATGTTTTTTTAAATTTTAGTCACGCTAATGTCTGAAGTGTCGGAAAATATGTAATGGACATCTCACAGGCTATAACCTAATGGCACTTTTGACACCATCTTTTTAAAAAGTACTACCATTTTTTATTTACATAGTGACATTAACAGACAACCATGTCATTCAATCTGATATATAGAAGATATTTAGGTGCGTCATATTGTATAGTATGGTTAAGTTTCATTTTGGTCAAAGTTATTTAATGGCCAAATATTTGACAATAATTATATAGATCTATAAAATTAGATTATTTAGGGCAGAAGTATTTAGTGTGCATCTAAACAAACAAATTCATGTATATATTACATATTTATAATATTTTTCATTGTTGACAATGTACTTAATTCTCTATTAACAACAATTATATAATTATACAATCTGCGATCTTACAATTTTAAATGAAGATTTGATGTTGATTATATTCATTTTATCAAAGTCAAATTAAATCACTTGCTTTAATATGGTAATCCTGATATAACCCTTGCACTCATCAAATACTTTATCTTATGTATATATCAACAATAAATTGATGATTATTAGAGCAAGAAATGAGCTCATGTGGAATAGCAACAGAGCTTTACAGACCTAACTGGTGTCTCATCTCATTTAACCTATATATATAGCACTGTACACCTCATATATACATACTGTTTCTTCATGTAAATTTGTTGTTGTTTTGTTGTTGTGTTTTGTCATTTTATTTATTTATTGTTTTCTAATACCTGATTTAGTCAGAACTTTGGAACCTCGTTGTCCTAGGGCATCTTTATTTCTGTCACTTTAAATATTGCACTGTCTCTTGCTTTATTAAAGTTTTTTCCCCCTTGTGCTCAGAGCACTTCACAAAAATTATATCTACATAAAAGTGCCTTGGGTAAAAATCTGCAATGATAAATGCAGACTGTTATTATAAATGGCGAGTGCTATATACGAATTGTATACCTTTATGGCTTATTACATAATGTTGAGCCAAGTAGCTAAGCTACAATTGTATTTAACTCTCAATGAACTCTCACAATAACTTTCTTTATAATCAACTTAAACTTGCTCACTCATGTTTCAACAGATGCTCTATATGGCCGTCATCATCAGGAATTATGAGATGCCAAGGCATATATCTCTTTAATGTTTAAATATTTATCATAACTATCATCATCATGAAAATTCGTGTAGTACTGTTATCATACAAATATTTATAGCATCACCTGAAAACTAAATGAAAAGTCTATACAATCCTCCAAAAATCCATTGCATAAACTTTTTTTACAAGAATAAAATGGATAATCAATTTTCCAAAATAAAATACCAAACTTAAATGGTTTCCACATGAATTGTTCCCGAAGTTTGACAAATGATGTATATCCATACTACACTTGATTATCATCACTGTCCTCATCATGTGAGCTTTTCCTCATATCATCAATTTCCTGTGCAATATTTCAGCAGCGCACTTAAACCATCCAGCATACATGAACAATCAGGACAACATTAGGAGCAGGAAAGCCAGTTATCCATTGGATTGTCAAAGTTCCTCCATTTACTTCCTAGAATGACCTTCAGATATATTTGTTTATAGTGAAATATTTACATGAACTTGGTCATGATGCATACAATATATTTCTATCAAAAAATCTTGCTTTCAATAGCAATTGTGACAGTTGCCACAAAATGGTGGCTATCTTTAAAGATGGTGTCCATTGTGTGGCATTAACATCCACCTGTAAGATGTCCAATGTCCATCACTCATTTTCATACACACACACATTGGTAAAAAAAACACACACCACACATGGGAATTTGTCCCCCAAGTTGAGCCTAAAATGTTGTCTGACTAATAGACTATATCCCTCCAAACTCTCCAGAAGACCATCATATATCAATGCTCAATTATCCTCCTTCCCAAACCTATCTATACCCACTGAAATCTAGTCATCGCAGGTGACATCAATTATCCTGATTCATATTCTTCTGCCTGTAATTTTATCTTAGACAAAAGTTTGTCCCAGCTAGTACACAGTTCAATCTATCACATATTAGCCCGACCCTGAAGATATTGTGAGGTTCATTCACATCACCACTCACACCAATATCACATCTTGGTTTCAAAAGTCCAATCATGCTATATAAATTTGTCATTAGGCGATGACTATATATCTGAGTCTGATTGGAAAAGGTTACAAATTCATCTTGTGGATGCCGACTTCAGCTTACGTTAGGTGTAGAGTATGATATCCCCATGTAATTTTCCATCAACTGTATATTATTATTATTGTTATTGTTTTGTTGTTGTATATTATTATTATTATTATTATTATTATTATTATTATTATTATTATTCTTATTATTATTATTATTATTATTATTATTATTATTATTATTATTATTATTATTATTATTACTATTATTATTACTATTATTATTATTATGATGATTATAGTTATAATTATGATTATTATGATTATTATTATGATTATTATTATGATTATTATGATTATGATTATGATTATCATTATCATTATTATTATCATTATTATCATCATTATTATTATGATTATGATTATCATTATTATTATCATTATTATCATCATTATTATCATCATCATTATTATCATTATTATTATCATTATTATTATTATTATTATTATTATTATTATTATTATTATTATTATTATTATTATTATTATTATTATTATTATTATTATTATTATTATTATTATTATTTTATTATTATTATTATTATTATTATTATTATTATTATTATTATTATTATTTATAAGTTCATTAACTTAAAAATTACACTTAAAATTGTTATAATCAATGCTGAACTGATGTATATATATATATATATTTTTAAATCATACTCTACACGTTAGGTGTAGAGTATGATATCCCCATGTAATTTTCATTATTATTATATATACTACTATTATTATTATTACTTTTACTATTATTATTACTGTTATTACTATCAGCTATTTTGGGGACTTTGCCTTAGATTGTTCGTTGGTTATATTTGTGTTTGGGTATATATATAATGTTACTTTATCTGTTATATGTAAAATGTATGTAGTAATTATTTATAATTTGCATGGTGTTAATTAAGTGTTAATGGATGCTGATATTGCCTGTGTATTTATTATTAAAACAATAATAATTATTATTATATACATATTAAAAAATAAAAATAATATTAAACAACAAATTAAAAGCAGTCTGAGGTTTCCTTCATGCAAGATGTTCCAAGCACAGCTGCAGCGTTTCCACACTGTATTGCTGGAGCAAGTAGAAATGGGCCTTTGCCCTCCTAGTCACTTCCTTAATTCTCCTGCCAAACTCCTTAACAAAGGACATGGCCTCATTACCAAATATACCCGTGGTCTCGAAGCCAAGGAACGAAATAGTAAGTGTCTCTGATTAAATGGTACTTCTATTTCTTTAGGAATTCGGTGATCTCCAGACCTCAAATCCACATATATAAAAGGGAGAAAACATGTCTGAACATGTGGTATCCCAAACCAGAACCTTCCCATTCTTCCAGGCATAATATTATTATTGGGTGGTTGAGGCAGGTTGAAGTGAATTGATTAATAAGAATATTGTCATTTTGGCTAATATTTACATTGATTCCCAAGGTGCCTCAAAAACAACTTAGATGGTCTATAGTTGAACTTTACCACAAAAAAGTCTGAAAACTCTTCAAAGATCCTGGCAAGGCACCTATCTCAGAAACAAAGCAGAGACATTTTACTAAATCAGCCAAAGACTGCTAAGAAATTAAATGATTGTCAATAACAACTAAAAAATATAGAAAGGTTGGCAACATCCCATCGACTGTATTATTACTATTATAATATATACGCTTTATATCCACAAGACAAATGAACATACTGTTCAGTGCAATGATAGAACCATGAGTGGTCTGACATCAAGTGCGGATTCAGCCTGCACTAACTGAAACTAAACATACTAATTTTTCTTCATGTTCTACGGGAGATGGGCTTTATTGGTGTCCATGACATATGTTGGTGCATCCTGCCCGAACAAATATCCTGGTAATTTAATTCTCTCTTCATAATTGGATACAACTTGTTGCGCCACCTTTGCTGCATCGAACATCTACACACCAGCGACTGAGCCAGGGGTAATGGCGCTCAAGCAAAGAGCAACAAGGTGTGCTGCAACCTTGATCCCAACCATCATACCTTTTCACACCAGTGCCATGTGGAACTTTCAGGACGAAAATGCAATGCTTCTTACGTGAGCTAAGGTGACAAGGGAGACGAATGCATTGATTGAGAGGATACCAATTGCACACTCACCACCAATTTCAAGATACAGAACTTTCTCGATAATGAACTTAAATTTACTCACTCAATGTTTCGGCTAGAAATATTACCTCATCTACACAGGATGAAGGGCTCTTACAAAAGCTGTTTGAGTGAAGACAGCAGAGGCACATTGTAAACATATTCCCATACTTCCTAACCTTTTTCTGCCTCTTCTATATAGTGACCCTCACCGCCTGTTGCCTAATTGTCTCTCTGTACAAGCCTAGCTGTACATAAGTGAGACGAATACATTGATTGAGAGGATACCAATTGCACACTCACCACCAATTTCAAGATACAGAACTTTCTCGATAATGAACTTAAATTTACTCACTCAATGTTTCGGCTAGATGCCTGCATCTTTGTCGGGAATAATGAGATGAATATGGCATGAACTGCTCCTGTGCGGTGCACAATTGCTTTCATTGTTAGAGCACCAAACCAGCTACACGGTGGGCAATTCCAAGAGCCTGTTAATGGTTGGCCAGAAAGATCAATTTGATAATAGCTATGTGCCTTATAATTTCAACAATAACTCACCTTTTATCTTGAGGCAAAGGTAGGCAATACTTACCTCCAATTTTGTTCTTACAAAGGCAGCTTCCTCTCATTCTGGGTAGTGGTGAGGATGACAATGAGGCTAAGGCTAGTACTGATGGCACTCAAACTGTAAGCAGTACCTCCATTCCATGATATTATTCTGTATGTCGTATATGGTCATCTTATTTACAAGGGCAACAGAAAGGAAGTCAGGAATTGAGGAATTGAACACTAAAACAAAAGGGAAAAAGGCAAGTGTTAATGTGGTAAGTAATCACGTAAGTATCATATTTATTGACTGCACCCATTTTGGTTGGTTTGTGTTGCTCTATTTCTACAAGCCTTAGCATGTATATGTACCTGTGTTCTGAGGAGACCTGGCATGATCTGGTCACTCTATTTCTAGCATGTTTGCGTACCTGTGTTCTGAGGAGACTTGGTGTGATCTGATC
This sequence comes from Cladorhizidae sp. MBARI D1340-BT2, assembly GCA_028752905.1. Taxonomy (NCBI): domain Eukaryota; kingdom Metazoa; phylum Porifera; class Demospongiae; order Poecilosclerida; family Cladorhizidae; species Cladorhizidae sp. MBARI D1340-BT2. Next base: position 9,976,328 of record JAQNBH010000009.1, read on the forward strand.
ACTGTTTGTGTACCTGTGTACTTGAACAGAGTCAGGGTCTTGACATTCCTGTAAGAAGCAGTAACATTAAGTCATCTCTCAGGTCAATATCTAACCAGAACACAGGTCACTTTTAGTCAACCTTGTGTACTCAGTCGCTATGTAATTTCTTGGCAGTGCTCACCTTCTGTTCACCTGTGCGCTAGCATGGTACTTTTTGTAGCTGATGGTGGAAATGCAGCTGATGACAAACTGAGAGCTCTCACAAAGGAGCATTGGACATCTCAAATACTTGCTATAGTTGACCAAGCCAAGATTGAAGCAACTACACAAGAAATGCCTTTCCAATTATGATACATGATTTTGCAGAGTGATGGTAAAAAGGGGAAGGGGGAAATTGCATGTGTGTCTACTACGAATACAAGGAAATGCTTCTTGCCTTGTCAGTTCACCTCTTCTGCTATATACCGCATGCATGAAATAGATCGGATCCTGACAAAGTATTTTTTCCCGAGGGAAATTTTTGTTGACTAGAACCGCATGATGATTATCACTAATGCCATGGTATAATATATTAGTATATATAGCAACTGATCCTTTGTGACATGAGGCTCGTTATTTATGGTAGGTTTCCTTATTGATGAAGTTGTTTGATCACCTTTTTTTCTCTGCCTCAGGAATGTACAAAATTTACTGGTTTGTCGAGGTCCCCAACCTTACTCCTTTTGAGGATATTCCGTTTCATTTGATGTCTGCTTTGTTGTTTTTAATAGTCAATATTCAGTAGCATGTTTTTTCATGGAAGTGCTCGTCCTTGATTTCCCTAACAAAAGGCAGCTTAAATAAACTCTCAATTAACTCTCGGTTAATAACACTATAATCACCTTCTCAATAATCAACTTCAAATTGTATTCACTCAACATTTCGACTAGATGCTCGAACCTTCACCAGGAATGAGGTGATTATAAAACTCTTAAATACTCCATGGGCTCACTGGTGGGACTATAATTATAGTTTGTGAAAGGCTTTGCCCAGTTTTCATTGTGAGTGTTGCGATACTCGATTTTGGTGCATAATTAACACACACACTCTTGGTAAGGGTGTTTGTTTTGCAGTGTTCTTCACACTACAATATTGGGTGTGTATAATACGCTCAAATGAGTATGTTGATAGTGACAGCACCTGCACACTCTATTTGACATGAACTGTACACTTTATTTTATTTATTGCTAATGGTGTTGCCAATCTTGCCTGGTTGAACCCTCAAGTTCTCCACTCAATCAAACTATCTCAGTCCCAGATACTATCCAACAACACAGAGCTGCTGGGTTTTCTGCCAGGCCCGCAGCTCCATCATTTCCCTTCCAAGATGCATTGTCCTGTTCATGTGTCTGGTCAATGGCAAGAGCAAGAATGCATGATTTGACTTCTTCAGTGAACTTCCCCTCCAGTTCTTTCTATGCTACCAGTCCTCCAGTGGCATGGTCAGATCCTCTGTGTCTGTCTGTATTCAGAAGTAAATACAGAGTGCTGGCTGCAATTTGATGAGCCTGTCAGGTAATGTCACATGGGAGATGCTTTCAAAAATGGATCTGCCATTCCAGCACCATCCTGAGCAAGTGCTCACCCTCTAGAAGATCTCAAAGTATCTTGAGAGGCTACCATCTCCAGGTGCAGCCCACCAAATATCACGACAAAGTGATGTTCTCCATAAGTTGTTAGCTAGATCAACTGGATCACTTTGCAAATGCATCGAGTGGCTTGATCGCACGTGATAATTGGCACTTGACCAGGATTCAAGACTTCAACTGCTGTCTTCATAATGTCTATAGGCAGCCATTGTTGCCCACTACTTGGCCTGGTGTGGAAACAAGGCAGCAGGGAATTGAGTGCCTCATTGCGTTTCCTGGTAGTGCTGCTTGATGGCTGCCATGGTATGTAGCCCAGGAGATCAGGATGTCTGTGTCCAGTATATACCAATCTCAAATGTTCTAGCCACCCGCAATAATTACGAAAACATACAATGACCTCAATAATCAACTTTGAATTTTACTCTCTTGACATTTCGACTAAATGCTCTAGCTTTCAATAGCTTTAAGCGTACCTACATTCCTTCTACATGGCTTGTGATATGGGCTGACAGCCAGCTTTGTTTGGACCTTCTTGCTTTGGCAGAGGCAGATCTTGTCTGACAATAGTGGCGGCAGGAAAGATGCTAGTGTGGGTTTCAGACAGTTGTGATGATCCACTTGGAGCATCATATTAATTAAGTAGCGACAACAGCCCAAACTCCACTGATGTCCTTGTCGGGGTGTTGAAATGGAGAGTGCACAGTCCATGGAAAGCATCATGTGCAGTACTAGAGCTAGGGTTATGGTAAATGTCGTCTTACAGCAGTTGTGAAAAGACCCATTTAAGCTCAGAAGTACAGACAGCTTTCTTCACTTGTATATATATAATAAATGTAGATTATTGTTGTCTAGCTCAGTCAATATGCCCATCACATGATCATACGAGATGCTCAGTCCTAGCTCATGCAGTGTCTACAAGTTCATGCTTGCGATGCGGTCTAGACCTCTTATAATATCCCCCCACCCCTCACCCATGATTTTATCACTGGTCCCAGTAATAACAAAAATGTCACACAATACTACGAGAGAATCATGACTCAGTCAACTAGAAGTCGAGACACATAACAAATCTCCATTTTGAGGTCGACACACACACAAATATATATATATATCCAAGATGTCCACCACATTGTATATATATCTGGTTATTCCATGTGTTTTTTATTAACAGGTTTGGAAATCTGCACAAATCAAACCTGGACACAATAAACTCCCACCCCAGCTTTTCCCTCGGGGGTCACGTGCGAAACACGTATGGCGATACCGACCGCTATCTCCTTAACCCCCCCAAGTTTGCATCAATTATATATATATAACAGGCAATAAAATCATGACAGCAGATTAGACAATGATAAAATACACGACAAAGGCAATGTGTAGCTATAATTCCTGCTCTCTATGTGAATTGTGAAACAATAATGCATATATATACAATAGGAACAAACAATAACAAGAACAAAAACATCAGATCATCTAAGTTTGCTTGTGTGCTTTTTCTCCGACTTCTGCAATGTTTGCATCACTTCCAACAGATTAGAGATTTCCGGCTATAAACACGACAATATAAAAATAAATGACCAACAATAAGCCGCTTTTTATCATGGTATATATATACCTCCCCACACTCAACATATATGACGGCGCATGCACTACAATCTCATAAGATGGCTACTTGTCCTATATATTATATATATATAATATAGTATATATATACATGAGGGATTGCTCTATTATTTTAGCATGCAGTATTGGCCACATGCATAACAGGTCACCAGATGATTGTGTGACAGTAACTATTGTTTGTATGACAGTAACTATTGTTTGTATGACAATTCCTCGTCATCTCGAGTTCCCACTTCCTTCCGGGTCAGCTTCGTCCTGTGAAGGGATCATTACCTCTCTCTCCTGCCTCATTAGTATTGGCCATCTCAACAGTGACAGTTGCTCCGCACGGGTGCCTATCTGCCCTTTACTGCAGTGGGTTTGGTATTTTTTTAGCCATCCTCCTTCGCAGTAAACAATTTTTTTGGAGGGTCCCACTACGCATAAGCTTTACTACGAGCAATGCATACAGAGGTGGTTTGCACTGAGCCTAGCTGAAGGTGCATATATATACACACAAGGCTTCACTCCAGGTGCAGTTAACGGCGCACAAGCAACTCAGAGTGCTTGGACATTATACACACATATATGTATGTAGTGTACTGTAGGGATAAGGAAAAATACTCATCTGTTTATCTATAACACTCGCACACACACAAAACTCGTGCATATGTGTTGTGTATTATACACTGTATAACTATATCCTTGGTCAGACCGTGTGTGTGCCATTACTTCCACGAGTGCCTAGCTGCATGCACTAAATCAAGGGCACACTTGAATAATTTTAGCTTGTGTGCATGAAGTACTGGCATGCACATATATAATAGATCACCTCATCTCTATCAGGTAACAATAGCTATCGTTCGTGACAACTAGTTTTCCTCTTCCATGCAGGCCAACTTTGTCCGCGTAGCCAAGAGATCATCACTGGCCTCCCCCTACCCCATATTGTGTAGTTTGGCTGCCTCATCGGCAAAAGTTGTTTCTGCACTGCTGCTACCTGCCAAGATTGGAGGGCCGCGGTCCTCTCATGAGCCAATACATCTTCATAGAAATACCAAACTATCAAAGAAATTGATGATGCTTCATGGCCACTCCTCGGCACCTCCCCAGCCATTCTGCTCGCATTTCCCTTCTTCGGGACGCTTGATATTTATGCTTCATGTGTTTATAATGCCATGACTACTTCAGTCATGAGAGCACGAATGCTGCAATGAAATCACAGGAGGTGGGCAGGTATGTGATAAATGAACCACAGTCTGTCCGAGGGCTGTGGAGTGAACGAAGGGCACGTAAGTCTATCCGAGGATATAGAGTTTATATGCATGTATACATATATGCATTTAGGACCGGCCAAGTTTTTGCCTAGCTTATGGTGAACAAAGACTGGTAAATTCTTGGAGGGATTGGCAGTGCCTCTGAGCAACAATTGTGAGGAGTGTGACACGATCTACCGAATAGCTGGAAATATTGACGGAGAATTAACATCGGCATCAAAGATCACAAGTTCCATACGCTAAAAAATAACAACACCTATCCAATCATATATGCACAACAGCGCCAAGTTTTAATATCATGATATGTCTGCCAATGTCCAAACTATCAATTATCAACAGTCAACATTTCCAGCTATATATATATATATATATATATATACAGTATTCATAATTCCCAGCAAGTGCTTGGCCTACTTACAGATACACTAGCAATGGTTCTCCGTAAAGAAAATGTTCACCCAAGGCTCAGAAATGTATAAGATTATTGTTTCACAGAATACACTGGCATCTTCTGTTTTGGGTTGACAGAAGATGAAGAAAATATCCTCCTCTATCAGAAAAAACTCACTCTGGCAGGTCCTTGACAGCCTAGACTGTTTTTGGTCATTTTGTTAAGTTTGCTCTATTTTAAAACAACACTTGCAAAATACCTTTAATTCTTCACTAGGACAGTAAACCCTTCCAAAGATGTGCTGGGTTGTTCTTGATTTGGAGGGGGGGAAAAGTGGTAGCTAAATATTTCATAGCCTCTAGCATTCATAAGCATTCATAGCCTCTAGCACTAGCATTCATAGCCTCCTCTAGCATTCATAGCCTCTAGCATTCATAGCCTCTAACATGCAAGCATCAGTACAGTTTTTTATCTCTTCACTTTCCAATTTATTTTTCCAGCCAAGAAGTGGATGGTAAGTTGGTTCACTAAGAAGCTTATTCTTCTACGAAAAACAAAAAAACAGCAACAACACCTTAGACCAATAAAGGTATATGAGAAGCCAGGGTTTATATATTGTGACAATCAGTCAAGATCTCACAATGAGCTGGGTATGAACACGAGATTATTGATAAGGTGCTTGTGCACTAGGAACACTTGTGGAGAGCAGGAGATTGATACCATGGCTGCATTGATACCATGGCTGCAAGAATGGGTGGGAAAAAACCGAAGAAAAAAATAGGGGGGGGAAAGAAAAAGAGGGAAAAAAGAAGGGAAAAAAAACTTAAAAAGGGGGGGGGGAAGAAAAAACAACGAAGAAAAAAACAGGGGGGGGAAAAGGAAACATGGAAAAAAACGAAGGGAAAAAAAGGGGGGGGGGGGGGGAATGAAGGGGAAAAAAAGGAAAAAAAGGAGAAGAAAAAAATAGCGAAGAAAAAAAAACAGGGGAAAAAAAGGAAGGGGGGAAAAGGGGGGGGAAACGAAGAAAAAAAAGGTGTAAAATAACAAAACAACAACCCACCAAATAGGATTGACAGAAACAAGGAGGATCCATACACCCATTTAATGACCCTTTACCTTCATAACAAGCACAATATCTACGCACACACAATATAGCACCACTTAGTTAATATTTGACACACAGGACATTACTGGTTCCTTGGTCTAAAGGATCATTGAAGTGGGTGTGGTATAAAACTATCCCCTTTCCACTATTAGTCCACTCCAAATTCTTCTTGCGTTCTTGTAAACACTTTTCATAATGTACATGGAGAAGTTGGTTTGATTTCCTGCATGCTCGGGCCACTCCCACTCCCCTTGCTTTACTTGGATATACCCGACATGATACTGTACCTGTTCTTCTGCCAGAGTCTTCAGACCATCTCTGTAGATGTTGCATAAGTGGAAGATGGTGGCCAGATCTTTGGCAGAGTTTGGCGATACGAGTTCAGCGGAACGTGGACATTTGTCCCAAATCTGTGTGTGTGCGCACATGTGTGTTAAGAAGAATCCACGAAAAGGTCCATTACAGAAATTAGTTCACACTAATAGAATTTCAAGTATCGCTATTTGGTACCCATTATAGTCTGTGGATTTTGACGTCCAGCATGAAACTTGGTATACAGTATTCACTCGAATATAAGTCGCACACTGAATAGAAGTCGCTCTGAAAGACGCACTCCAAATGTAGCACACCAAGTTAATTACACCACCGCTCTTGCACACGCGCAGTTAGCTTGTCTGCCGAGGTGATCAAATCATTCCGTGCTTGTGGCATCACTGTGAGGTGGACGGGTCTGAAGATGGAGAAATTGACTGCCTCAAAGACGATAAAGTAGCAGCTTTAGCTATCCCAGCTATTATACAAACTACTCGCCAGCTGTGTAAGGAAGTGACAGCGGTGGAGAAGATCCATTTGCTTCCCTGGGACGAAGAGGATGAAGAACAGATCGAACATAACTAACTCATTGTAGATAACGATAGCGATTAGGAACTCTTGCCAGCCAACTACTACTAGCTCAATGTTTGCAATCACAACCACAATGACTCCAAAAAAAATAGCGTCAGCACAATAGCGCAAGACTGGCTTGGCACTGTGCAAGCGCATAGCTTGAAGTTCGCAACTTGATTTGGCTGAAATAAATACAAGTCGCGACTTATATTCGAGTGAATACGGTAATTGTAGACCATGGCCTAAATAATGTTTCTAGAAGTGGAGTCACAGCTATATTGCCATGGGTGGCCATTTTTCAAAATGGCCTCCAAAAGCCATTTTTGACGTGGGCAATTTTGCACTATATTCATTTTAAATGAACTTAATTAAAGGGATCCCAAAATGTATGAAGAGTAAAATAGCATAATAAATGCTGACTGGGCAGAGTTCAGAACTGCACCACTGTTATTTAACTAATTTTCACAATTTTTTTAACCAGTATATATAGCCACCAGTCAAGCATAGTAAGAACAACACCAGCTACCTCAGCTGGGGGGAGGGGGATACAATGGAGGCTTCTACGATTATGTGTACATAGAATTACACCTTACCTATGGGGGGAGGGGTTCTGACGCCACAAATCCCAACCCCCTTATCACCACTTGGCAATGGATGGCAATACAGAACATGTGCCAATAGTTATTGTACTAGTAGAGGACAACTGTGAGCCCACATGGATTGTCTACCCTGCTTGAACCGAGACAATGTCCAAGAATTATCAGCTTGTAGAACCATAGCAACCTGGACGAGGAGGGATAGCAGTGCTGACTAATTGGAAAAAGTGCCTTCTTTGCCAAGCAGTTACATCTGAGCCCTTGCAATGTCCAGCTGAATCAAACATCGTGATGTTGGTGCTGACTCCACCCTTTCATCAAACATTATGTTTCAGTGAACCGCATGAACAGGTCATGCCAATTGACACGAGTCATCAGTCTGGATGAGGGAAATGGCCTACAAGCTATTCTGTTGGAGAAGAAGGCCATATGGCACAAATGCTGCCATACAAAATGCAACAATATGAAGCTACAGCGAGCACATTAGAGGAGAGCAGCCACTTGCAACTCTGATGATACCACCTTCCAAGAACTACAAGTGCAAAAGTGATGGTCATGAAATGGCAACAACAGATTCTTGCTTCTTATGTGAGGACATGTCAGGACCAGGAACGCTCGTGTTCGGCGTCAACATTTCGTCAAGACTCTCGTGTTCGGAAATGCGCATTTGACCTTCAAGATGAATGTGCTTGCTAAACTAGTGCTGGGGACATGGCTGCACTTGGTGACATCGACAGTGCTTGGTTTCTCTATGCAACAAAGCTGCAGCCATGCACGATGAAGGCAAGAAGGACAGAACTGACAATGACAGCCATGACATTGCTCTAGCAGAGTTGCTGACTTACATTGATGAAGCAAGAAAGTCCTCACGCCTGATCTTGTCAGAGCGTATTCCACTCGGCTTCAGCAACTAGAAGTGGAGCAACACGTCCACCCACACGGTACTGAACTCAAGAATCGCATCCTTGCCCAATTTCCCAACCTTACAGCTCACAGAGAAGAACGTGATGTACTCCTTGCATTTGACAAAGACCTGGGCCTGCTCTGCGTAAGGCCTGCGATGAAGACTATCATGATGAAGCATCTGCTTAGCAAAGGCAGCCAAGATTGTACAGAGAGAATGTTCAGACTACATTTACGGGCTCATTTGATCAGTATGTCCATTTGGAAATAGCTGCTACCTCTGCTCCAGAGTCAAGTTTGAACTCTTATTCATCGGTTGTTCAGTTTCACTGCAGTGACCATGCTGTACCTTGTTCTGTTGCAACAGTATCGAGGTAAGAGATCTCTAGTATACTCTTGCTTGATAAGTCCTCAGTCACTGTTACCAATGGTGGCCATGACCCTTGATGGTCCGTCCCAGTCAGGAGGTATGTTTCAAGCATCCTCAGTATGGCTTCAGTACAACAGCTCTGCTCGTCAACAGACTGGAAGTACTGGTATTCATCACAACAAAGCAAGAAAAAACCCCACCCCTCAACCATGTGGGGCTCACAGTCCACGCAAGGGCAGGGAGGTGTGACCACGTAGAGATGCTCTTTGATCTTGGACTGTCTATCTCATATGACCGAGTGATGGAAATCCAAGTGCCTTGGGTAACCATATTTGTGAACAGTACCATCAAGAGCAGGCAGTGTGCCAACCCAACCTACGTCAGGGATCATTCACTGCAGCAGCCATCATTGACCACACACAATCCAAGCTCAGTGGGCCACCGATTCTTTCCATGGGTACAGGGATATCGTCATTCCAGTATCCCAGTCTTGCAAGGTATGGGACAGACTGCAGGAAACACCACATTGTCGAACAGACATCCAACTGTTCGAGCTGCCACAGTCATACACCAGTGTCCCCCCATTGATGTTGAAGAAGCGTCTCCCTATTCCCAAGACTGATGGTCCAGTCAAGAGTGATGATCATGACAACAGGCAGTGCATGAAGAGATTGAGTAAGAACACTTGAAGTTGTTAACAATTTTGATTTCAGTAGAAGAATTGACAAAGCTTTTATCGCACATAGGGCTCACATCAAATGCATTGCACAGGACTCACATCAAATGCATTGCACATAGGACTCACATCAAATGCATTACACATAGGGCTCACATCAAATGCATTGCACATAGCCAGGGCTCACATCAAATGCAATTCACATAGGGATCACATCAAATGCATTGCACATAGGGATCACATCAAATGCATTGCACATAGGACTCACATCAAATGCATTACACATAGGGCTCATATTAAATGCATTGCACATAGGGCTCCACATCAAATGCATTGCACATAGTGCTCACATCAAATGCATTGCACATAGGACTCACATCAAATGCATTGCACATAGGACTCACATCAAATGCATTGCACATAGGGCTCACAACAAATGCATTGCACATAGGGCTTACAACAAATGCATTGCACATAGGACTCACATCAAATGCATTGCACATAGCCAGGGCTCACATCAAATGCATTGCACATAGGGATCACATCAATTGCATTGCACATAGGGATCACATCAAATGCATTGCACATAGGACTCACATCTAATGCATTGCACATAGGACTCACATCAAATGCATTGCACATAGGGCTCATATCAAATGCATTGCACATAGGACTCATATCAAATGCATTGCACATAGGGCTCCACATCAAATGCATTGGACATAGGACTCACATCAAATGCATTGCACATAGGGCTCACATCAAATGCATTGGACATAGGACTCACATCAAATGCATTGCACATAGGGATCACATCAAATGCATTGCACATAGGGCTCATATCAAATGCATTGCACATAGGACTCACATCAAATGCATTACACATAGGGATCACATCAAATACATTGCACATAGGGCTCATATCAAATGCATTGCACATAGGACTCACATCAAATGCATTGCACATAGGACTCACATCAAATGCATTACACATAGTGCTCACATCAAATGCATTGCACATAGTGCTCACATCAAATGTATTGCACATAGGGCTCACATCAAATGCATTGCACATAGCCAGGGCTCACATCAAATGCATTACACATAGGACTCACATCAAATGCATTGCACATAGGACTCACATCAAATGCATTGCATATCACATCAAATGCATTGCACATAGGGCTCACATCAAATGCAGTGCACATAGGACCCACATCAAATGCATTATACATAGGGCTCACATCAAATGCATTGCACATAGGGCTCCACATCAAATGCATTGCACATAGAGCTCACATCAAATGCAGTGCACATAGGAGACTCACATCAAATGCATTATACATAGGGCTCACATCAAATGCATTGCACATAGGGCTCCACATCAAATGCAGTGCACATAGGACTCACATCAAATGTATTGCACATCACATCAAATGCATTGCACATAGGACTCACATCAAATGCATTACACATAGGACTTACATCAAATGCATTGCACATAGGGTTCACATCAAATGCATTACACATAGGGCTCACATCAAATGCATTGCACATCACATCAAATGCATTGCACATAGGACTCACATCAAATGCATTGCACATAGGACTCACATCAAATGCATTACACATAGGACTCACATCAAATGCATTGCAAATAGGACTCGCATCAAATGCATTGCACATAGGACTCACATCAAATGCATTACACATAGGACTCACATCAAATGCATTGCACATAGGACACATCAAATGCATTGCACATAGGGCTCACAACAAATGCATTGCACATAGGGCTCACAACAAATGCATTACACATAGGACTCACAACAAATGCATTGCACATAGGACTCACATCAAATGCATTGCACATAGCCAGGGCTCACATCAAATGCATTGCACATAGGGATCACATCAATTGCATTGCACATAGGGATCACATCAAATGCATTGCACATAGGACTCACATCAAATGCATTGCACATAGGACTCACATCAAATGCATTACAGATAAGACTCACATCAATTGCATTGCACATAGGGCTCACATCAAATGCATTGCACATAGGGCTCATATCAAATGCATTACACATAGGGCTCACATCAAATGCATTACAGATAAGACTCACATCAATTGCATTGCACATAGGGCTCACATCAATTGCATTGCACATAGGACTCACATCTAATGCATTGCACATAGGGCTCATATCAAATGCATTGCTCACATCAAATGCATTGCACATAGGGATCACATCAAATGCATTGCACATTGGGCTCATATCAAATGCATTGCACATAGGGCTCATATCAAATGCATTGCACATAGGGCTCATATCAAATGCATTACACATAGGACTCACATCAATGCATTGCACATAGGGCTCATATCAAATGCATTGCACATAGCCAGGGCTCACATCAAATGCATTGCACATAGGACTCACATCAAATGCATTGCACATAGGGATCACATCAATTGCATTGCACATAGGGATCAAATCAAATGCATTGCACAAAGGGATCACATCAATTGCATTGCACATAGGGCTCATATCAAATGCATTGCACATAGGACTCACATCAAATGCATTGCACATAGGACTCACATCAAATGCATTATACATAGGACTCACATCAAATGCATTACACATAGGGCTCACATCAAATGCATTGCACATAGGGCTCACATAAAATGCATTGCACATAGGACTCACATCAAATGCATTGCAAATAGGGCTCACATCAAATGCATTGCACGGGACTCACATCAAATGCATTGCACATAGCCAGGGCTCACATCAAATGCATTGCACATAGGGCTCATATCAAATGCATTACACATAGGGCTCACATTAAATGCATTGCAAATAGGAGACTCACATCAAATGCATTATACATAGGGCTCACATCAAATGCATTGCACATAGGGCTCCACATCAAATGCAGTGCACATAGGACTCACATAAAATGTATTGCACATCACATCAAATGCATTGCACATAGGACTCACATCAAATGCATTACACATAGGACTCACATCAAATGCAGTGCACATAGGGTTCACATTAAATGCATTGCACATAGGGCTCACATCAAATGCATTGCACATCACATCAAATGCATTGCACATAGGACTCACATCAAATGCAGTGCACATAGGACTCACATCAAATGCATTATACATAGGGCTCACATCAAATGCATTGCACATACAGTAGGGCTCAAATCAAATGCATAGGCTCACATCAAATGCATTGCACATAGGGCTCCACATCAAATGCATTGCACATAGGGCTCACATCAAATGCATTGCACATCACATCAAATGCATTGCACATAGGACTCACATCAAATGCATTGCACATAGGACTCACATCAAATGCATTACACATAGGACTCACATCAAATGCATTACACATAGGACTCATATCAAATGCAGTGCACATAGGACTCACATTAAATGCATTACACATAGGGCTCACATCAAATGCATTGCACATCACATCAAATGCATTGCACATAGGACTCACATCAAATGCATTGCACATAGCCAGGACTCACATCAAATGCATTGCACATATGACTCACATCAAATGCATTGCACATAGGACTCATATCAAATGCATCGCACATCGGGCTCATATCAAATGCATTTCACATAGTGCTCACATCAAATGCATTGCACATAGGACTCACATCAAATGCATTATACATAGGACTCACATCAAATGCATTACACATAGGGCTCACATCAAATGCATTGTCATAGGGCTCACATAAAATGCATTGCACATAGGGCTCACATCAAATGCATTGCACGGGACTCACATCAAATGCATTGCACATAGCCAGGGCTCACATCAAATGCATTGCACATAGGGCTCATATCAAATGCATTACACATAAGGCTCACATTAAATGCATTGCAAATAGGACTCACATCAAATGAATTGCACATAGGGCTCACATCAAATGCATTGCACATAGCCAGGGCTCACATCAAATGCATTGCACATAGGGCTCATATCAAATGCATTACACATAGGGTTCACATCAAATGCATTGCACATAGGGCTCACATCAAATGCAGTGCACATAGGACTCACATCAAATGCATTATACATAGGGCTCACATCAAATGCATTGCACATAGGGCTCCACATCAAATGCATTGCACATAGAGCTCACATCAAATGCAGTGCACATAGTGCTCACATCAAATGCATTGCACATAGGACTGACATCAAATGCATTATACATAGGACTCACATCAAATGCATTACACATAGGGCTCACATCAAATGCATTGCACATAGGGCTCACATCAAATGCATTGCACATAGGACTCACATCAAATGCATTACAGATAGGGCTCACATCAAATGCATTGCACATAGCCAGGGCTCACATCAAATGCATTGCACATTAGGCTCATATCAAATGCATTGCACATAGGACTCATATCAAATGTATTGCACATAGGACTCACATCAAATGCATTGCACATAGTGCTCACATCAAATGCATATCAAATGCATTGCTCACATCAAATGCATTGCACATCACATCAAATGCATTGCACATAGGGCTCACATCAAATGCAGTGCACATAGGACTCACATCAAATGCATTATACATAGGGCTCACATCAAATGCATTGCACATAGGGCTACACATCAAATGCATTGCACATAGGGCTCACATCAAATGCAGTGCACATAGGACTCACATCAAATGCATTATACATAGGGCTCACATCAAATGCATTGCACATACAGTAGGGCTCAAATCAAATGCATAGGCTCACATCAAATGCATAGCACATAGGGCTCACATCAAATGCATTGCACATAGGACTCATATCAAATGCATTACACATAGGGCTCACATCAAATGCATTGCAAATAGGAATCACATCAAATGCATTGCACATAGGGCTCACATCAAATGCATTGCACATAGGACTCACATCAAATGCATTGCACATAGCCAGGCTCACATCAAATGCATTATACATAGGGCTCACATCAAATGCATTGCACATAGGGCTCACATCAAATGCATTGCAAATAGGACTCACATCAAATGCATTGCACATAGTACTCACATCAAATGCATTGCACATCACATCAAATGCATTGCACATAGGGCTCACATCAAATGCATTACACATAGGACTCACATCAAATGCATTGCACATAGGACTCACATCAAATGCATTGCACATCACATCAAATGCATTGCACATAGGGCTCACATCAAATGCAGTGCACATAGGACTCACATCAAATGCATTATACATAGGGGTCACATCAAATGCATTGCACATAGGGCTCCACATCAAATGCATTGCACATAGAGCTCACATCAAATGCAGTGCAAATAGGAGACTCACATCAAATGCATTATACATAGGGCTCACATCAAATGCATTGCACATAGGGCTCTACATCAAATGCAGTGCACATAGGACTCACATAAAATGTATTGCACATCACATCAAATGCATTGCACATAGGACTCACATCTAATGCATTACACATAGGACTCACATCAAATGCATTGCACATAGGGTTCACATCAAATGCATTACACATAGGGCTCACATCAAATGCATTGCACACCTCATCAAATGCATTGCACATAGGACTCACATCAAATGCATTGCACATAGGACTCACATCAAATGCATTACACATAGGACTCACATCAAATGCATTGCAAATAGGACTCACATCAAATGCATTGCACATAGGACTCACATCAAATGCATTACACATAGGACTCACATCAAATGCATTGCACATAGGACTCACATCAAATGCATTGCAC
Organism: Cladorhizidae sp. MBARI D1340-BT2; assembly: GCA_028752905.1. Lineage (NCBI taxonomy): Eukaryota > Metazoa > Porifera > Demospongiae > Poecilosclerida > Cladorhizidae > Cladorhizidae sp. MBARI D1340-BT2. The sequence goes on from JAQNBH010000009.1 coordinate 9,991,578, forward strand.
ATAGAGCTCACAACAAATGCATTGCACATAGGGCTCACAACAAATGCATTACACATAGGACTCACATCAAATGCATTGCACATAGGGCTCACAACAAATGCATTGCACATAGGGCTCACAACAAATGCATTGCACATAGGACTCACAACAAATGCATTGCACATAGGACTCACATCAAATGCATTGCACATAGCCAGGGCTCACATCAAATGCATAGCACATAGGGATCACATCAATTGCATTGCACATAGGGATCACATCAAATGCATTGCACATAGGACTCACATCAAATGCATTGCACATAGGACTCACATCAAATGCATTACACATAAGACTCACATCAATTGCATTGCACATAGGGCTCACATCAAATGCATTGCACATAGGACTCATATCTAATGCATTGCACATAGGGCTCATATCAAATGCATTGCTCACATCAAATGCATTGCACATAGGGATCACATCAAATGCATTGCACATTGGGCTCATATCAAATGCATTGCACATAGGACTCACATCAAATGCATTGCACATAGGGCTCATATCAAATGCATTGCACATAGGACTCACATCAAATGCATTGCACATAGGGCTCATATCAAATGCATTACACATAGGACTGACATCAAATGCATTGCACATAGCCAGGGCTCACATCAAATGCATTGCACATAGGACTCACATCAAATGCATTGCACATAGGGATCACATCAATTGCATTGCACATAGGGATCACATCAAATGCATTGCACAAAGGGATCACATCAATTGCATTGCACATAGGGATCATATCAAATGCATTGCACATAGGACTCACATCAAATGCATTACACATAGGACTCACATCAAATGCATTGCACATAGGACTCACATCAAATGCATTGCACATAGGGCTCATATCAAATGCATTGCACATAGCCAGGACTCACATCAAATGCATTACACATAGGGCTCACATCAATTGCATTGCACATAGGACTCACATCAAATGCATTACACATAGGACTTACATCAAATGCATTGCACATAGCCAGGGCTCACATCAAATGCATTGCACATAGGACTCACATCAAATGCATTGCACATAGGGCTCCACATCAAATGCATTGCACATAGCCAGGGCTCACATCAAATGCATTGCACATAGTGCTCACATCAAATGCATTGCACATAGGACTCACATCAAATGCATTGGACATAGGACTCACATCAAATGCATTACACACAGGGCTCACATCAAATGCATTATACATAGGGCTCACATCAAATGCATTATACATAGGGCTCCCATCAAATGCATTACACATAGTGCTCACATCAAATGCATTGCACATAGGACTCACATCAAATGCATTGCACATAGGGATCACATCAAATGCATTGCACATAGGGCTCATATCAAATGCATTGCACATAGGACTCACATCAAATGCATTGCACATAGGACTCCCATCAAATGCATTGCACATAGGACTCACTTCAAATGAATTACACATAGGACTCTTATCAAATGCATTGCTCATATCAAATGCATTACACATAGGGCTCCACATCAAATGCATTATACATAGGGCTCACATCAAATGCATTACACATAGGGCTCACATCAAATGCAAAGCACATAGGACTCATATCAAATGCATTGCACATAGGGCTCACATCAAATGCATTGCACATAGGACTCACATCAAATGCATTGCACATAGCCAGGGCTCACATCAAATGCATTGCAAATAGCCAGGGCTCACATCAAATGCATTGCACATAGGACTCATATCAAATGCATTGCACATAGGCATCATATCAAATGCAAAGCACATATGGATCATATCAAATGCATTGTACATAGGGCTCACATCCAATGCATTACACATAGGGCTCATATCAAATGCATCGCACATAGGACTCACATCAAATGCATTACACATAGGACTCACGTCAAATGGATTGCACATAGGGTTCACATCAAATGCATTACACATAGGGCTCACATCAAATGCATTGCACATCACATCAAATGCATTGCACATAGGACTCACATCAAATGCATTGCACATAGGACTCACATCAAATGCATCACACATAGGGCTCACATCAAATGCATTGCACATCACATCAAATGCATTGCACATCACATCAAATGCATTGCACATAGGACTCACATCAAATGCATTGCACATAGGACTCACATCAAATGAATTACACATAGGACTCATATAAAATGCATTGCTCATATCAAATGCATTGCACATAGTGCTCACATCAAATGCATTGCACATAGGACTCACATCAAATGCATTATACAGAGGACTCACATCAAATGCATTACACATAGGGCTCACATCAAATGCATTGCACATAGGGCTCACATCAAATGCATTGCACATAGGACTCACATCAAATGCATTACACATAGGGCTCACATCAAATGCATTGCACATAGCCAGGGCTCACATCAAATTCATTGCACATAGGACTCACATCAAATGCATTGCACATAGCCAGGGCTCACATCAAATGCATTGCACATAGGGATCACATCAATTGCATTGCACATAGGGATCACATCAAATGCATTGCACATAGGACTCACATCAAATGCATTACACATAGGGCTTACATCAAATGCATTGAACATCACATCAAATGCATTGCACATAGGGCTCACATCAAATGCATTGCACATAGCCAGGGCTCACATCAAATGCATTGCACATAGCCAGGGCTCACATCAAATGCATTGGACATAGGACTAACATCAAATCCATCGCACATAGGGATCACATCAAATGCATTGCACATAGGACTCACATCAAATGCATTGCACATAGGACTCACATCAAATGCATTGCACATAGGACTCATATCAAATGCATTGCACATAGGGCTCCACATCAAATGCATTGCACATACAGTAGGGCTCACATCAAATGCATAGGCTCACATCAAATGCATTGCACATAGGGCTCCACATCAAATGCATTTCACATAGGGCTCACATCAAATGCATTGCACATAGGACTCACATATAATGCATTACACATAGGACTCACATCAAATGCATTGCACATAGGGTTCACATCAAATGCATTACACATAGGGCTCACATCAAATGCATTGCACATCACATTAAATGCATTGCACATAGGACTCACATCAAATGCATTGCACATAGGACTCACATCAAATGTATTACACATAGGACTCACATCAAATGCATTACACATAGGGCTCACATCAAATGCATTGCACATCACATCAAATGCATTGCACATAGGACTCACATCAAATGCATTGCATATAGCCATGGCTCACATCAAATGCATTGCACATAGGGCTCACAACAAATGAATTGCACATAGGGCTTACAACAAATGCATTGCACATAGGATTCACATCAAATGCTTTGCACATAGCCAGGGCTCACATCAAATGCATGGCACATAGGGATCATATCAATTGCATTGCACATAGGGATCACATCAAATGCATTGCACATAGGACTCACATCAAATGCATTGCACATAGGACTCACATCAAATGCATTGCACATAGGGCTCATACCAAATGCATTGCACAAAGGACTCATATCAAATGCATTACACATAGGGTTCACATCAAATGCATTGCACATAGGGATCACATCAAATGCATTGCACATAGGGCTCATATCAAATGCATTGCACATAGGGCTCACATCAAATGCATTACACATCACATCAAATGCATTGCACATAGGACTCACATCAAATGCATTGCACATAGCCAGGGCTCACATCAAATGCATTGCACATAGGGATCACATCAATTGCATTGCACATAGGGATCACATCAAATCCATTGCACATAGGACTCACATCAAATGCATTACACATAGGGCTTACATCAAATGCATTGAACATCACATCAAATGCATTGCACATAGGACTCATATCAAATGCATTGCACATAGGACTCACATCAAATGCATTGCACATAGGACTCATATCAAATGCATTGCACATAGGGCTCCACATCAAATGCATTGCACATACAGTAGGGCTCACATCAAATGCATAGGCTCACATCAAATGCATTGCACATAGGGCTCCACATCAAATGCATTTCACATAGGGTTCACATCAAATGCATTGCACATAGGGCTCATATCAAATGCATTGCACATAGGGCTCACATCAAATGCATTGCACATAGGGCTCATATCAAATGCATTACACATAGCACTCACATCAAATGCATTGCACATAGGACTCACATCAAATGCATTGCACATAAGACTCACATCAAATGCATTGCACATAGGGCTCACATCAAATGCAGTGCACATAGGACTCACATCAAATGCATTATACATAGGGCTCACATCAAATGCATTGCACATAGGGCTCCACATCAAATGCATTGCACATAGGGCTCACATCAAATGCAGTGCACATAGGACTCACATCAAATGCATAATACATAGGGCTCACATCAAATGCATTGCACATACAGTAGGGCTCAAATCAAATGCATAGGCTCACATCAAATGCATTGCACATAGGGCTCCACATCAAATGCATTGCACATAGGACTCACATCAAATGCATTGTACATAGGACTCACATCAAATGCATTGCACATAGGACTCACATCAAATGCATTACACATAGGGCTCACATCAAATGCATTGCACATAGGACTCATATCAAATGCATTGCACATAGGGCTCCACATCAAATGCATTGCACATAGGGCTCACATAAAATGCATTGCACATAGCCAGGGCTCACATCAAATGCATTGCACATAGGACTCACATCAAATGCATTGCACATAAGACTCACATCAAATGCATTGCACATAGGGCTCACATCAAATGCAGTGCACATAGGACTCACATCAAATGCATTATACATAGGGCTCACATCAAATGCATTGCACATAGGACTCACATCAAATGCATTACACATAGGGCTAACATCAAATGCATTGCACATCACATCAAATGCATTGCACATAGGACTCACATCAAATGCATTGCACATAGGACTCACATCAAATGCATTACACATAGGACTCACATCAAATGCATTACACATAGGGCTCACATCAAATGCATTGCACATCACATCAAATGCATTGCACATAGGACTCACATCAAATGCATTGCACAAAGCCAGGGCTCACATCAAATGCATTGCACATAGGAATCACATCAAATGCATTGCACATAGAGCTCCACCTCAAATGTATTGCACATACAGTAGGGCTCACATCAAATGCATAGGCTCACATCAAATGCATTGCACATAGGGCTCCACATCAAATGCATTGCACATAGCCAGGGCTCACATCAAATGCATTGCACATAGGACTCACATCAAAAGGCATCGCACATAGGGATCACATCAAATGCATTGCACATAGGACTCACATCAAATGCATTGCACATAGGACTCACATCAAATGCAGTGCACATAGGGCTCCACATCAAATGCATTACACATAGGGCTCACATCAAATGCATTGCACATAGGGTTCACATCAAATGCATTACACATAGGGCTCACATCAAATGCATTACACATCACATCAAATGCATTGCATATAGGACTCACATCAAATGCATTGCACATAGGACTCACATCAAATGCATTGCACATAGGGTTCACATCAAATGCATTACACATAGGGCTCACATCAAATGCATTACACATCACATCAAATGCATTGCACATAGGACTCACATCAAATGCATTGCACATAGGACTCACATCAAATGCATTACACATAGGACTCACATCAAATGCATTACACATAGGGCTCACATCAAATGCATTGCACATCACATCAAATGCATTACACATAGGGCTCACATCAAATGCATTGCACATCACATCAAATGCATTACACATAGGGCTCACATCAAATGCATTGCACATAGGGCTCCACATCAAATGCAGTGCACATAGGACTCACATCAAATGCATTACACATAGGACTCACATCAAATGCATTACACATAGCAAGGACTCACATCAAATGCATTGCACATAGGGATCACATCAAATGCATTGCACATAGGACTCACATCAAATGCATTATACATAGGGCTCACATCAAATGCATTGCACATAGGGCTCCACATCAAATGCATTGCACATAGAGCTCACATCAAATGCAGTGCACATAGGAGACTCACATCAAATGCATTATACATAGGGCTCACATCAAATGCATTGCACATAGGGCTCCACATCAAATGCAGTGCACATAGGACTCACATCAAATGCATTACACATAGGACTCACATCAAATGCATTGCACATAGGGTTCACATCAAATGCATTACACATAGGGCTCACATCAAATGCATTGCACATCACATCAAATGCATTGCACATAGGACTCACATCAAATGCATTGCACATAGGACTCACATCAAATGCAGTGCACATAGGACTCACATCAAATGCATTACACATAGGGCTCACATCAAATGCATTGCACATCACATCAAATGCATTGCACATAGGACTCACATCAAATGCATTGCACATAGCCAGGGCTCACATCAAATGCATTGCACATATGACTCACATCAAATGCATTGCACATAGGACTCATATCAAATGCATCGCACATCGGGCTCATATCAAATGCATTACACATAGGGCTCATATCAAATGCATTGCACATAGGACTCACATCAAATGTATTGCACATAGGGTTCACATCAAATGCATTACACATAGGGCTCACATCAAATGCATTGCACATCACATCAAATGCATTACACATAGGACTCACATCAAATGCATTGCACATAGGGCTCATATCAAATGCATTTCACATAGTGCTCACATCAAATGCATTGCACATAGGACTCACATCAAATGCATTACACATAGGGCTCATATCAAATGCATTGCACATAGGACTCACATCAAATGTATTGCACATAGGGCTCACATCAAATGCATTGCACATCACATCAAATGCATTGCACATAGGACTCACATCAAATGCATTGCAAATAGGGCTCACATCAAATGCATTGCACGGGACTCACATCAAATGCATTGCACATAGTGCTCACATCAAATGAATTGCACATAGGGCTCCACATCAAATGCATTGCACATACAGTAGGGCTCACATCAAATGCATAGGCTCACATCAAATGCATTGCACATAGGGCTCCACATCAAATGCATTTCACATAGGGCTCACATCAAATGCATTGCACATAGGACTCACATCTAATGCATTACACATAGGACTCACATCAAATGCATTGCACATAGCCGGGGGTTCACATCAAATGCATTGCACATAGGGCTCACATCAAATGCAGTGCACATAGGACTCACATCAAATGCATTATACATAGGGCTCACATCAAATGCATTGCACATAGGGCTCCACATCAAATGCATTGCACATAGAGCTCACATCAAATGCAGTGCACATAGTGCTCACATCAAATGCATTGCACATAGGACTCACATCAAATGCATTATACATAGGACTCACATCAAATGCATTACACATAGGGCTCACATCAAATGCATTGCACATAGGACTCACATCAAATGTATTACACATAGGGCTCACATCAAATGCATTGCACATAGGACTCATATCAAATGCATTGCACATAGGGCTCCACATAAAATTCATAGCACATACAGTAGGGCTCACATCAAATGCATTGCACATAGGACTCACATAAAATGCATTGCACATAGCCAGGGCTCACATCAAATGCATTACACATAGGACTCACATCAAATGCATTATACATAGGGCTCACATCAAATGCATTGCACATACAGTAGAGCTCAAATCAAATGCATAGGCTCACATCAAATGCATTGCACATAGGGCTCACATCAAATGCATTGCACATAGCAAGGACTCACATCAAATGCATTGCACATAGGACTCACATCAAATGCATTGCACATCACATCAAATGCATTGCACATAGGGCTCACATCAAATGCAGTGCACATAGGACTCACATCAAATGCATTATACATAGGGCTCACATCAAATGCATTGCACATAGGGCTCCACATCAAATGCATTGCACATAGAGCTCACATCAAATGCAGTGCACATAGGAGACTCACATCAAATGCATTATACATAGGGCTCACATCAAATGCATTGCACATAGGGCTCCACATCAAATGCAGTGCACATAGGACTCACATCAAATGTATTGCACATCACATCAAATGCATTGCACATAGGACTCACATCAAATGCATTACACATAGGACTCACATCAAATGCATTGCACATAGGGTTCACATCAAATGCATTACACATAGGGCTCACATCAAATGCATTGCACATCACATCAAATGCATTGCACATAGGACTCACATCAAATGCATTGCACATAGGACTCACATCAAATGCATTACACATAGGACTCACATCAAATGCATTACACATAGGGCTCACATCAAATGCATTGCACATCACATCAAATGCATTGCACATAGGACTCACATCAAATGCATTTCACATAGCCAGGGCTCACATCAAATGCATTGCACATAGCCAGGGCTCAAATCAAATGCATTGCACATATGACTCACATCAAATGCATTGCACATAGGACTCATATCAAATGCATCGCACATCGGGCTCATATCAAATGCATTACACATAGGGCTCATATCAAATGCATTGCACATAGGACTCACATCAAATGCATTGCACATAGGGCTCATATCAAATGCATTGCACATCACATCAAATGCATTGCACATAGGACTCACATCAAATGCATTGTACATAGGACTCACATCAAATGCATTGCACATAGGGCTCATGTCAAATGCATTTCACATAGTGCTCACATCAAATGCATTGCACATAGGACTCACATCAAATGCATTATACATAGGACTCACATCAAATGCATTACACATAGGGCTCACATCAAATGCATTGCACATAGGACTCACATCAAATGCATTGTACATAGGACTCACATCAAATGCATTGCACATAGGGCTCATGTCAAATGCATTTCACATAGTGCTCACATCAAATGCATTGCACATAGGACTCACATCAAATGCATTATACATAGGACTCACATCAAATGCATTACACATAGGACTCACATCAAATGCATTGCACATAGGGTTCACATCAAATGCATTACACATAGGGCTCACATCAAATGCATTGCACATCACATCAAATGCATTGCACATAGGACTCACATCAAATGCATTACACATAGGACTCAATGCATTGCACATAGGGCTCCACATCAAATGCATTGCACATACAGTAGGGCTCACATCAAATGCATAGGCTCACATCAAATGCATTGCACATAGGGCTCCACATCAAATGCATTGCACATAGGGCTCATATCAAATGCATTACACATAGGGCTCACATCAAATGCATTGCACATCACATCAAATGCATTGCACATAGGACTCACATCAAATACATTACACATAGGGCTCACATCAAATGCATTGCACATCACATCAAATGCATTGCACATAGGACTCACATCAAATGCATTGCACATAGCCAGGGCTCACATCAGATGCATTGCACAGAACCAGGGCTCACATCAAATGCATTGCACATAGGACTCACATCAAATGCATTGCAAATAGGACTCACATCAAATGCATTGCACATAGTACTCACATCAAATGCATTGCACATCACATCAAATGCATTGCACATAGGGCTCACATCAAATGCATTACACATAGGACTCACATCAAATGCATTGCACATAGGACTCACATCAAATGCATTGCACATCACATCAAATGCATTGCACATAGGGCTCACATCAAATGCAGTGCACATAGGACTCACATCAAATGCATTATACATAGGGGTCACATCAAATGCATTGCACATAGGGCTCCACATCAAATGCATTGCACATAGAGCTCACATCAAATGCAGTGCAAATAGGAGACTCACATCAAATGCATTATACATAGGGCTCACATCAAATGCATTGCACATAGGGCTCCACATCAAATGCAGTGCACATAGGACTCACATAAAATGTATTGCACATCACATCAAATGCATTGCACATAGGACTCACATCAAATGCATTACACATAGGACTCACATCAAATGCATTACACATAGGACTCACATCAAATGCATTGCACATAGGGTTCACATTAAATGCATTGCACATAGGGCTCACATCAAATGCATTGCACATCACATCAAATGCATTGCACATAGGACTCACATCAAATGCATTGCACATAGGACTCACATCAAATGCATTACACATAGGACTCATATCAAATGCAGTGCACATAGGACTCACATCAAATGCATTACACATAGGGCTCACATCAAATGCATTGCACATCACATCAAATGCATTGCACATAGGACTCACATCAAATGCATTGCACATAGCCAGGGCTCACATCAAATGCATTGCACATAGACAGGGCTCACATCAAATGCATTGCACATAGGGCTCACATCAAATGCATTGCACATATGACTCACATCAAATGCATTGCACATAGGACTCATATCAAATGCATCGCACATCGGGCTCATATCAAATGCATTACACATAGGGCTCATATCAAATGCATTGCACATAGGACTCACATCAAATGTATTGCACATAGGGTTCACATCAAATGCATTACACATAGGGCTCACATCAAATGCATTGCACATCACATCAAATGCATTGCACATAGGACTCACATCAAATGCATTGCACATAGGGCTCATATCAAATGCATTTCACATAGTGCTCACATCAAATGCATTGCACATAGTGCTCACATCAAATGCATTGCACATAGCCAGGGCTCACATCAAATGCATTACACATAGGACTCACATCAAATGCATTGCACATAGGACTCACATCAAATGCATTGCACATCACATCAAATGCATTGCACATAGGGCTCACATCAAATGCAGTGCACATAGGACTCACATCAAATGCATTATACATAGGGCTCACATCAAATGCATTGCACATAGGGCTCCACATCAAATGCATTGCACATAGAGCTCACATCAAATGCAGTGCACATAGGAGACTCACATCAAATGCATTATACATAGGGCTCACATCAAATGCATTGCACATAGGGCTCCACATCAAATGCAGTGCACATAGGACTCACATCAAATGTATTGCACATCACATCAAATGCATTGCACATAGGACTCACATCAAATGCATTACACATAGGACTCACATCAAATGCATTGCACATAGGGTTCACATCAAATGCATTACACATAGGGCTCACATCAAATGCATTGCACACCTCATCAAATGCATTGCACATAGGACTCACATCAAATGCATTGCACATAGGACTCACATCAAATGCATTACACATAGGACTCACATCAAATGCATTGCAAATAGGACTCACATCAAATGCATTGCACATAGGACTCACATCAAATGCATTACACATAGGACTCACATCAAATGCATTGCACATAGGACTCACATCAAATGCATTGCACATAGAGCTCACAACAAATGCATTGCACATAGGGCTCACAACAAATGCATTACACATAGGACTCACATCAAATGCATTGCACATAGGGCTCACAACAAATGCATTGCACATAGGACTCACAACAAATGCATTGCACATAGGACTCACATCAAATGCATTGCACATAGCCAGGGCTCACATCAAATGCATAGCACATAGGGATCACATCAATTGCATTGCACATAGGGATCACATCAAATGCATTGCACATAGGACTCACATCAAATGCATTGCACATAGGACTCACATCAAATGCATTACACATAAGACTCACATCAATTGCATTGCACATAGGGCTCACATCAAATGCATTGCACATAGGACTCATATCTAAAGCATTGCACATAGGGCTCATATCAAATGCATTGCTCACATCAAATGCATTGCACATAGGGATCACATCAAATGCATTGCACATTGGGCTCATATCAAATGCATTGCACATAGGACTCACATCAAATGCATTGCACATAGGGCTCATATCAAATGCATTGCACATAGGACTCACATCAAATGCATTGCACATAGGGCTCATATCAAATGCATTACACATAGGACTGACATCAAATGCATTGCACATAGCCAGGGCTCACATCAAATGCATTGCACATAGGACTCACATCAAATGCATTGCACATAGGGATCACATCAATTGCATTGCACATAGGGATCACATCAAATGCATTGCACAAAGGGATCACATCAATTGCATTGCACATAGGGATCATATCAAATGCATTGCACATAGGACTCACATCAAATGCATTACACATAGGACTCACATCAAATGCATTGCACATAGGACTCACATCAAATGCATTGCACATAGGGCTCATATCAAATGCATTGCACATAGCCAGGACTCACATCAAATGCATTACACATAGGGCTCAAATCAAATACATTGCACATAGGACTCACATCAAATGCATTACACATAGGACTTACATCAAATGCATTGCACATAGCCAGGGCTCACATCAAATGCATTGCACATAGGACTCACATCAAATGCATTGCACATAGGGCTCCACATCAAATGCATTGCACATAGCCAGGGCTCACATCAAATGCATTGCACATAGTGCTCACATCAAATGCATTGCACATAGGACTCACATCAAATGCATTGGACATAGGACTCACATCAAATGCATTACACACAGGGCTCACATCAAATGCATTATACATAGGGCTCACATCAAATGCATTATACATAGGGCTCCCATCAAATGCATTACACATAGTGCTCACATCAAATGCATTGCACATAGGACTCACATCAAATGCATTGCACATAGGGATCACATCAAATGCATTGCACATAGGGCTCATATCAAATGCATTGCACATAGGACTCACATCAAATGCATTGCACATAGGACTCCCATCAAATGCATTGCACATAGGACTCACTTCAAATGAATTACACATAGGACTCATATCAAATGCATTGCTCATATCAAATGCATTACACATAGGGCTCCACATCAAATGCATTATACATAGGGCTCACATCAAATGCATTACACATAGGGCTCACATCAAATGCAAAGCACATAGGACTCATATCAAATGCATTGCACATAGGGCTCACATCAAATGCATCGCACATAGGACTTACATCAAATGCATTGCACATAGGACTCACATCAAATGCATTGCACATAGGGCTCATATCAAATGCATTGCACAGGCTCACATCAAATGCATTATACATAGGGATCACATCAAATGCATTACACATAGGGATCACATCAAATGCATTGCACATAGGGCTCATATCAAATGCATTGCACATAGGGCTCACATCAAATGCATTACACATAGTGCTCACATCAAATGCATTACACATAGTGCTCACATCAAATGCATTGCACATAGAGATCACATCAAATGCATTGCACATAGGACTCACATCAAATGCATTGCACATAGGGCTCATATCAAATGCATTGCACATAGGGCTCACATCAAATGCATTACACATAGTGCTCACATCAAATGCATTGCACATAGGACTCACATCAAATGCATTGCACATAGGGATCACATCAAATGCATTGCACATAGGACTCACATCAAATGCATTGCACATAGGACTCACATCAAATGCATTGCACATAGGACTCACATCAAATGCATTGCACATAGCCAGGGCTCACATCAAATGCATTGCACATAGGACTCACATCAAATGCATTGCACATAGCCAGGGCTCACATCAAATGCAGGCTCACATCAAATGCATTGCACATATGACTCACATCAAATGCATTGCACATAGCCAGGGCTCACATCAAATGCATTATACATAGGGCTCACATCAAATGCATTGCACATAGGGCTCACATCAAATGCATTGCACATAGCCAGGGCTCACATCAAATGCATTGCACATAGGGCTCATATCAAATGCATCGCACATAGGACTCACATCAAATGCATTACACATAGGACTCACGTCAAATGGATTGCACATAGGGTTCACATCAAATGCATTACACATAGGGCTCACATCAAATGCATTGCACATCACATCAAATGCATTGCACATAGGACTCACATCAAATGCATTGCACATAGGACTCACATCAAATGCATCACACATAGGGCTCACATCAAATGCATTGCACATCACATCAAATGCATTGCACATCACATCAAATGCATTGCACATAGGACTCACATCAAATGCATTGCACATAGGACTCACATCAAATGAATTACACATAGGACTCATATAAAATGCATTGCTCATATCAAATGCATTGCACATAGTGCTCACATCAAATGCATTGCACATAGGACTCACATCAAATGCATTATACAGAGGACTCACATCAAATGCATTACACATAGGGCTCACATCAAATGCATTGCACATAGGGCTCACATCAAATGCATTGCACATAGGGCTCATACCAAATGCATTACACATAGGGCTCACATCAAATGCATTGCACATAGCCAGGGCTCACATCAAATTCATTGCACATAGGACTCACATCAAATGCATTGCACATAGCCAGGGCTCACATCAAATGCATTGCACATAGCCAGGGCTCACATCAAATGCATTGGACATAGGACTAACATCAAATCCATCGCACATAGGGATCACATCAAATGCATTGCACATAGGACTCACATCAAATGCATTGCACATAGGACTCACATCAAATGCATTGCACATAGGACTCATATCAAATGCATTGCACATAGGGCTCCACATCAAATGCATTGCACATACAGTAGGGCTCACATCAAATGCATAGGCTCACATCAAATGCATTGCTCATAGGGCTCCACATCAAATGCATTTCACATAGGGCTCACATCAAATGCATTGCACATAGGGTTCACATCAAATGCATTACACATAGGGCTCACATCAAATGCATTGCACATCACATTAAATGCATTGCACATAGGACTCACATCAAATGCATTGCACATAGGACTCACATCAAATGTATTACACATAGGACTCACATCAAATGCATTACACATAGGGCTCACATCAAATGCATTGCACATCACATCAAATGCATTGCACATAGGACTCACATCAAATGCATTGCATATAGCCATGGCTCACATCAAATGCATTGCACATAGGGCTCACAACAAATGAATTGCACATAGGGCTTACAACAAATGCATTGCACATAGGATTCACATCAAATGCATTGCACATAGCCAGGGCTCACATCAAATGCATGGCACATAGGGATCACATCAATTGCATTGCACATAGGGATCACATCAAATGCATTGCACATAGGACTCACATCAAATGCATTGCACATAGGACTCACATCAAATGCATTGAACATAGGGCTCATATCAAATGCATTACACATAGCACTCACATCAAATGCATTGCACATAGGGCTCATACCAAATGCATTGCACAAAGGACTCATATCAAATGCATTACACATAGGGTTCACATCAAATGCATTGCACATAGGGATCACATCAAATGCATTGCACATAGGGCTCATATCAAATGCATTGCACATAGGGCTCACATCAAATGCATTACACATCACATCAAATGCATTGCACATAGGGATCACATCAATTGCATTGCACATAGGGATCACATCAAATCCATTGCACATAGGACTCACATCAAATGCATTACACATAGGGCTTACATCAAATGCATTGAACATCACATCAAATGCATTGCACATAGGACTCACATCAAATGCATTGCACATAGCCAGGGCTCACATCAAATGCATTGCACATAGCCAGGGCTCACATCAAATGCATTGGACATAGGACTAACATCAAATGCATCGCACATAGGGATCACATCAAATGCATTGCACATAGGACTCACATCAAATGCATTGCACATAGGACTCACATCAAATGCATTGCACATAGGACTCATATCAAATGCATTGCACATAGGGCTCCACATCAAATGCATTGCACATACAGTAGGGCTCACATCAAATGCATAGGCTCACATCAAATGCATTGCACATAGCCAGGGCTCACATCAAATGCATTGAACATAGGGCTCATATCAAATGCATTACACATAGCACTCACATCAAATGCATTGCACATAGGACTCACATCAAATGCATTGTACATCACATCAAATGCATTGCACATAGGGCTCACATCAAATGCAGTGCACATAGGACTCACATCAAATGCATTATACATAGGGCTCACATCAAATGCATTGCACATAGGGCTCCACATCAAATGCATTGCACATAGGGCTCACATCAAATGCAGTGCACATAGGACTCACATCAAATGCATAATACATAGGGCTCACATCAAATGCATTGCACATACAGTAGGGTTCAAATCAAATGCATAGGCTCACATCAAATGCATTGCACATAGGGCTCCACATCAATTGCATTACACATAGGGCTCACATCAAATGCATTGCACATAGGACTCACATCAAATGCATTACACATACAGTAGGGCTCACATCAAATGCATAGGCTCACATCAAATGCATTGCACATAGGACTCACATCAAATGCATTGCACATAGGGCTCATATCAAATGCATCGCACATAGGACTCACATCAATTGCATTGCACATAGGGATCACATCAAATGCATTGCACATAGGGCTCATATCAAATGCATTGCACATAGGACTCACATCAAATGCATTGCACATAGGGTTCACATCAAATGCATTACACATAGGGCTCACATCAAATGCATTGCACATCACATCAAATGCATTGCACATAGGACTCACATCAAATGCATTGCACATAGGACTCACATCAAATGCATTACACATAGGACTCACATCAAATGCATTACACATAGGACTCATATCAAATGCAGTGCACATAGGACTCACATCAAATGCATTACACATAGGGCTCACATCAAATGCATTGCACATCACATCAAATGCATTGCACATAGGACTCACATCAAATGCATTGCACATAGCCAGGGCTCACATCAAATGCATTGCACATAGCCAGGGCTCACATCAAATGCATTGCACATATGACTCACATCAAATGCATTGCACATAGGACTCATATCAAATGCATCGCACATCGGGCTCATATCAAATGCATTACACATAGGGCTCATATCAAATGCATTGCACATAGGACTCACATCAAATGTATTGCACATAGGGTTCACATCAAATGCATTACACATAGGGCTCACATCAAATGCATTGCACATCACATCAAATGCATTGCACATAGGACTCACATCAAATGCATTTTACATAGGACTCACATCAAATGCATTGCACATAGGGCTCATATCAAATGCATTTCACATAGTGCTCACATCAAATGCATTGCACATAGGACTCACATCAAATGCATTACACATAGGGCTCATATCAAATGCATTGCACATAGGACTCACATCAAATGTATTGCACATAGGGTTCACATCAAATGCATTACACATAGGGCTCACATCAAATGCATTGCACATCACATCAAATGCATTGCACATAGGACTCACATCAAATGCATTGCACATAGCACTCACATCAAATGCATTGCAAATAGGGCTCACATCAAATGCATTGCACGGGACTCACATCAAATGCATTGCACATAGCCAGGGCTCACATCAAATGCATTGCACATAGTGCTCACATCAAATGAATTGCACATAGGGCTCCACATCAAATGCATTGCACATACAGTAGGGCTCACATCAAATGCATAGGCTCACATCAAATGCATTGCACATAGGGCTCCACATCAAATGCATTTCACATAGGGCTCACATCAAATGCATTGCACATAGGACTCACATCTAATGCATTACACATAGGACTCACATCAAATGCATTGCACATAGCCAGGGTTCACATCAAATGCATTGCACATAGGGCTCACATCAAATGCAGTGCACATAGGACTCACATCAAATGCATTATACATAGGGCTCACATCAAATGCATTGCACATAGGACTCACATCAAATGCATTATACATAGGACTCACATCAAATGCATTACACATAGGGCTCACATCAAATGCATTGCACATAGGGCTCACATCAAATGCATTACAGATAGGGCTCACATCAAATGCATTGCACATAGCCAGGGCTCACATCAAATGCATTACACATAGGGCTCATATCAAATGCATCGCACCTAGGACTCATATCAAATGCATTGCACATAGGACTCACATCAAATGCATTGCACATAGGGCTCCACATCAAATGCATCGCACATAGGGATCACATCAAATGCATTGCACATAGGACTCACATCAAATGCATTGCACATAGGGATCACATCAAATGCATTGCACATAGGACTCACATCAAATGTATTACACATAGGGCTCACATCAAATGCATTGCACATAGGACTCACATCAAATACATTGCACATAGCCAGGGCTCACATCAAATGCATTGCACATAGCCAGGGCTCACATCAAATGCATTACATTACACATAGGACTCACATCAAATGCATTGCACATAGGACTCACATCAAATGCATTGCACATCACATCAAATGCATTGCACATAGGGCTCACATCAAATGCAGTGCACATAGGACTCACATCAAATGCATTATACATAGGGCTCACATCAAATGCATTGCACATAGGGCTCCACATCAAATTCATTGCACATAGGGCTCACATCAAATGCAGTGCACATAGGACTCACATCAAATGCATTATACATAGGGCTCACATCAAATGCATTGCACATACAGTAGAGCTCAAATCAAATGCATAGGCTCACATCAAATGCATTGCACATAGGACTCACATCAAATGCATTGCACATCACATCAAATGCATTGCACATAGGGCTCACATCAAATGCAGTGCACATAGGACTCACATCAAATGCATTATACATAGGGCTCACATCAAATGCATTGCACATAGGGCTCCACATCAAATGCAGTGCACATAGGACTCACATCAAATGTATTGCACATCACATCAAATGCATTGCACATAGGACTCACATCAAATGCATTACACATAGGACTCACATCAAATGCATTGCACATAGGGTTCACATCAAATGCATTACACATAGGGCTCACATCAAATGCATTGCACATCACATCAAATGCATTGCACATAGGACTCACATCAAATGCATTGCACATAGGACTCACATCAAATGCATTACACATAGGACTCACATCAAATGCATTACACATAGGACTCATATCAAATGCAGTGCACATAGGACTCACATCAAATGCATTACACATAGGGCTCACATCAAATGCATTGCACATCACATCAAATGCATTGCACATAGGACTCACATCAAATGCATTTCACATAGCCAGGGCTCACATCAACTGCATTGCACATAGCCAGGGCTCACATCAAATGCATTGCACATATGACTCACATCAAATGCATTGCACATAGGACTCATATCAAATGCATCGCACATCGGGCTCATATCAAATGCATTACACATAGGGCTCATATCAAATGCATTGCACATAGGACTCACATCAAATGTATTGCACATAGGGCTCATATCAAATGCATTGCACATCACATCAAATGCATTGCACATAGGACTCACATCAAATGCATTGTACATAGGACTCACATCAAATGCATTGCACATAGGGCTCATGTCAAATGCATTTCACATAGTGCTCACATCAAATGCATTGCACATAGGACTCACATCAAATGCATTATACATAGGACTCACATCAAATGCATTACACATAGGGCTCACATCAAATGCATTGCACATAGGGCTCACATCAAATGCATTGCACATAGGACTCACATCAAATGCATTGCACATAGGACTCACATCAAATGCATTGCAAATAGGGCTCACATCAAATGCATTGCACGGGACTCACATCAAATGCATTGCACATAGCCAGGGCTCAGATCAAATGCATTGCACATAGTGCTCACATCAAATGAATTGCACATAGGGCTCCACATCAAATGCATTGCACATACAGTAGGGCTCACATCAAATGCATAGGCTCACATCAAATGCATTGCACATAGGGCTCCACATCAAATGCATCGCACATAGACTCATATCAAATGCATTGCACATAGGACTCACATCAAATGCATTGGACATAGGACTCACATCAAATGCATTACACATAGGGCTCATATCAAATGCATTGGACATAGGGCTCACATCAAATGCATTGCACATAGGGCTCACATCAAATGCATTGCACATAGGACTCATATCAAATGCATTGCACATAGGGCTCACATCAAATGCATTATACATAGGGCTCATATCAAATGCATTGGACATAGGGCTCATATCAAATGCATTGCACATAGTGCTCACATCAAATGTATTGCACATAGGACTCACATCAAATGCATTATACATAGGGCTCACATCAAATGCATTGCACATAGGGCTCATATCAAATGCATTGCACATAGGACTCATATCAAATGCATTGGAAATAGGGCTCCACATCAAATGCATTGCACATACAGTAGGGCTCACATAAAATGCATAGGCTCACATCAAATGCATTGCACATAGGGCTCCACATTAAATGCATTTCACATAGGGTTCACATCAAATGCATTGCACATAGGGCTCATATCAAATGCATTGCACATAGGGCTCACATCAAATGCATTGAACATAGGGCTCATATCAAATGCATTACACATAGCACTCACATCAAATGCATTGCACATAGGACTC
The DNA here is from genome assembly GCA_028752905.1 of Cladorhizidae sp. MBARI D1340-BT2. Taxonomy (NCBI): domain Eukaryota; kingdom Metazoa; phylum Porifera; class Demospongiae; order Poecilosclerida; family Cladorhizidae; species Cladorhizidae sp. MBARI D1340-BT2. The sequence goes on from JAQNBH010000009.1 coordinate 10,012,356, forward strand.
ACATCAAATGCATTGTACATCACATCAAATGCATTGCACATAGGGCTCACATCAAATGCAGTGCACATAGGACTCACATCAAATGCATTATACATAGGGCTCACATCAAATGCATTGCACATAGGGCTCCACATCAAATGCATTGCACATAGGGCTCACATCAAATGCAGTGCACATAGGACTCACATCAAATGCATAATACATAGGGCTCACATCAAATGCATTGCACATACAGTAGGGCTCAAATCAAATGCATAGGCTCACATCAAATGCATTGCACATAGGGCTCCACATCAATTGCATTACACATAGGGCTCACATCAAATGCATTGCACATAGGACTCATATCAAATGCATTGCACATACAGTAGGGCTCACATCAAATGCATAGGCTCACATCAAATGCATTGCACATAGGACTCACATCAAATGCATTGCACATAGGGCTCATATCAAATGCATCGCACATAGGACTCACATCAATTGCATTGCACATAGGGATCACATCAAATGCATTGCACATAGGGCTCATATCAAATGCATTGCACATAGGACTCACATCAAATGCATTGCACATAGGGTTCACATCAAATGCATTGCACATAGGGCTCATACCAAATGCATTGCACAAAGGACTCATATCAAATGCATTACACATAGCACTCACATCAAATGCATTGCACATAGGACTCACATCAAATGCATTGTACATCACATCAAATGCATTGCACATAGGGCTCACATCAAATGCAGTGCACATAGGACTCACATCAAATGCATTATACATAGGGCTCACATCAAATGCATTGCACATAGGGCTCCACATCAAATGCATTGCACATAGGGCTCACATCAAATGCAGTGCACATAGGACTCACATCAAATGCATAATACATAGGGCTCACATCAAATGCATTGCACATACAGTAGGGCTCAAATCAAATGCATAGGCTCACATCAGATGCATTGCACATAGGGCTCCACATCAATTGCATTACACATAGGGCTCACATCAAATGCATTGCACATAGGACTCATATCAAATGCATTGCACATACAGTAGGGCTCACATCAAATGCATAGGCTCACATCAAATGCATTGCACATAGGACTCACATCAAATGCATTGCACATAGGGCTCATATCAAATGCATCGCACATAGGACTCACATCAATTGCATTGCACATAGGGATCACATCAAATGCATTGCACATAGGGCTCATATCAAATGCATTGCACATAGGACTCACATCAAATGCATTGCACATAGGGTTCACATCAAATGCATTACACATAGGGCTCACATCAAATGCATTGCACATCACATCAAATGCATTGCACATAGGACTCACATCAAATGCATTGCACATAGGACTCACATCAAATGCATTACACATAGGACTCACATCAAATGCATTACACATAGGACTCATATCAAATGCAGTGCACATAGGACTCACATCAAATGCATTACACATAGGGCTCACATCAAATGCATTGCACATCACATCAAATGCATTGCACATAGGACTCACATCAAATGCATTGCACATAGCCAGGGCTCACATCAAATGCATTGCACATAGCCAGGGCTCACATCAAATGCATTGCACATATGACTCACATCAAATGCATTGCACATAGGACTCATATCAAATGCATCGCACATCGGGCTCATATCAAATGCATTACACATAGGGCTCATATCAAATGCATTGCACATAGGACTCACATCAAATGTATTGCACATAGGGTTCACATCAAATGCATTACACATAGGGCTCACATCAAATGCATTGCACATCACATCAAATGCATTGCACATAGGACTCACATCAAATGCATTGTACATAGGACTCACATCAAATGCATTGCACATAGGGCTCATATCAAATGCATTTCACATAGTGCTCACATCAAATGCATTGCACATAGGACTCACATCAAATGCATTACACATAGGGCTCATATCAAATGCATTGCACATAGGACTCACATCAAATGTATTGCACATAGGGTTCACATCAAATGCATTACACATAGGGCTCACATCAAATGCATTGCACATCACATCAAATGCATTGCACATAGGACTCACATCAAATGCATTGCACATAGCACTCACATCAAATGCATTGCAAATAGGGCTCACATCAAATGCATTGCACGGGACTCACATCAAATGCATTGCACATAGCCAGGGCTCACATCAAATGCATTGCACATAGTGCTCACATCAAATGAATTGCACATAGGGCTCCACATCAAATGCATTGCACATACAGTAGGGCTCACATCAAATGCATAGGCTCACATCAAATGCATTGCACATAGGGCTCCACATCAAATGCATTTCACATAGGGCTCACATCAAATGCATTGCACATAGGACTCACATCTAATGCATTACACATAGGACTCACATCAAATGCATTGCACATAGCCAGGGTTCACATCAAATGCATTGCACATAGGGCTCACATCAAATGCAGTGCACATAGGACTCACATCAAATGCATTATACATAGGGCTCACATCAAATGCATTGCACATAGGACTCACATCAAATGCATTATACATAGGACTCACATCAAATGCATTACACATAGGGCTCACATCAAATGCATTGCACATAGGACTCACATCAAATGCATTATACATAGGACTCACATCAAATGCATTACACATAGGGCTCACATCAAATGCATTACAGATAGGGCTCACATCAAATGCATTGCACATAGCCAGGGCTCACATCAAATGCATTACACATAGGGCTCATATCAAATGCATCGCACCTAGGACTCATATCAAATGCATTGCACATAGGACTCACATCAAATGCATTGCACATAGGGCTCCACATCAAATGCATCGCACATAGGGATCACATCAAATGCATTGCACATAGGACTCACATCAAATGCATTGCACATAGGGATCACATCAAATGCATTGCACATAGGACTCACATCAAATGTATTACACATAGGGCTCACATCAAATGCATTGCACATAGGACTCACATCAAATGCATTGCACATAGCCAGGGCTCACATCAAATGCATTGCACATAGCCAGGGCTCACATCAAATGCATTACATTACACATAGGACTCACATCAAATGCATTGCACATAGGACTCACATCAAATGCATTGCACATCACATCAAATGCATTGCACATAGGGCTCACATCAAATGCAGTGCACATAGGACTCACATCAAATGCATTATACATAGGGCTCACATCAAATGCATTGCACATAGGGCTCCACATCAAATTCATTGCACATAGGGCTCACATCAAATGCAGTGCACATAGGACTCACATCAAATGCATTATACATAGGGCTCACATCAAATGCATTGCACATACAGTAGAGCTCAAATCAAATGCATAGGCTCACATCAAATGCATTGCACATAGGACTCACATCAAATGCATTGCACATCACATCAAATGCATTGCACATAGGGCTCACATCAAATGCAGTGCACATAGGACTCACATCAAATGCATTATACATAGGGCTCACATCAAATGCATTGCACATAGGGCTCCACATCAAATGCAGTGCACATAGGACTCACATCAAATGTATTGCACATCACATCAAATGCATTGCACATAGGACTCACATCAAATGCATTACACATAGGACTCACATCAAATGCATTGCACATAGGGTTCACATCAAATGCATTACACATAGGGCTCACATCAAATGCATTGCACATCACATCAAATGCATTGCACATAGGACTCACATCAAATGCATTGCACATAGGACTCACATCAAATGCATTACACATAGGACTCACATCAAATGCATTACACATAGGACTCATATCAAATGCAGTGCACATAGGACTCACATCAAATGCATTACACATAGGGCTCACATCAAATGCATTGCACATCACATCAAATGCATTGCACATAGGACTCACATCAAATGCATTTCACATAGCCAGGGCTCACATCAAATGCATTGCACATAGCCAGGGCTCACATCAAATGCATTGCACATATGACTCACATCAAATGCATTGCACATAGGACTCATATCAAATGCATCGCACATCGGGCTCATATCAAATGCATTACACATAGGGCTCATATCAAATGCATTGCACATAGGACTCACATCAAATGTATTGCACATAGGGCTCATATCAAATGCATTGCACATCACATCAAATGCATTGCACATAGGACTCACATCAAATGCATTGTACATAGGACTCACATCAAATGCATTACACATAGGGCTCACATCAAATGCATTGCACATAGGGCTCACATCAAATGCATTGCACATAGGACTCACATCAAATGCATTGCACATAGGACTCACATCAAATGCATTGCAAATAGGGCTCACATCAAATGCATTGCACGGGACTCACATCAAATGCATTGCACATAGCCAGGGCTCAGATCAAATGCATTGCACATAGTGCTCACATCAAATGAATTGCACATAGGGCTCCACATCAAATGCATTGCACATACAGTAGGGCTCACATCAAATGCATAGGCTCACATCAAATGCATTGCACATAGGGCTCCACATCAAATGCATCGCACATAGACTCATATCAAATGCATTGCACATAGGACTCACATCAAATGCATTGGACATAGGACTCACATCAAATGCATTACACATAGGGCTCATATCAAATGCATTGGACATAGGGCTCACATCAAATGCATTGCACATAGGGCTCACATCAAATGCATTGCACATAGGACTCATATCAAATGCATTGCACATAGGGCTCTCATCAAATGCATTATACATAGGGCTCATATCAAATGCATTGGACATAGGGCTCATATCAAATGCATTGCACATAGTGCTCACATCAAATGTATTGCACATAGGACTCACATCAAATGCATTATACATAGGGCTCACATCAAATGCATTGCACATAGGGCTCATATCAAATGCATTGCACATAGGACTCATATCAAATGCATTGGAAATAGGGCTCCACATCAAATGCATTGCACATACAGTAGGGCTCACATAAAATGCATAGGCTCACATCAAATGCATTGCACATAGGGCTCCACATCAAATGCATTACACATAGGACTCACATCAAATGCATTGCACATAGGGCTCACATCAAATGCATTGCACATCACATCAAATGCATTGCACATAGGACTCACATCAAATGCATTACACATAGGACTCACATCAAAATTAATGCATTGCACATAGGGCTCCACATCAAATGCATTGCACATACAGTAGGGCTCACATCAAATGCATAGGCTCACATCAAATGCATTGCACATAGGGCTCCACATCAAATGCATTGCACATAGGGCTCATATCAAATGCATTACACATAGGGCTCACATCAAATGCATTGCACATCACATCAAATGCATTGCACATAGGACTCACATCAAATACATTACACATAGGGCTCACATCAAATGCATTGCACGTCACATCAAATGCATTGCACATAGGACTTACATCAAATGCATTGCACATAGCCAGGGCTCACATCAGATGCATTGCACAGAGCCAGGGCTCCACATCAAATGCATTGCACATACAGTAGGGCTCATATCAAATGCATCGCACATAGGACTCCACATCAAATGCATCGCACATAGGGATCACATCAAATGCATCGCACATAGGGCTCCACATCAAATGCATTGCAAATAGGACTCACATCAAATGCATCGCACATAGGGATCACATCAAATGCATTGCACATAGTGCTCATATCAAATGCATTGCACATACAGTAGGGCTCATATCAAATGCATCGCACATAGGACTCCACATCAAATGCATCGCACATAGGGATCACATCAAATGCATCGCACATAGGGCTCCACATCAAATGCATTGCACATAGGACTCACATCAAATGCATCGCACATAGGGCTCAACATCAAATGCATTGCACATACAGTAGGGCTCACATCAAATGCATAGGCTCACATCAAATGCATTGCACATAGGGCTCCGCATCAAATGCATTGCACATAGGACTCACATCTAATGCATTACACATAGGACTAACATCAAATGCATTGCACATAGGACTCACATCAAATGCATTGCACATAGGTCTCATATCAAATGCATTGCACATAGGGCTCCACATCAAATGCATTGCACATACAGTAGGGCTCACATCAAATGCATAGGCTCACATCAAATGCATTGCACATAGGGCTCCACATCAAATGCATTGCACATAGGATTCACATCAAATGCATTACACATAGGACTCACATCAAATGCATTGCACATAGGGTTCACATCAAATGCATTACACATAGGGCTCACATCAAATGCATTGCACATCACATCAAATGCATTGCACATAGGGATCACATCAAATGCATTACACATAGGGCTCACATCAAATGCATTGCACATCACATCAAATGCATTGCACATAGGACTCACATCAAATGCATTACACATAGGATTCACATCAAATGCATTACACATAGGGCTCACATCAAATGCATTGCACATCACATCAAATGCATTGCACATAGGACTCACATCAAATGCATTGCACATAGGACTCACATCAAATGCATTGCACATAGCCAGGGCTCACATCAAATGCATTGCACATAGCCAGGGCTCACATCAAATGCATTGCACAAAGGGCTCCACATCAAATGCATTGCACATACAGTAGGGCTCACATCAAATGCATAGGGTCACATCAAATGCATTGCACATAGGGCTCATATCAATTGCATTACACATAGGGCTCATATCAAATGCATTGCACATAGGACTCACATCAAATGCATCGCACATAGTGCTCATATCAAATGAATTACACATAGGACTCACATCAAATGCATTACACATAGGGCTCACATCAAATGCATTGCACATCACATCAAATGCATTGCACATAGGACTCACATTAAATGCATTGCACATAGCCAGGGCTCACATCAAATGCATTGCACATAGGACTCACATCAAATGCATTACACATAGGACTCACATCAAAATTAATGCATTGCACATAGGGCTCCACATCAAATGCATTGCACATACAATAGGGCTCATATCAAATGCATCGCACATAGCTCATATCAAATGCATTACACATAGGGCTCATATCAAATGCATTGCACATAGGACTCACATCAAATGCATTGCACATAGGACTCACATCAAATGCATTACACATAGGACTCACATCAAATGCATTGCACATAGGACTCACATCAAATGCATTGCACATAGGGCTCCACATCAAATGCATCGCACATAGGACTCATATCAAATGCATTACACATAGGGCTCATATCAAATGCATCGCACATAGGGCTGCACATCAAATGCATTACACATAGGGCTCCACATCAAATGCATTGCAATACAGTAGGGCTCACATCAAATGCATAGGCTCACATCAAATGCATTGCACATAGGGCTCCGCATCAAATGCATTGCACATAGGACTCACATCTAATGCATTACACATAGGACTCACATCAAATGCATTGCACATAGGACTCACATCAAATGCATTGCACATAGGACTCATATCAAATGCATTGCACATAGGGCTCCACATCAAATGCATTGCACACACAGTAGGGCTCACATCAAATGCATAGGCTCACATCAAATGCATTGCACATAGGGCTCACATCAAATGCATTGCACATCACATCAAATGCATTGCACATAGGGATCACATCAAATGCATTACACATAGGGCTCACATCAAATGCATTGCACATCACATCAAATGCATTGCACATAGGACTCACATCAAATGCATTACACATAGGACTCACATCAAATGCATTACACATAGGGCTCACATCAAATGCATTGCACATCACATCAAATGCATTGCACATAGGACTCACATCAAATGCATTGCACATAGCCAGGGCTCACATCAAATGCATTGCACATAGCCAGGGCTCACATCAAATGCATTGCACATAGGACTCACATCAAATGCATTACACATAGGACTCACATCAAATGCATTATACATAGGGCTCACATCAAATGCATTGCACATCACATCAAATGCATTGCACATAGGACTCACATCAAATGCATTGCACATAGCCAGGGCTCACATCAAATGCATTGCACATAGCCAGGGCTCACATCAAATGCATTGCACATAGGACTCACATCAAATGCATTGCACATAGGACTCACATCAAATGCATTGCACATAGCCAGGGCTCACATCAAATGCATTGCACATAGTGCTCCACATCAAATGCATTGCACATAGGACTCACATCAAATGCATCGCACATAGGGATCACATCAAATTCATTGCACATAGTGCTCATATCAAATGCATTACACATAGGGCTCCACATCAAATGCATTGCACATACAGTAGGGCTCACATCAAATGCATAGGCTCACATCAAATGCATTGCACATAGGGCTCACATCAAATGCATTGCACATAGGACTCACATCTAATGCATTACACATAGGACTCACATCAAATGCATTGCACATAGGACTCACATCAAATGCATTGCACATAGGGCTCATATCAAATGCAAAGCACAAAGGGCTCATATCAAATGCATCGCACATAGGGCTCCACATCAAATGCATTGCACATAGGACTCACATCAAATGCATCGCACATAGGGATCACATCAAATGCATTGCACATAGTGCTCATATCAAATGCATTACACATAGGGCTCAACATCAAATGCATTGCACATACAGTAGGGCTCACATCAAATGCATAGGCTCACATCAAATGCATTGCACATAGGGCTCCACATCAAATGCATTGCACATAGGACTCACATCAAATGCATTACACATAGGACTCACATCAAATGCATTGCACATAGGGTTCACATCAAATGCATTACACATAGGGCTCACATCAAATGCATTGCACATCACATCAAATGCATTGCAAATAGGGATCACATCAAATGCATTACACATAGGGCTCACATCAAATGCATTGCACATCACATCAAATGCATTGCACATAGGACTCACATCAAATGCATTGCACATAGCACTCACATCAAATGCATTGCACATAGCCAGGGCTCACATCAAATGCATTGCACATAGTGCTCACATCAAATGCATTGCACATAGGGCTCCACATCAAATGCATTGCACATACAGTAGGGCTCACATCAAATGCATAGGGTCACATCAAATGCATTGCACATAGGGCTCACATCAAATGCAAAGCACATATGGCTCACATCAAATGCATCGCACATAGGACTCACATCAAATGCATCGCACATAGGGATCACATCAAATTCATTGCACATAGTGCTCATATCAAATGCATTAAACATAGGGCTCCACATCAAATGCATTGCACATACAGTAGGGCTCACATCAAATGCATAGGCTCACATCAAATGCATTGCACATAGGGCTCACATCAAATGCATTGCACATAGGACTCACATCTAATGCATTACACATAGGACTCACATCAAATGCATTGCACATAGGACTCACATCAAATGCATTGCACATAGGACTCATATCAAATGCATTGCACATAGGGCTCCACATCAAATGCATTGCACATACAGTAGGGCTCACATCAAATGCATAGGCTCACATCAAATGTATTGCACATAGGGCTCCACATCAAATGTATTGCACATAGGACTCACATCAAATGCATTGCACATAGGGCTCATATCAAATGCAAAGCACAAAGGGCTCATATCAAATGCATTGTACATAGGAACTGGAAGAGATACTGCTAGCGGCACTACAAACCCTAACACAACCAACACCACCTCCAACACCACCTCCACCAACACCACCACTATCAACACCACCATCCACAGCACCAATAGCATCATCATCACTACCACTATAACCTTCTTCATCATATCCATCAAAATCTTCATCACTGTCTTCAGCATCTAATAATCTTATAATGTGTTATATCTCTCCATCATTTGTAACTCACTTCAGTGTACTTGCCTACTTCAAAGAATATCTAAAAACAAAACACAACAGCCAACTAGCTGTCTGTATCCTATGTCAAAAGAAGAATAACAGATCTCTCAGATCAACTACGAAGTGCAGCTATAAGAATAAGCAGCTGCGCAATAAACCAATAAACGCTAATGAATTCAATTATAACGCACTTCAATGTGCTTGCCTACTTAAAATAATATCTTTTAAAAAAACACAACAGCCAGCTAGCTATCGGTATACTTTCTCAAAAGAACAAGAACAGATCTCTCAGATAAAATACAAAGTGCAGCTTTAAGAATAAGCAGCTACGCAACAAACGCTAATAAACACTTACAAATTTAGGAGCGTGTATATACGCCACCGGCGTGTGAGAGTAGATTTCAATTGGCGTGTATAGACGCCACCGGCGGTCTAAGAGTTAAGCTCGAAAGTAACCTACAGTTATTAACCAATCAGATTAGCCACAAATGACGTGTGTCAGGTTTGCCCCCTGATATACGTGTCCCCTGATATACGTGTCGCATAAAAGGTCAGGCAAGCGGGATATTAGTCTGAAGAAGAGCAAGAAATAAAATGTTATCTAGAAGGACACTAGTACTAATCATGACGGTTTTCCTGGCGGTCGTACCTGCGATCAAAGAGCAAGACCTGGGATCTATAGGAGCTTGCGAAGCTGCATCTAACCTATCCTACTGTGGAATCGAGCACGAGATTCCAGCCTCATTCGCTAGGCAATCTCTAATTATAGAATTTTACATCAGGGAGAGTGTGAAGGTTTATAATACGAGCCAACAGTGCAAAGAAGCTGTAAAAAAAGCGCTTTGTCAGCAGAGGTTTCCAGTATGCTATCAGAGCGATAACATACTCAAAATTGAGCAGGACAGCAACTGTCAGGAAGTTCTTAGAAACAAATGCGGGAAGGATGCCTACTCGCTGCTAATGAATGGCTCGCTGCTAATGAATGGACTTTGCAGCAACTATACTGCTGCTCTGCACGAAGGCTGCAGGACATTGAGAGACCATTCTCATCTAACGGGCGAAGTCATGCAAGTATGCCAACTGGTGGAGGGGTTGAAGCTGACAGACTGGATGTATCAATTTCTTGTGCTAATCGATGTACAGATGGACAACTTGGTTGGACAACTATCATACGTTGACATTCATTGCTACCAAACACTTCTCAAACATCTGTGCAGCCTAGGCTACTGTCAAGGTGGCAGAATCAAGTCCAACAACACAAATGGTAGCTGTAATGATATGCTGAAATGGTGAGTAACGCAACAACTTAAAAATGCACCACACCCCTTGCCTGGTGGATAATAGGAAAACATGATGAAAACATTTTGGCTACAGTTTACTTGTGTGTGGTTAGGGTTGGCAATGCCCCTCAGCAGAAGTAGTTCCCAATGGAATTATATATGAATGCCATTGGCGTTTTCCTCACGAACTTTCTAAAATTGGTCCTTGACATTTATAGATTTGCCCTAAACGTACTAAAGCTATTGTGCCAGATTGTTGTAATTGTTTTGTTGCTGCTGCTGTTGTTGTTGCTGTTGCTATTTGTGTATTTTTGACACTATATATCCTTACCTTTATATAACTAGTTTTGCAATCCCATAGAATTAGAAGGCGGGTCTTGTTAATTAGAGAGAAAACATAAACAAACGATAATTAGATTGTTGATCACTTCTTTTGGTATTGCCTCAACAAGTGGTTACCATGTAAGCAGATTAAAGGTAACCAATACCTATTTTTAACTGTTTCCTTACATCCCTGTACATCTGGTGCAGTTATTCTGCGTCTGTGTGTGTGTGGTCAGGGTTTCATTTAGGGAGGCAGTAAAAATAGTAAAAATAAGAAAATAAGAAGCTTTCATGATATATCCTGACAATGGTCTGCAGGTGAAAATTACACCTGTCAATTTTATTTTTATATTTTCTTATTAATTTTTTTAACCTGAGTAGGCTGCTCTATCATTTCTTTGAAAACTTACTTCCAACTTGAGAGGGTGAGAGGCAAAAATAAGAAGACGGACATTGGCAAAAATCAGATTGAGAGAGAAATCTCAAATGTTGTAATTTTTTTAAAAATTGCTTTCCATATTATTGTTAAAAGCTTAAGCTTCGGAGGCAATCGATGACAGGCCAGTTCAAAATATGTTGCCAAGCTTAAAGGGGGTGAAACCATAAAAAACATGCCATGAAGTAAAAACCGTCATAACTTTTAGTTTCTAGGGCTACAAATATAATTTTTGTGTCAAAAGATAGCTCTTTCTATGTGCTTTCAAGTGATATGTATAATGATATATTTACAGGTGTTTTTCTATCAAGGTATATACCTGCAGCCATCAGACCTCCTCAAAATTACCATTCACAGATTCCCATCTTGGATATCGGATCAAATGACTTCAAATTTGTTGTTTGTTTAGATAATACATTACTCTTTGTTATCAACGATCAGAATTTTTTAATTTTTTTATTCCCAGGTTCATATAGATGCCATGCTGCCCACTAAGCAACATAACTTTTTATTATTATGAATTAAAAAAAAATTGATCGTTGAACACAAAGAGCAACGAAAGAGCTTCAAAATGATATACAAGGTTTGGGCAAAAAAATATTTTTTACCTAAAGGGAGACATGCACCATGAGGCTGTACCTGAATTAAGGAAGCTCCTACATGGAGGATGATACCAATCACTAGCAATGAAGGTAGGAAAAAGCCGCTATGATTGTGTACATGCTAGCTAGCTTATCCTGTTAGATAGAGCTATAGTGCTTAGGCATGCTAGTAATGGATTCTTATAAGCATTCACCCACTTTTCTCGAAGTGCAATACTGCCATATAAACACGTTTAAAAGTTGTCTTCACTAAAATTGCAATTGCCGTTAATCAGTTAACAAAGAGATGAAAATGGTGAAAGCTGATAGAGGTAGTGAAGTACTTTCCACTCTATTCTACAGGTCATTTAGAAATTGAAGGCTCATTAATTGATGGGCGGAGGTCGTAATTCCGAGTGACTGTTCGATCTTTATATGTTGAGGAGGTTTTAAACTTGGCGACATATTTTGAACTGACCTGTCATCGATTGCCTCCAAAGCTTATTTATGGGAAGGTTTTAACAATAATATGGAAAGCAATTTTTAAAAAATTACAAAGTTAAACAGCTCTCTTTTAATCTGATTTTTGCCAATGTCCGTCTTCTTATTTTTGCCTCTCACCCTCTCAAGTTGGAAGTAAGTTTTCAAAGAAATGATAGAGCAGTCTACTGGCATGTGCAGGTAAAAAAAAAATTAATAACAATATAACACTTGGATACCCAATTAGCCTGCACAGAATGAGCAACACTTGGATACTCCACATTAGCAGCTGGAGACGCAGGAGTGAAGTCATTGTTGGTACTCCACATTAGCAGCTGGAGACGCAGGAGAGTGAAGTCATTGTTGGCACTCCACATTAGCAGCTGGAGACGCAGGTGAGTGAAGTCATTGTTGGCACTTCACATTAGCAGCTGGAGACGCAGAAGTGAAGTCATTGTTGGTACTTCACATTAGCAGCTGGAGACATAGGAGAGTGAAGTCATTGTTGGCACTCCACATTAGCAGCTGGAGACGCAGGTGAGTGAAGTCATTGTTGGCACTCCACATTAGCAGCTGGAGACGCAGGTGAGTGAAGTCATTGTTGGCACTTCACATTAGCAGCTGGAGACATAGGAGTGAAGTCATACTGCACAGAATGAGCAACACTTGGATACCCAATTAGCCTGCACAACACTTGGATACCCAATTAGCCTGCACAGAATGAGAAACACTTGGATAACCCAATTAGCCTGCACAGAATGAGAAACACTTGGATACCCAATTAGCCTGCACAGAATGAGCAACACTTGGATACCCAATTAGCCTGCACAGAATGAGCAACACTTGGATACCCAATTAGCCTGCACACTTATCATCTTAGAGTGTGTGTGTGTAGTGGTGCTTATGCTGTGGTGCACTTGCTGTGAGGAGTGGCATTCTTCAGTGTTAGGATCCAATGCTGATTCAATGAACAGGAAAAATGTTTTGAAAATATTACAAAATTTACTACAGGATGTTGGTGGTCAATGATCTAGATGCCCATCTTCCAGGAGACTAATGCTATAAGCTCTCAGCTTTAACTAACACTTCCTATTGTCATATATAGCACACATTATTATAATATTCCTTCCACCCATCCAGCTTTGATGCTGATTTGAGTGTGATTCTACAAGAGGCTCTTCCCCCCTGTAAACTGTGGGCATCTCCACCCTACGTGCCAACACCAACAAAGTCCACAGAGACCTTGGAGACAGAGGAAACTCTGCAACCCACTGCATCATCATCAGCTACATACTGCACAGTATTCCTCACCTGGTTCTTCATCTTCCTGTGTGTTTGTGTGGTTGATATGATACCTTGTCTGTGACTTTATGGCTGATCTACACACACATGTGATATCTGTACTTTGTGAACCTTGTTTAGGTAGTCGTGTAACAATTGTATAAGTATATTCATGATTGTGGTTTATTGTGGAACTAGCAAACTCATTTCCTGTTTGTGCAGTTGTCAGTATTTTGTTGTTTTGTGCAAGTGCTTGGGCAAGTGTTCTTTCAATTACTATTTCTATTCACAATTCAATTGCGTGTACCACCTAGCGCATCTGCTAGGATACCACAATACATATATATTCTCTTTTCTTGTAGACCACACAACACTTCGCTAAGTGTACTTATGCAACTTGTACACCACTCTCTCTCTCTCTATCCTATTCAGTAACACATAAATGCTACTAGAAAAGCTTGGAACCTGTCAAGTTTGTGGCAGCGTGATGTTCAGTAACAAATACCATCTAGGGGCAACTAAAGTAGGAAACTATGGCAACCCACCCTGATACTCTAGTTAATAGAGAGTGATTATCACTGATAGGTACAGGTGTTGTGTGTGGGTGTCCTTGCATGTTCCCTGTCAGATATTTACCCCCCACAAGATGGAGGCTTCTTCCCTCAGACAAGTAGCTCACCTTGCAGTGTCAAGTGGAGAACGTGGCACTTGTAGCCAGCTTTGTTTAAGTGGGGGAAGTGGGAGGAGGTTCATAATATGATGTTATTTTTTTGCTGCTGTTGCAAGTTTTAACTGAATTCTTCAGTCTGCATTTGACCTAATGGAGGCCAGGCACTCAGTGAGACCTAGCAAAACACCAGAGTCGGCAAGCACTCAGTGAGACCTAGCAAAACACCAGAGGCTGCAAGCACTCAGTGAGACCTAGCAAAACATCAGAGGCTGCAAGCACTCAGTGAGACCTAGCCAAACATCAGAGGCTGCAAGCACTCAGTGAGACCTAGCCAAACATCAGAGGCTGCAAGCACTCAGTGAGACCTAGCCAAACATCAGAGGCTGCAAGCACTCAGTGAGACCTAGCCAAACATCAGAGGCTGCAAGCACTCAGTGAGACCTAGCCAAACATCAGAGGCTGCAAGCACTCAGTGAGACCTAGCCAAACATCAGAGGCTGCAAGCACTCAGTGAGACCTAGCCAAACATCAGAGGCTGCAAGCACTCAGTGAGACCTAGCCAAACATCAGAGGCTGCAAGCACTCAGTGAGACCTAGCCAAATATCAGAGGCTGCAAGCACTCAGTGAGACCGCATAAAACACCAGAGGCTGCAAGCACTCTGTGAGACACAGCAAAACAGCAAGAGGTTGGGTTTTTTGCCATACATTTGCTGGTGCTCATTTCTTCAGAATGTGAAAACATTATGTCACTGTGATGTCATCTTGTTAAAATATATCTCTGGCTAGAGCAATACATGTATTTCTAACCTTAGATGTTCTGGTCCTAGCCACACCTCCTGGCTTTAACCCTATCCACTGCATGCTCTGGCCCACTAGTATTAAGGACTAACTTGAGCTATGACCCTTACCCTTAACCCTAGTGCTGCCCTGCCCTAATCTTAGCTGCTACCTTGTAACCTTGGCTACTGTCCTAGCCCTTGCCCCAGTCCTATATACTGTCCTAACTGAATAACAGCTTCCTCTGGCCTGACTCTAGCTACTGCCATGCCCCTAATCTAGGGTCTGCCCCAGCCATAGCCACTACCATGGTCCTCTAGCTATCAGTAGTGGCACCAAGGGGGGAAATCGCCAGGGAAAAGGTATTATTCCACAATGGTGTAGGTCAATTTAATGACGAAGTTAAAGAATTGCAGTTGACCCAAACCTTAACTCTTCCTCTTCAAATTGGGTCCAATGTGGCTAAGAAGGCAGAAAACTGCCTGAGCGGCCCTTTTGGGTCCCCATCCCTTAGCTGCTCTAGCCTTAGACAACCCGACCTAGCTGCTGCCTTGGTCCTAGCCATTCCCAGTCCTAGGTACTGCCCAGCCCTAACTGAGAACAAACCATATGCACCTCTATTGCCGCCTAAATATCAGGGTGGGGGGTGGGAACAACATTCAGCCCCACTTACAAAAAAAATCCACTTCATTAAAGATCTTGGCATTACTCTCTTTGCCGATGTCCTCTATCGGCGTGTAGCTAGCAACATGACCGATCGACTTTAAAATAGACTTCTCCAGTAATCGACCTTTGGATGCATATTTCACGTTCCGGTTACGTGCTTCACAACTGCATGAAATTGAAGTCTGATTCACCTCAATAATGAGAGCAGGATTACTCGCAGCATTAAGTCGCTGATGCACCAGCTGAAGGTGAACTACTTCAATAATCTGTTCAACTTTATTTTTCTAACACACCCTAACACTTGGAATTCTGTGCCATTGATGCACAAGCATATTGGCAGTAAAGGCTCTAAGGCTTCATCAACTGACACATCTCCTTCAACCTGACGAAAATATTATAATAATCAACTTGTATTTTTAGTCTCTCGACGTTTCGACTAGATGCTCTAGCCTCCATCAGCATCCATCAGGAATGCACTTTTGGCACTGTGTGGTGATGGAAAGTAATAGCGTCCCAAAATCATTATTCAAGGATATCGTATCATCTATTTATTGCAGACATTATCCTTCATAAGTCTTAATTTTTCTACCAGAAGGAGATTCCAAATTGTTCAATACATTGCAATGACTAATCTCTTCCTCAGTTGAGTAAAGGACAGTCCATTGAAACATACGCTTGCCTTTGTGCAGTATCAAGTCTAGATGAGCTGAGTCTGCAAGCGGCTGCATGTCTTGGCTATAAAGAAGTGATCAGTTTGCTTCCTCTCTTATGAGAATAGTTAACAGCCTAGACCTTCAACACAACCAGGTAGCGAGTTAAGCATGCATCTATGTGTTGTAGACAAGTATGTATACTTGAGTATGTAATTGGTTAGTCAGGAACAATATTGAGCAACCTCTTGCAATAGGCTCATCAACTATACACTTTGACAAAAATATATATATGTATACAATATGGAATTGACAAGTCAAGATGAGTAAAACAATGAATTGGATCCTTAGATTAATACGAGAGGAAGCTCTGGTTTATGGATCTTAGGAGTATCAATAAGTAATTGTGTACTTCCAGTGGGGCAAATTCTATACTGCAGTTGTTATTTCTCCAATCTTTTCCAAATTTAGTACATGACTTGTCCTGCTTCCCTGAGTCTTGGCATACCTTCTTCAATGTTGCATATGTCTTGGACTCCAGCGTTCCTGCCAGCTTTAACATGGTGAAGGAGCAGAGGAAGAATGGCAGAGCTGAGGAAGATGGATGAGATCATGATAGCAAAATTTCAATACTAACAGGAATGCTGGAGTCCAAGATTTGTGTTTTGTATAGGAGTACCATGAATTATTTAAAGCAGACCTCTAGCTGGCAATACGAGTATATATGTCAAGGATTCTGGACATGTTAGCAAGCTTATTCGAGGTAAATATTTTTTATGGATGAGTGTCTTGTCAGTTTTGATGTTCCATCTCTTTTTATCAATCTTCCTAAAGATGATGCAGTGAAAATCATTTTTGAAATCTTGCTGAAATACAAGAACTGATCTTAGAGGACTGCATTAGGATTTCTGAACTGTTGGAGTCTTGCCTAAAATCCATTTACTTCACTTCAGGTATCAAGGAAATGCTACAAGCAGAAAAGGGTGCAGCAATGGGCTCTCCAGTATCTGCAGTGGTAGCCAACCTTTATGTGGAATTCATTAATGAAGAATTGACACTCACAACTGCCCCCCTGAAGCGAAGGTGTTGGGAGAAATATAATGATAACACCTTTTGCGTTGTGAAGAAAGAAGGGGAGAGCAGGAATTGTTGGACCACCTGAACAACATAAGGATATCCATACCATCGAGCTTTAAGTGGATGGATCATTGCCTTTTCTGGATTGCTACCTACACAGAAAGGAAGACAGAAGGCTAATTGCAACATTTTACAAAAAATCAAATGTATTCACAAACCAGTCCCTAAATTATGAATCATACAATGTTAGAATAGTAGTGGTGAAGAGCTTGTATCACAGAGTAGTGATGGAGAAAGAAGACTTATGGAAAAAAGAATTGATAGAGAATAGTTATCCACAAGCTTCCGACACCTTTTCTTCTGCAAGTATACCTAAACGTAAATATGTACATAATGCAGGAAATCAGGGTTCTGGGAAGAAGTATCCTATGGTAGTAATTCTTTATTTAGCAGGGAAGAGTAAAGACATCAGGAGTGTCTGCAGGAAGTTGCCCATCATAGTCATTTTCAGATCTGTAAGAATTATGAGGGCACAACTGAGCAGATAATTACTAGCTAGTGTGCACTCATGCATTGTGTACCATATTCCTTGCAGCTGTGGGAAGTACTACATATATATAGTGGAAACCAACAGAATACTGGAGACTATAATAATAGAATGAAAGAGAAATCTGCATCTATGGGCAGACAAACCCATCAATAACACAGCAATTAATAAAGCTAATCTACAGTAAATAACACAAGCATTAATCTTTACAAAACAGTAAATAACACAAGCATTAGTGTAAAGCTAATCTTTAGATAATACAAGCATTACTAAAGCTAATCTTTACAAAACAGTGAATAACACAAGCATTAATAAAACAAAACAGTGAATAACACAAGCATTAATAAAAAATAACACAAGCATTAATAAAGCTAATCTTTACAAAACAGTGAACAACACAAGCATTAATAAAGCTAATCTTTAGAAAATAGTTAATAATACAAGCAGCTAATCTTTGCAAAACAGTGAATAACACAAGCGCTAATCTTTAGAATAATACAAGCATTAATAAATTAGAATAACACAAGCATTAGTAAAGCTAATCTTTAGATAATACAAGCATTACTAAAGCTAATCTTTACAAAACAGTGAATAACACAAGCATTAATAAAACAAAACAGTGAATAACACAAGCATTAATAAAAAATAACACAAGCATTAACCCTATGCTTCAGTAATAAAATTTTGTAAAAATGAGTCCCGTTTTTGTAGGCATGGTTGCTGGCTACTGCTATGCTCAATGGTTAAACTTTTTATATCATCTGAATCAGCAAAGATAGCAGAATCACCTTATCCATTGCAATTTAGTTGAATTTTTTTATTTTATAATTACTAGAGCACAACACAATATTTTATGTTTTTCAAACTTTTTAATATTTATCTCAAGAACAACTAGCCTCACATGTATCATTCTGATACCATCATAACCAGCATTGAATTAGCTTTCAAATGATATGAAATTTAGTTGTAAAGAGAAAAAAATATTGAAAAAATATTGAATTGAAATGTTGCTATTTTGTACGATAGTTTCCTAAAAAATTACAATAATTATTCTGTTCTATTTAAAGGTTCTATGATGCAATCAATGCATTAGGTAATGCACAAACAAAAGGAAAGCAATGCTAGAAACAAGAAAACTGAAGCAGGTAGGTAGATAAATATTATTGAAATATGGTTATTTAAAGTGCAATTTTTCAATGGTGACTGAAGTAGAGGGTTAATAAAGCTAATCTTTACAAAACAGTGAACAACACAAGCATTAATAAAGCTAATCTTTAGAAAATAGTTAATAATACAAGCAGCTAATCTTTGCAAAACAGTGAATAACACAAGCGCTAATCTTTAGAATAATACAAGCATTAATAAAGCTAATCTTTAGAATAATACAAGCATTAATAAAGCTACTCTTTAGAAAATAGTTAATAATACAAGCATTAATAAAGCTAATCTTTACAAATAACACAAGCATTAGTAAAGCTAATCTTTACAAAGCAGTGAATAACACAAAGAATAACACAAGCATTAATCTTTAAAAACTAACTAACACAAGCACTAGTAAAGCTACAAAATAGTGAGCATTAATAAAGCTAATCTCTCTAAAAATCACGCCAGTTTGAAAATATAATAACAAGCCGAGAGAAGGGGAAAAGAGAAGTGATAAAAGTATTGAGCATATTTGCATTAAAAAATTCAAATTCCAAACATAAAAGTATTTGATAACAACTATTTAATTACAGGTGTTGAAACTGCCAACAAAACTGTCAAAAGGTCTTTAATATCATTCTCCACATGGAGCAGTGCCCAGTTATCTTAGTAGCTGTGCTCCCCATGAAACTGGGTGTATAGTGCTTGCACTCATAAGTATGTGATCCAGTGTAATCATCTATAATTTTTGTTTGTTCACGCAATGCTAATAAATCTTGGAACTGAGATGGGTAACTGGACAATTAATGAACTTGACCTTTAAATCATTCTTGTTGTAAAAAAATATAATATTCTCAACAATGCTTTATCCTTTTCCTCTCATTTTATGTGGTTATAGTAACTAATAATATCTCAACAATGCTTTATCCATTTTTATGCAGTTAGAGTAACTAATATTCTAGTAATATCTCAACAATGCTTTGTCCTTTTCCTCTGATTTTTATGTGGTTATATATAGTAACTAATGTTCTAGTAATATCTCAACAATGCTTTGTCCTTTTCCTCTGATTTTTATGTGGTTATAGTAACTAATGTTCTAGTAATATCTCAACAATGCTTTGTCCTTTTCCTCTCATTTTTATGTGGTACATGTAACAATAAATAATGTTCTAGTTATATCTCAACAATGCTTTGCCCTTTTCCTCTCAATTTTATGTGGTAATAGTAACTAATATTCTAGTAATATCCCAACAATGCTTTGCCCTTTTCCTCTCATTTTTATGTGGTTATAGTAACTAATGTTCTAGTAATATCTCAACAATGCTTTGTCCTTTTCCTCTGATTTTTATGTGGTTATAGTAACTAATGTTCTAGTAATATCTCAACAATGCTTTGTCCTTTTCCTCTGATTTTTATGGGTTATAGTAACTAATGTACAACAATGCTTTGTCCTTTTCCTATCATTTTTATGTGGTAACAGTAATAATGTTCTAGTAATATCTCAACAACGCTTTGTCCTTTTCCTCTGATTTTTATGTGGTTATAGTAACTAATGTTCTAGTAATATCTCAACAATGCTTTGTCCTTTTCCTCTGATTTTTATGTGGTTATATTAACTAATGTTCTAGTAATATCTCAACAATGCTTTGTCCTTTTCCTCTGATTTTTATGGGTTATAGTAACTAATGTACAACAATGCTTTGTCCTTTTCCTATCATTTTTATGTGGTAACAGTAAATAATGTTCTAGTAATATCTCAACAACGCTTTGTCCTTTTCCTCTGATTTTTATGTGGTTATAGTAACTAATGTTCTAGTAATATCTCAACAATGCTTTGTCCTTTTCCTCTGATTTTTATGTGGTTATAGTAACTAATGTTCTAGTAATATCTCAACAATGCTTTGTCCTTTTCCTCTGATTTTTATGTGGTTATAGTAACTAATGTTCTAGTAATATCTCAACAATGCTTTGTCCTTTTCCTCTGATTTTTATGTGGTTATAGTAACTAATGTTCTAGTAATATCTCAACAATGCTTTGTCCTTTTCCTCTCATTTTTATGTGGTAACAGTAAATAATGTTCTAGTAATATCTCAACAACGCTTTGTCCTTTTCCTCTCATTTTTATGTGGTAACAGTAAATAATGTTCTAGTAATATCTCAACAACGCTTTGTCCTTTTCCTCTTATTTTTATGTGTCAGAGACTGAATTTTTTGGGCATTGCCATAATTGCCTTTAATTAGAGCAGATAGCCTGCCGGATTACGAGTGCTAAATAACATCTGATATTATGATGCAATGAAATATCATAAAGATCCCTCCCCTTTTTATTCCTCTCTCCACCCCCCACCCCCACCCCCTCCTCCTCCTTGTAATGTCGAGATGAAAAGTAGAAATTTAATGGTTCTATTTTCAGTACAAGCAATTCAAGCAATTCATAATATATTTAAAGGCAAAACACATGCCCACTTTATACTCCCTCAGACCTTTTTCAGCTCAGCCAAGTGGCATCATTAAGAAGAGAGAAGAATTCTTCTGCTTAATCGACAGATACATCAAACTGACACAAATCAACTAATATAACATAATTTAAAGTATATTCATGATTATTATGAAGTGTCTTGTCTTGGATCCAGACTTGCAAATTGTCTGTGGCATAGAAGAAACACACAAACTGCAGCACATTAGGGGAGTCGCAATTATATTCATAGACATCTTCACTGTGTGTGTGTGTGTGTGTGTGTGTGTGTTTCATGCACTCAACCATCTTTAGGCCTAGCCACATGCCACATAGTAACACATTATTGGAAGGAAGGCAATTAGACCACAACCACTCATCTCTAAACTATGTCATAGATTAGAGTCAACTCTGGAGTGTAACATGATAACACCATGGGAACCCAAAGCTTTAAAATAGGTGTAACAAACAAATTAGGGCAGATGCATGGTTGGCACTGAAGGCCATGTCGTTGATTTAGAAGTAGGGGCAAAATATTTCTCCTGGAGTGCTCGTACTTCTACTAGTCCATATATCAACTTTAACCAAATATGAAAGACTCCCAGTCTGTATCAAATACCATTATCAAACTTCTCATTACTAGATGATGTTTTTGGATAGTGCCCACCACTGTCATTACCCTATCCACGAGCACTGATTTAGGCCACAGACAGAAAGCTCCAAGAGAAATATTACATGACAAGCTTGCTTATAGGTGGTTGTTGTTGGTTTTAAATGCATGGCAAGGCCAGGGGGCATGGCATATAGGGCACAAACCTTGCCTATGTTCTTCCCCTGTTCGAGTTCTATACATGCAAATGATGGGAGTGGTTGGAACTTGCCATCACATCACCATGTTCTTCAAGAGGACCTGACAGGTCATCGAGTACTTTTGTAGTAATGGTGACTTCTGAATGCCTTTGCCAAATGGTGATGGGGCGAAGCGAAGGATGACATCTATCATACTAGTTTATAAGGTTATGGAACATAAAATGGACACCAGCCATGTGGAACACCGCAAGCTTGTCTAGATGGAGCAAAACCTTAAGATGGAGCGCAAGCTTGTACAGGTGGAGCACAAGCTTCTCTTCTCCAGGTGGAGTGCAAGCTTCTCCAGGTGGAGCGCAAGCTTCTCCAGGTGGAGCGCAAGCTTCACCAGGTGGAGCACCACAAGCTTCTCCAGATGGAGCGCAAGTTTCTCCAGGTGGAGCACAAGCTTCTCAAGGTGGAGCACTACAATCTTCTCCAGGGGCACAAGCTTCTCCAAGAAAGCTCTCGCATGCTCTCATCATCCATCCTGTAGAATATTTAAAATGAAACTAAACCAACCCATAGCCCCTAGATATGATGCCACTATGTTGACTACCACTTATAGCCTCAAAAATCCTAAACAAAGTGTGGATATAATCATCAGACTCCCAAAACACACTTACTTTGCAAGTTGTTACCAACAAGCATCCCCACTCTGTCCAAGGACTGTTTTTGAGATTTGAGTGGCAGTGAACTTAGTTGCATCATAACCAGAGGCTATGGATTGTTTTGCTATCATTTTCTTGCAAAGTAAGAGATTCTGATGATTATATCCCCACTCTTTCCAGAGCTATTTCATATCAGAGGTCTTCATGTTGGCCAATAATATGGAACGTGGAATGCGACAAAAATGTGAAGTGAAAAGGTCACAAAAAATCGTTCACAAAAAATCGTTCACAAAAAATCGATCGTTCACAAAAAATCGATCGTTCACAAAAAATCGATCGTTCACAAAAAATCGATCGTTCACAAAAAATCGTATTTTGACCTTGACTATGTACTTCATTTTCCTCAACTAAATTTCAACCTCAAGTAGACCACACCCTCAAGTAGACTGCATCCTCAAATAGATCCTGGTCACAAAGTCAAAATGAATTGAAGCAATTTCTCAGGGCATCTGCAGTCTTCTGGTGATAACATTATGAATGGACTATGCTCCATAAGTTATATAGGCGAGGGAAACAAGAAGACTTAAAGACAAATTCCAGGGGTTTAAATGTTTTGGGGGGCTGCTGGTTTACTACCATAGTTAAGAGTTAAGGCAAGCTTTTAATTAAGTGTTTTTGGAGCTAACATAAGGCAGAAACCACAGTCGGGTATGCTAAGAAGCTGTCAATGTGCGTTTTAGCTGATATATTAGCTGTATTATTGTGTTTTTTTGCCGTCTGCCATTAATACTTTTCAGATATTTCACAGAACCAAAATATTAGGAACCCCGCTCTTTTTCATGCAACTGACCTAATGCATATATACCTGAATCCCAACATTTTAGAGCACACATATATCACAGAGGGTTGCATGCGTGTGGACTAAATTTGGACAGACACACTAGAGATTTGCTCCTGAGGTCTGGCAGAGCTGGAATGCAAGCTAACTCTGTGTAGTACGTAATAATAACGTATTTGTGTTTATGTTAACTACAGTACATGATACTAACATTTCTGTGTTGCAGTGTTCTATGTATACTACAATACAAGATACTAACTAGCTAGCTATAACATATGTGCAGTGTCCTATGTATACTACAATACATGACACTAGCTAGCTATAACATATGTTGCAGTATCCTATGTATACTACAATACAAGATACTAGCTAGCTATAACATATGTTGCAGTATCCTATGTATACTACAATACATGACACTAGCTAGCTATAACATATGTTGCAGTATCCTATGTATACTACAATACATGACACTAGCTAGCTATAACATATCTGTGTTGCAGCATCCTAATACATGACACTAGCTAGCTATAACAGCTGTGTTGCAGCATCCTATGTAGACTGAATCACCAGTTGTGTGAGTTCTGGAATTTTTGTTATATTGTGTTCCACTCACCAACTAATAATGTTTCTATTATCATGAGTAGCCAAGGCATTACAATATCCTATCCTCGGTCTTAGCATTTAGAAAACTGAGTCCATGCATGCATATCTAAGGAGAGAGCTTGAGTCCCCTAAGCCTCTCCCTTGCTCTGACCAGAACAACGAATAGGCAGATATTTTAGTCTAATTCAAGGACTATGTACATATGGACATCACACCTACCCATCTATGATTGTATTGAAATGCCATTGCTCATAAGTGAAATGCAGCCAATGCTATGAGATATAAAATGTTGGTGTCTCAGAGTATAAATCTGTGAGAAAAAAGCTGAGAGACATTTATCTGAGGAACAGCTAATGAAGGCTCAATTGCTGTTGCTTTCAATGAAGATAATGATGCATAAGATGTCTGCATCCACTGCACTGGGTAGCCAAACTGGAGATGGAGAGATCTGTGATTTTAATTATCTCTTCATGATGAAGCTGACCTGGAAGGAAGAGCAATCGACAAATAAATGCACAAAGCTATTATTACCTGATTGATATCTAAATGTTGGGGCATTTCATGAAATTAATAGAACATGTGCAATCTAATTAGATTGAAGATGTGTTGTATTTACAACATGCATCATATTCTATTTTGGTGTCCTGGATTCATAATACTAATGGTTTTTCATGCCACAAAAATGGAACTTAATATGTTATCTTATTGCAGGCTTATCTGTATACTAAAACATCAAATATCATGCACTACAAATTGAACTTTTAGAAGAGGACAATGAGGATGAAGTTATTTCAGTTGTTGAAGAAGCTGTCAGTGGAACTATCGTAATTGTAATGAAGAAACACTTGATCACCTTTTGGAGCAAGTTGAACTAGCATTTGAGTATATTATTCTGCTCAATGGTCAACAAAATGAATTATTCTCTGCCCTAAGGGATTTATTTTTGGCCATTGCAAATGACAAGGAGAATAGGACAAAAAGGAAGGGAAGGCCTACAATACCAATCAGTGAAGAGCAATTACAATTTCTTATTGAGAATGGTTTAACTATTGTCAATATTATTAGTGAACTGTTTGGTTGCTCAAGGCGAACAATTGAACGAAAGTTAAGACAGTTCAACATTTCCATTCAGAAATACAGTTCTATAACAAATTCAGATCCTGATGCAGCAGTAAAACAAATCACAACCTTATTTCCTCAATGTGGTGAAAAAACTCTGAGTGGAAGGCTTAAAAGCTGTGGTATTGTTGTTCAGCATGAAAGAGTCGGATATTGTTTACATCGAGTTGCTGCTTTGGGTGTCAGTTCACGGATTAGAAATGTATTGCACCGTCGTCAATACAATGTCTCGTCACCAAATGCTTTATGGCATATTGATGGATATCACAAATTGATTCGATGGAGATTTGTTGTGCATGGTGGCATAGATGGCTTCAGTAGACTGGTCATGTATCTTAGCGTTGTCGTTCTGGTACTGTTCTCCATTCCTTTATGAAAGCTATAGAAGAGCATGGCCTTCCTTCTAGAGTACGGATGGACAGAGGTGGTGAAAATGTAGCAGTGGCCAGCGCAGTGGAGTAGGAACAGGGGGGGGCGGCGGGGGAGCCAGTGGCCCCCCAATAATTACCAGTGGCCCCCCCCAATAAAACTAACATGAAACTAACATGTAAAAAAAAAATCAATGTATCTGTTACTATAATATTAATACATACTAAGTGGTAGTAAAATATTATTTTAGTAATGGCTGCAAAGCACCATAAATCAGTGGATATGAATGCAGGGTGGGGGGGGCCCTACTACAATAAATATTGGGGAGCCACTCCACCCCCCCTCCCCAAGAAAATTAATCAGTCTGTACATACTATAGTACATAGCTTGCTATCCCAAACCATAAACCACCGATGTATGAAAGTGTTAATCTTAAGTAGCTGCTATCCCAAACCATAAACCACCCATGTGAAAGTGTTAATCATTAGTAATTAGTCAAAATCACATGACATACTGATAGCTAGCATGCAGTAGCTGGATAGCCATGGCCAAGAGGAAAAGGTGCTTTGAGAGTGGGCAATCTAATTTGACTTCATTCTTCAAATCAAGAGTACAACCTGAACAAGGTGAGATCATAATGTTTAGCTACCTAGGTACTCACTTACACTTCATGTTCCAGGAGATGAATCTGACTGTGACATTCACACTGACAGTGACAATGAAGAAAGCTCTGACAAACATTTTGAAAGCCATACACATCCATCTTCAGGTAGTAGTGGCATCTCTCAAATGGAAGTTCCATGTAGTGGTAGTTCTCAAGATCCTTCAGCTTTGGTTCCAGGTATCAGTACATGTAATGGTTCTTGTTGTACTGGTTCTGAAATATCACAACCAACAAATCCTACAATATTGAAGAAAACTGAAAGGTCTTTTGGTTCTGGTGGAAACGCCCGTAAGAGATCTTTTGGGGCTTCATGGTATAAGCAATATCCATGGCTTCACTTGTGCTGTTCAGAATTTAAGGTATATTGCATTTATTGTAAGCTTGCTATTAAGTTTAAATGTGAGCGTAGTAAGTATAAAAGCTGATCCAGCATTTTCTACTGTAGGATTTTCCAATTGGAAAAAGGCAATTGATAGGTTCAAAGATCATGAATCCTCTCTTGCTCATGGAGATTCGTTTGCAGCTTTCATTTCTTCAAGAAGTTCTTCTGTTAATGAGCTGTTGCTGAAAAGTTTAGATCAAGACCAAGCAAAACGAAGATGTAGCCTACTTCAACAACTTGCAGCACTACGTTTCTTGTTGCGACAGGGCATATCTATTCGAAATGACCAATCTGAGAGTAATGCTTAAAAGTGTACTAAATGAAAGTTCATGGGTATGTGAGAACAAGTACCAGTCACCCGAAATCATAAATGAAATGATTGAAATAATGGCACATAAAGTACGTTCCTTACTGTCAGAGGTGAATTTTAAGATTCGCGCAGTGTGGCGACTTAAACAGTGTGGAATAAAAGAGTACTTTTCGAGGACAAGGTAAGTAGTCAGCTATAGCTAGGTGGCTACGCTAAGCCTAAAGCCATCTTGAAATAGTTAGCCTAATTTTCCAGTTTCTGTACTATGTAGCTATTAGCCTCCTGCAACATCTAGCTTAGCTAGTACTGTACCGGTAAAGCTGTCTATGGGAATGCAAGTGGAAAGAGGAACGCGAACTGGCTCTGATGCTAGGACAAACTTTATTTCACACTTCCCAACATACGTACTCTTTTGGTAATTTCAATTACTTTACCAGTTACTTCCTGTGAGTGCGAAAGGTCTATCGTTTTCTCAAGACTTCTCTTAGAAGTACGATGTCTCAAGAGCGACTAAATGTATACTTGCCATGCTACAATACCACAAAGCATTAGTATTACACCAGAAGAAGTGGTTGTTATGCGTCAACCTCGCAAAAATATTGGTATTATAAACCCTTACACTTCACTGATTATTGCTTTAATACCATCAACCTTCTGTTTCTCTGCACTTATTGTTACATTATCCTCTATTCAAACATTATCCTCTATTCAACGGAACATTTTTTTAATCATCAATGATAGTCTGATTATATCCACCCTCAATACTACATGAAATGATTTAATGGTATATAACAATAATTACCATCTACAATACATAATGTTTTAATGGTAAATATGTGTTTACAATTACCCTCTAGCATACTGAATATAACATGGTAGGCCACTGACAGTCGGTAGGTTTTAGAGGGCTTTTGAGGGCACAGGACTGAGGTTAACCATACCTGTGGAGAAAATATACAGTACAGGGTTTCATACAGGGGGAGCCCTGGAATATCCCCCCCCCCCCCCCCCCCAAGAATTTTCACAATAAAAATTTATATTACAGTAATGAAATTTCTTATGTAATACATTACAGTAACGGGGAAAAAGAGCAGTATATATATACAGAGAAGGGAACGTAGAAGCAATAGTAAATTCAAAGATGATCAACAGCAAGATGATCAACAGTAATAAAATTATAAAGAACAATTAATTATATAAGCGAAGATATACTATATACAATTAAAGCTAACCACAGAATAATAGCACATGGACATAACATTCTAGATTATGCATCTTGCCACAAAACTATTCTGTGGCAAGATGCAATTGTGTCATAATCTAGAATGTTCTGTCCATGTGCTAGTACTTTAACTATAGGAAAGTACCCTTCAGAATCAATCTGGACCATTCGATTTTGCAAAAAAAATTCTAGGGGGGCATACCCCACACCCCCTACTTGGGGCTTGCTTACACACTAGAGCAAGGCTCAACTACTGTGCTAGCAGAGCACCTACAGTTTAGACTTGGCAACATAAAGCTATAGCTACACACCTAGAGCAAGGCTCAACTACTGGACTAGCAGGGCACCTACAGTTTAGACTTGGCAACATAAAGCTACAGCTACACACCTAGAGCAAGGCTCAACTACTGGACTAGCAGAGCACCTACAGTTTAGACTTGGCAACATAAAGCTATAGCTACACACCTAGAGCAAGGCTCAACTACTGTGCTAGCAGAGCACCTACAGTTTAGACTTGGCAACATAAAGCTACAGCTACACACCTTCTAGAGCAAGGCTCAACTACTGTGCTAGCAGAGCACCTACAGTTTAGACTTTGGTAACATACAGCTACACACCTAGAGCAAAACACTGAGAAGGGTAGGAACTTACTTCTGCTTAAGATTGTTTCCTTCAGAGCTTTCCTATAAGTCATCCTCCTGCAAATCGGAATGGCGAGCAACTATCCAACTGTCTTGAATAACTCTTCACACTCTTGAATAGCCATGCGTTATACCGCGCCTACAGGTGCACGCACAATTGTGATTCGCGATGTTGCTTCGCAAACCTTGCATACCAACGGTGCGTACCATCGCTTGTTGTTTGGGAGGTGATTTTGCCAATACTGTGCAAGTGGTCATTGATCAATTTATCACCACGGCTGAAGAGAAGTGGGGGCTGTTCTCTGGGCTTGTGATTCCTCAGCGTGGCAATGCGTTCAACAAAACCAGTCAAGTAACAGTACAGGGGCGGATCCAGGATTTTATTTAGGGGAGTGGGGGTGGCTTCCACTTCTTGTTAAATTGAAAAATTAGAATCAGCATGCTGCAGAGAATTTGCCTGACAACCCACACTTTCTCATGATCACTCTTTCAGTTGTGAATGATATATATCTGCAGGGGTTCATACAGGATTTACAGTTTGAGAGGGGAATAGTTTCAATCTTGTCTGTCCTCTTGGTACAGCCTCAGTTGAACGGAGTTTTAGTACAATGGGTAGAATTTGCAATAGATTACGACAGCGAATGTTACCAGAAAATTAGGCTCACTATATGCGTGTTTCTGCTGAAGGACCTAACACTTTAACTGATGAACAATCTGAGGAAATTGTAAGGAAATGGCATTCTCGTCGTTATGATCGACGCATTCGAATATGACTCAATTGTTGGTTATATTATAAGATGAAAATTCTACCATACTGATTATTCTGTGTATATCCTCTAGATAGCTATATAGCTGTAGTCTCGAGGGTCGAGGCCAGACTATAATTCCAAGGAAATATTTCAACATGCGTGAATAGTTTGGCCGACTAATATATATAGCTGCTGACTGTTCTCCCCCCCCCCCCAAAACCTAACTTCTAGATAAAACATTGGTGCTATGTCACAACAGAGGTATTTAAAGGAGATGTTGGTGCTACTCTTGCGGGCTAGAAAGTGACAGGAATGCGGTCCAACTTGCATATGTTGCACAAATTTTAAAAAACAACACTTTTTATTAGTCACATGACTTGGTTAGAGTTTTTTTTGGTGTTTTTTATGATTTAATCTTTATATTACTGAGCCCATCACATGTTACAGCACAGTATTGGACTATGTAACAGTAACTATTACTATCCCTGGCTGCAGCAATGCGAACTTTCTTCTTGCCCATGCGCGATAGAGAGTTCGGCTAACGATTGTCTAAAGATGCAGTGAAGATCATTTACTAGAACTTGGTGCGTGCTATCGAGAGTTTGAAAACGAAGGTTTTGAGGTATATTTTGGTGAGGTCTGCCCACCAACAATTTATGGAAGTATTATTAACTGCCAACGTGGATAATATTGACTAGTTAGCTACTGCAAGGAACTATTAGCTTAGTAGCTAGCTATGTTTATTTTTAATGCTTTACATTACAGCATACATGAAGAAATAGGACAACGACAAAAAGAAGTAATATGTGGTGGCATAAAATACTGAAGGACTGCTTTGTCTTCAAGCAGCCTAATCATGCATATTAAAATGGGGGGTTGGGGAATATAGGAGCATTTAGCACAAGGACACTTGAAATGAAAGGTACATATGTTTTTAAAGAGTTAAAGTTACAATTGGTGGGGAAATGGTTGAGGTCGCTTCTGATGGATGAGAGAGGTGAGCTCAAATCAATAGGCGGAAGAGCATTCCAGATCCTAGGTAATCTATTAAAGTAAAAATGGCT
Source organism: Cladorhizidae sp. MBARI D1340-BT2 (assembly GCA_028752905.1). Classification (NCBI taxonomy): domain Eukaryota; kingdom Metazoa; phylum Porifera; class Demospongiae; order Poecilosclerida; family Cladorhizidae; species Cladorhizidae sp. MBARI D1340-BT2. The sequence continues at coordinate 10,044,129 of JAQNBH010000009.1, forward strand.
ACTCTTGTTATTCCTCGATCGAGAGTGGATCATCTTGTTCATAGTACCTGATCTTGTTGCACCAATGTTGAATGATATAAATCAGTTATGTTGAAGTGATTAGCAGGAAACTTGAGGCTCTTGACACAGAACATAATATCATTGACTTCCAGTTGGTACATCAAAGGAACCATGTTGAGTGTCTTGAGTCTTCACTTCTAGAGGTGTAATCGTTGAGGATAAATTTCGTGGCTCTTCTTTGGATCTTTTCTAATTTTTCTATATCCATAATTAAATTTTGGTGCCAATATAAGAATTGTGAGCGGACAAGGGATAGCAAAGAGAAACAACTACGATGAACTTGTTGAAAAAGGTAAGTCATTGATATGAACTAGAAAAAGTAAGGGCCCCAAAATACTCCCTTGCAGAACACCACATACCACAGGTAACAGACCATTATTCTCACATTGAATTCTTGCACTTAAGTAAGCCTTCAACCACTAGCCATGTATCCCCCTTTACTCCCATCTTCTGTAACTTAAACAACAGTTCACCATGGGGGTCACTGTCGAAGGCTTTGGCAAAGTCCAGATAGACTCCGTCTGTCTGAGAATTTGACATTGATAGAGTCAAAGACATCGTTGTAGAGTATTAGTATATTGCTGCTGAAGAGAAGAACGATTACTTAGGAACCCATACTGTACTGGAGAGAAAAACCCAGCCAAAAACTCCATACACTTATTAAAAACTAATCTTTCAAGGACTTTGGATGTGCTACTCAAGAGGGAGATAGGTCTGTAGTTACAGACACAATCCTTGTCCCTTGATTTATAGACTGGTACTATGTTATGAATACGCCATTCAGTAGGAATTTGATCTAAGCTCATCCTAAACAGATGGTACAGTGGCTGATACAAAGCATCTGCGCAGGATTTCAGCAGATTGGGTCCAAGTTCATCTATTCCCATTGCTTTGGAGGAATCAAGGCTTGATAAAATATCATACACATCTCCTTCCGAAAAGTTAAATGAACATAGAGTAGATTCAGAAACTGTATTCTCAGGTGGTGGAGGCCCAAAGGAGCTCTTTGTAAAAACGGAATGAAATAGCCTTATCAGAAGCCGAGTGTGCTTGAGTGGAGCCATGATATATAGAGGACGGAATTCCATGACATACTTTCAAAGAACGAATGTACTTGTACATATCCGAGTTTCCATGTCTAGATAATCCTGCAATGAGATCTGACACATATTTGCGATTTGCTCTACTCAGATCAATCTTGAACCTCTTCTCAGCTTTAAAGATTTTCGACTTCTTAATACTGCTAGGATGTTTCATATTACTCTTCTTCAGTGTGTGCAGACAATTCCTGTTATGCCCTACCTCTGATGTAAACCACACAGGTAACTGGTAAGATCTGTCTCACTTTGGGAATAAACCTTGCCATTTCTGGAAAAATAATACAATTGATAGAAGACCAGATAAATTCCACATATTTGGATTCGTAACAAACACTGAAGTCACAATCTAACAAAAAGTCACATACGCCAGCCCTTTCTTATAATCAAATACAAGTACAGGATTCCTACCGAAGGACTTGTTTGGACAAAATTGTATCTTGAAAGTGATCATATAATGATCAGTGTCAACAGGAGTCTTATTACGATCATGTACCCTCAAGTCAGAGAGGATATCTTCATCACTAGTTAGGACAATATCCAATATGTTTCCCTTCAAATGAGTAGGACTGGACACCATCTGAGTTAGATTTTGTCTAAATACTAGGTCACACAAATCATTTGAAAAGGAGGAAGAACCAGTAAGAGACTGCCAACAAATGTCAGAACAATTAAAATCGCCAACAATAATCAGATCACTTGAAGATCCCAGAGAATCCAAGTAAGTTAATAGATCATTATTATACTCCATAGTAGAATTGGAGGGATATATACTGTACACAAAGTGATTGCTCCTATATAAACTGCAAGAACCTCAAGATTTGATGGAGAGGGCATAAGATGATATGTTCCAATTGTGTCACTAATCGCTATGAGAACGCCTCCACCCCTAGAGGTACGGTCCTTTCTGTAGATCGAGAAACCACTTGGGAGAATTTCGTTATTAAAAATTGTATCGGTTAACCATGTTTCAGTCAAGCAGAATATTGAATAGAGGGATGAATAAACAAAAGAATTGGGATCAGAAATCTTGTTAACCAGACTACGTGTATTGATAAGGCAGACCCTAGCTTCGGAGGGAACTAGTCATTGTGAAGAAGAATTGATCGGGCCTGTGGGTTGCACGACTGAGCTGTTTGGAAGGGAGGTGGAAAGAGGGACTGGGGGAGATAGGGTACATCTGGCATGGTACATTCGGTGGGAGACACTTCCAAGTCCTTTTGAACAGGCTCTACCAGTTTCTTTACATTTTCAACAGATGTATCGGTTACACGTTCTGAGACTGATGAGGAAAAAGAGGCAGGAGGATCAGCAAAAGCCTCACCACCAGAGTTTAGAAGGTCAAGAACATTGTCAGTCACCCTGGCATGGGCATTTCCATTGACAACTTGCGGGTCTTGATTTCTGATCTGCTCCTACCTTCCTTGATTAGAGCCCACCTCTCTTTGAGTAGCAATTTCTCTGAGTTTCTCTCCTGTTCTGTTAGATCATTTTTTATGAAGATTGACCTTCTCAGCCTACTTTTCTTAGGATGCTCAACACATCTACCAGCCTTGCCATCTTGGCAAGAATAGGTCGAGGAGTGGAACTGTCTGGTTTGAATTTTCTAAGTCGCTTACAGTCATAGACCATTACAATAGAGGTGACATTGTTTACATCAGTTCACTCACTGAACGTTGAATCCATGATGTGCCCTTATCACTTTCATCAACTCCAAACAAAATCAAGTTGCATTTGCGATCCTGCCACTTCCCATCCTTTTGAGTAGGTGGTAACACTGGTTTCCTTCTCTCACTAGGCATACCTACTGCCTGGGCACAGGACTGGAAATCTCCCCTGGTAGAAGAGGATTGGACATTCCTCCCATCATCACTACTAGATGACTGAGGGTATGCTGAAGACACACTTAAGTTAGCTTTTAAAGTTGTAAGCTCAGCGCAGAGATTTGAAACCATGGCCTTCATGTTGATAATTTCTTTCTCTTGATCATCCATTCTGCACTGCGTACAATGAAAGGGATTAGCTGACTTGCTGATCTTCACAAGGGCATCTTTCTGTGCAGCCATGTCTTACAGGCACCATCACAGTGGATTGAGTCCTGCCCTGACTTTACATCTACTATCTTCTCTTCACATATAGGGCAGGTGAACTCAGAATATTTCTGCTTGCTAGTAGCAGGCAACTTGGTGGAGTTGACTGGCATATCTAGTACTCCAGATAATGCGCACTCCCACCTCCAGTAGTGTTTGATAACCGTCTTCAATAGGATGTAGGAAAATTTAAACAAACAACGATAACAGCAACAAGTTCAGCTAAGAGTCTTAAAAGCTCAGCCAGACTAGCTCGGTATCGCAACAGCTCAGGCTCACCTTTTTTCTAATGCTATGTGATATTGTTCATCTCCTGAGCAACTATATAACTGAATTTGTTCACTTTCTTCACGTCTAAGAAGTGTCTGCCCATTATAGAGGAGCCACCTACCAATAGCTAGTATGTAGTAGGTATTTTTAGAAGCAGACCACAACATTCTAGGGACAAGCTGTGAAAATAACTCTAATGGACAAGCTGTTGGAATAACTCTAATGGACAAGCTGTGGGAATAACTCTAATGGACAAGCTGTGAGAATAACTCTAATGGACAAGCTGTAAGAATAACTCTAATGGACAAGCTGTTGTAATAACTCTAATGGACAAGTGTAAGAATAACTCTAATGGACAAGCTGTGAGAATAACTCTAATGGACAAGCTGTGGGAATAACTCTAATGGACAAGCTGTGAGAATAGCTCTAATGGACAAGCTGTAAGAATAGCTCTAATGGACAAGCTGTGAGAATAGCTCTAATGGACAAGCTGTAAGAATAGCTCTAATGGACAAGCTGTGAGAATAACTCTAATGGACTAGCTGTGGGAATAACTCTAATGGACAAGCTGTAAGAATAACTCTAATGGATAAGGTGTGGTAATAACTCTAATGGACAAGTTGTGAGAATAACTCTAATGGGCAAGCTGTAAGAATAACTCTAATGGACAAGCTGTGGGAATAACTCTAATGGATAAGGTGTGGTAATAACTCTAATGGACAAGTTGTGAGAATAACTCTAATGGACAAGCTGTGGGAATAAACTCTAATGGACAAGCTGTGGGAATAACTCTGGTTGTAGCTTGGGCTTGTCATTTGTCATGTGAGAGTGAAGACACCTAGCTACACTACTAGTAGGAAGGGCTTGTTATGTGAGAGTGAAGACACCTAGCTACACCACTAGTAAGGAATGGCTTGTTAAGTGAGAGTGAAGACACCTAGCTACACTACTAGTAGGAGAGGGACTAAATGTTGCCACTCTACATTGTATGGTAGTGATTATTCTGTACTGTACCTCATGGTGGTATCAATGACATTAAACTATATGGTGAAGCCTCAAACCACCAGCTAAGGTTGAAAGTAGCCAGCAAGTGGAGCTCAAGTGTGACAGCCTCTTCTGGAGGACAGAATGTGGCCCATCCTTCAAAAGCAATGTCTGCAGAGCTGATGGTGGCAGTTTATTGTGCAACATAATCTCTCCATTCAAGCAGAAGACCTGTCTGATTTCCCAAATCCAAGATTTTAGCTGCAAGCACACTAAGACTAAAGCCTGTGATATGCAGTGTAAATCATTACGCAACATGGATCCATTACATAGCATGTATAGTAATACATTTGGATGGTATTTACATTGTCGGTGTACATGACTACAAGACTACAAGAGTATATAATAATACAATCATAGGCCCAAAAATTCTTTCTCTTGTATGGTCATCTATAAGGGGAGGAGGGGAATACTGAAAATTCTTCAACATATACTGATATCACTGGACGTTCTGTTATATGATCTGGAAGATGGATTTTAAACTTCAAGGGCAATAGAGGAACTGGCAGTTCTGAACAAGTAGGATATATTGTATTTTATTGATGATAGTGTCTATAACACAGCATTCAACGCCATGAGTCCATTTCGCTTTCAACTGCTGCTTAGTAAGCTTCTCCTGTAAGTAAGTTGAACCAATATCACCTCATTGTGTAATAGTATTATTTATAATAGGATTCATTAGACGTACAAGTGGTCACTTGAAGCTAAAGCAGAATTATACCTCCATTCTCTGCTTAGGCCTCTGCCTCGCAGACAGTCCAACATCAAGTCCTCTGCAACACCATCTTCACTCCAATGTTAGTATGCTGTTGCTGTCTACATCTATCAAAATCATATAAGTCCAAAAAAACACTTCACCCTCTCAATCTCCACATCAGTATCTATCCAACACATTGTCCTCATTAATTCTGTATGCTTACCTGTAATAGTTTAGAAAAGGCTATTTGCTGTGAAGCTGGTATGTAGCTAAACCTAAGGCTCCAAAAATAAAGACATTTTGGTTAGCAGTTATGATGAGTGGCAAAGAGATAGTCATAAGGAAGCCTGCTATGAATCCATGACTTTTGCCATTATTAAAAACAGAAATAACCCCACTCTGTTATGGGAGTTCTGTCTTGAATGGACTCTAAATATAATATACACATGTAAATTATCTGTCTGTAAATTATACATTGAGATATAACTATCCATTATGGCATTATTATTTTTGGTCAGAGCCAGACCCACACAATATCCAGATGTTGGTATATAGGAGAGGGGGAAAGATTTGAAAGGGGGAAGTGGGTGGGAGGGGGAAGGAGAATGATTCTACCTGGGAACCAACTGGAGACCTTGAGGAGCAAAGCAAACAGACCTATAGGATTCCCTACAATGAGATAGACCCAACTCTGTCAAAAAAAGTACTTACAAGCAGGTGTGGCATCCAGTAGCCTCTAAACACACATATATATTAACTGATTTTTCTTGCTTTTGTTGTTGATATTGTTGATGCCACCCCACGGAATCCCCCAATGATGTTGTTTTTTTTTTGTGTTTTTTTTACTCAAACCTAATGGAGTGTTTAGATCAGATGGCAAATGGCCGGATGGCATCAGTTTGGTCCCATGGAAGTGTGGTCGATCACTAGTGCGTGCCCAGACACCTATGCACCATCCCATTTGGCTGGTGTTGAGGCTGGCAGTTGACCACCAAAGCCGAGCACCACACAAGAGGACTAAGTATAAAGAGTTAGACTCTGTCTATCTATTTATATACCTCTGGCCATTGAGACATCGGGAGTTTTCAGCCCTGCAGCTGCAACCTTTTTCAGTGATCTTGGAAGACGGCTCACAGACCAGTTGGAGGAGCCGAGGTCACAGTCCTTTCTGCTGCAGAGTGTGGCCATCGAAGTTCAGCGGGGTAATACTGCGGCTATATTTTGCTTAGATTGTTTGCTTGTATTTGTTGGTTTATTTATTTGTGTTTGGATGTGTTACTTTTTCTGTTACTTCTAATGTAAAATGTATGTAGTAATTATATAATTCACATGGTGTCAATTGCCCTGTTTATTATTATTATTATTATTGTAAAAAAATTAACTGGGAAACTTGAAATAGGAGAAGGGGAAGGTATGATTCCACCTAGAATCAAAATTTACCCCCCCCCCCCCCCACACACACACACACACACAAACACACAGAGAGAGAGAGTTATCTCTATTATGGTTACAGATTTTTATTTCGAAACTGTAAAATCCCCCTTGCTGGAAGGGTTGCTGGAAGGGGGAAATAGTGAAAGGGATAGTGAAAGGGAAACAGTTATGATTCCATCCTCAGGGTTATATATACGGAAAGAAAGAATTTAAAAAAAGTTGGGGGGGGGGGGGGGGGGGGGGGATTGAAGAATGATTCCTCTTGGAATTGAACCAGGAACCTCGAGTCCCAAAGTGAACAGGAAAATGGACAAAGATGCAGAATTTTCGCTATATTTTAATGGATTTTCGCTATATTTTAATGGATTTTACGAATCCATGACATCTTCTCGGCTTTGTGTCATGGGTCATCCGCTAAAAATTAGGTATTTGTTTGGCTAGTCAAAGGAAAAGAAACAACCAATGTAGATGCATGACCCTTTACCTATTAACTTTATATATAAGCAGTATAATAATAATGGACATTGGTGTTTTCTGTTGTTGTTTTTAATAATCAGGCAACCACCTACAAGAAGTTACTAAGTAGTAGATTATTATTGAACATGTGTATACACACATGCCTATGTATTCACATAGATGCAAGCATCATAACTTAAGTACTGCAGGGGCGGATGCAGGGGGGGGGGGGCTGATGTGCTCAAGCCCCCCCCCCCTCCCCTTTTTTTTTAATGCTGCACACCATCCATATGGAAAGTAAGAGCTCTGAAGGAAACAATCTTAAGCAGAAGTAAGTTCCTACCCTTCTCAGTGTTTTGCTCTAGGTGTGTAGCTGTATGTTACCAAAGTCTAAACTGTAGGTGCTCTGCTAGTCCAGTAGTTGAGTCCAGTAGTTGAGCCTTGCTCTAGGTGTGTAGCTGTAGCTTTATGTTGCCAAGTCTAACTGTAGGTGCTCTGCTAGTAGAGTAGTTTTGAGCATTGTATAGTGATCAATCTTATTTTCATTTGATAATGGAGCTAGATCAGAATGCACAAGAAGGTTTCAAATACATTGCAAAGCCCTATGCATGACTATTTTTATGTCACATGAAACATAGGAGCTGACATCATTTGTAAACCTGGCTTTAGCAGTGTGCAATTGTGATTTAGGTACTCAAGTTGGTACATGCATCTAATTCTGGTCTTGTTAATGTAGGCTACTGTGTGGTATTTTGGCCAGAGGAAAATTCCGTCACAGTTGTGCCATGCAGCCGGTTGTTGGAGGGCTCAGCAGTTGGTGATGATTGTGCCATCAAGGTGGGGAGGTTGCACCACAGGGGGAAAATATCGGCAATAGGCAAGTCAGCAAATGTGTGGCTAATGTCACTTGGGTGTTGATTCTGTAGTTTGTAATTATGTTTTGGTGTTAATGAATACTGCAGGTAGCCAGGATGCTATGACCAGCAGAATGGATGATGATATTGCCACATTAGCTAGCATGGCTGGTGTAGAAGTTCATGCTACAGAAGCGGAGCTGGACACAGAAAAGAAGAAGTCTGCTAGTGTAAGGCTATTGGGGTGTGGCTTTAGAATAATGACTTTTATCAATTATAATAGGTTGGTAAAAAGCGGAAAGGAAAGGGGGAAGGAAAGCAACCTCAAGAAAAGAGGCAAAAAAAATCACCCAGATGGTGAGTGAATATAATTCATTGGCTATTCCTTATCCTAAATATTTATTATATATTTTTTAAAGGTAACATTATTGAAGTTACTTCCCCTCGTGGCGCACCTGCACCTGACAGTGTCTATCCGACTCCCCTGTATGATTCTGAGGATATGGATTCCCCTTCTCCTCTAGCAGCTTCTCTTCCCATTACCCTACCTTCATCCCTTCCCACCAGAGAGTTAACTATTGTAAGCCTTCAGTTGGAATGTTATGATGTGGTACTGCTTTGTATTGAGTTATAGTTGACATTTATTCATTTTGACATTTAATCATACTATACTGTGCTGCTAAAAGACAAGAGACATGGTGGATGGTGGCTCCAGCAGTCTGGACGAGTCAGATGCTGAAAGTTTGGCAGAGACAGGCAAGTACATGCTTACTACTATATCAATATTATCGCTTGTGTGAAATTTGATAACTTTTGTCCCATGTGTATATTATACAGACCCATTGACGCTGGAAGTCAGCATAATGATGTTGGAGGCCAGAGTAGAAGCTGTTGAACGGTTGCAGCATGAAATCCTGGATGGCTTATCAACCATAAAAACTAACCAAATGGTGATTCTGCAACGATTAACACCTCAGCCCCTGACCCCTGCTGCCCCACAGACCACCGTGACCCCTGCTGCCCCACAGACCACCGTGACTCCTGCTGCCCCACAGACCGTGACCCCTGCTTCCCCACAGACCACCGTGACCCCTGCTGCCCTTCACCAAACCTACCAGTTGGTGCTGTAATGGACCCCCTGCCCTCATGCAACATTAATAGACAGGGATTGTCCACAGTTGAGGAGATAATTGAAAAATATCCAAAACTACAAGGAGTATGCAAAGCCGGGCATCTGGCGTGTAAATTGGCACGTGAAGCCATATTTGGAAATAATATTCTAATGCGTTGCACCCCGAAAGGCAACAGGCATCTCCCTGGACTTCCCTCCAAGGAACTTTCGGAACTAAAAAGAACTATGTTTGTACAGTTCCCCCAATTTTGGAGGGCTCCTGTGGAGTTTGAGCCAGTGTGGATGAGATGTTTAGAGTCGGTGCAGCAAGCATCGAAACGCTTAAGATCACATACATATGATAAGTAGTGTGTTTGGTACTGTGTGTCTGTTGTTTTTGCATTTGAATAACCTGCTTACCACCCTAAATAAATACACCATAGTAAAATCAACTGAATATGGATATTGTTCGCCAGAATAATAGTAAACAATCACTTGCTTCACACTGACCAAATGTGTTAGATTAGTACTATGAAACATCAAACTACATACAAAGATGAAAATATATACACAAATAAAATCAGTATCCAGTTGCACTTCCATTCAACTCTATAATACGAGGAATCACCTTCCTCAAGTGCCTAATGTATTTTTTACACTTGGCAGCATCAACAGTTTCCCAAAATCTTTTTATCCCCTCAACCAACTCTGCCTTGCCTCTTGGTTTCACTTCCCTTCGGATAAACTCCTTCAGCTCGTGCCAAAGGTTCTCGCTGGGATTTGCGTCGGGTGATTCTGGAGGTGTTCTCAACCAGTTAATGTTGTTTGATTCCTTGGCCAATCGGGAGGTGTGCTTCGGGTCGTTATCTTGCATGAATCGGTGTACAGGACAAAAACGGTTTACAAATGGCAAAAGAGTTTCCTTCAGGATATCAACGTAGAGAGGGGCCCTCATTATCCCATCGAATATGCACATGCCTGTTCTGCCCCTGATGTTAATTCCCACCCAAACATGAACTTTGACGGGATGTTTGGCCCTGTAATTATAAACAGTGGAATGTGTCACATTAGCCAATCAACTTGTCCTTCAATACATACATTGTATATCGCACATTGACAAGTGGAATAGTGGAATCCTATTAAAAGTAATAAGTCATGATTTCATGACCAACCATATGCATTCACATACCTTGGCTTGTTTTTTGCAGGTTTTCCTGCCTTCCGGCAACAAAACCGCCTGTGTGTCATGAGCTGAACCGTGCATTCATCCGACCAGATCACGTTCTCGAAGCCACTTTCTGTCTCTCCAATACATTGCCTCGCCCACTCCAACCTCTTGACCTTGAGAGTGGAAGGGAGACAAAACAATGTCATTATTGAAAATCAAATATAATAAGAAACCTTATTATAAAGCTTTCATCAAGCAATAAGAAACCTTATTATAAAGCTTTCATCAAGCTAAGACAAACATTACCTTGTTTGCCTCTCTGATGAGTTGGCAATAGGAACTTCCCCGAAATGTCCACCCAAGTGATGTCCTGCACCGCAAAATTGTTCTCAGAGAAAGAGAGAAACCTTTACTCTGAAGAAGGCCATGCAGCTGGTAGGCTGTTGCTCATCATCAGCCTACATATATAAAATATATTAAACCATGATAAATACTAATATAGCCCTCTATACTTCGTAAAGCTCAGCATAAGAAGGCATTTCTAAAAAAAAATCATACTTACAACACAGCCAATCACATGCGATAAAGCCAAGCTCATCATAATTACAATACAGCCAAGCTCATCATACTTACAACACTGCCAAGCTCATCATACTTACAACACAGCCAAGCTCATCATACTTACAACACAGCCAAGCTCATCATACTTACAACACAGCCAAGCTCATCATACTTACAACACTGCCAAGCTCATCATACTTACAACACAGCCAAGCTCATCATACTTACAACACAGCCAAGCTCATCATACTTACAACACAGCCAAGCTCATCATACTTACAACACAGCCAAAGCTCATCATACTTACAACACAGCCAAGCTCATCATACTTACAACACAGCCAAGCTCATCATACTTACAACACTGCCAAGCTCATCATACTTACAACACAGCCAAGCTCATCATACTTACAACACAGCCAAGCTCATCGTACTTACAACACAGCCAAGCTCATCATACTTACAACACTGCCAAGCTCATCATACTTACAACACAGCCAAGCTCATCATACTTACAACACTGCCAAGCTCATCATACTTACAACACAGCCAAGCTCATCATACTTACAACACAGCCAAGCTCATCATACTTACAATACAGCCAAGCTCATCATACTTACAACACAGCCAAGCTCATCATACTTACAGTACAGCCAAGCTCATCATACTTACAACACAGCCAAGCTCATCATACTTACAACACAGCCAAGCTCATCATACTTACAACACAGCCAAGCTCATCATACTTACAACACAGCCAAGCTCATCATACTTACAATACAGCCAAGCTCATCATACTTACAACACAGCCAAGCTCATCATACTTACAACACAGCCAAGCTCATCATACTTACAACACAGCCAAGCTCATCATACTTACAACACAGCCAAGCTCATCATACTTACAGTACAGCCAAGCTCATCATACTTACAACACAGCCAAGCTCATCATACTTACAACACAGCCAAGCTCATCATACTTACAACACAGCCAAGCTCATCATACTTACAGTACAGCCAAGCTCATCATACTTACAACACAGCCAAGCTCATCATACTTACAACACAGCCAAGCTCATCATACTTACAACACAGCCAAGCTCATCATACTTACAACACAGCCAAGCTCATCATACTTACAACAAAAAGTTCCTATTCTTCATATTCAGTAGATACAATTCATAGCATTGCAGCAAAACTTACCTGCATTGCAGCCTCTACAATATGCTTGATTTCTTCAGTGATACTGGAAGGTCTTCCGTTGCCTGGCTGTCTGGCAATGGTGCCCGTCTTGTAGTACCGCTTCAGGAAGTTCTGGACGCCTTGCCTGGTTACTTTTAGTCCTTCCTCCTCCACCAAGATCTTTGTGATTGTTGGGGCTTTTAAGCCTTGGAAGTTAAGGTAAAGGATTCGCTGTTTTTTGTATGTAGAGTACACCATAACGCGAGCTAGAAATAATTCCTGAGCGAGTTAGCGAGAAATGTCCGCGCGGGTTCTTTCGACTCGTGCACCAGGTAAATATTAAAACGCAACGCATGCGTACTAGCTGCAAACGCACTACCGTACGTTTTCGAAGGCCGCTTTAACAATCAGTAAGAAACGCACCCCCAACGTTCACATTGAAAAGTAGTACGTACGTTGTTCGAAAACGCAACGTAAAATTATTTTTGGCCGCTACTGTATCTCACATGTGTGGGCAAGCAAGGTATCTCACATGTGTGGGTAGGCAAGGTATCGCACATGTGTGGGCAGGCAAGGTATCTCACATGTGTGGGCAGGCAAGGTATCGCACATGTGTGGGCAGGCAAGGTATCTCTCATGTGTGGGCAGGCAAGGTAGCTCACATGTGTGGGCAGGCAAGGTATCTCACATGTGTGGGCAAGCAAGGTATCTCACATGTGTGGGCAGGCAAGGTATCTCACATGTGTGGGCAGGCAAGATATCTCACATGTGTGGGCAGGCAAGGTATCTCACATGTGTGGGCAGGCAAGATATCTCACATGTGTGGGCAGGCAAGGTATCTCACATGTGTGGGCAGGCAAGGTATTTCACATGTGTGGGCAAGCAAGGTATCTCACATGTGTGGGCAAGCAAGGTATCTCACATGTGTGGGCAGGCAAGGTATCTCACATGTGTGGGCAGGCAAGGTATCTCACATGTGTGGGCAAGCAAGGTATCTCACATGTGTGGGCAAGCAAGGTATCTCACATGTGTGGGCAGGCAAGATATCTCACATGTGTGGGCAGGTAGGGTATCTCACATGTGCAGGCGAGCAAGATGTGTCACATGTGCAGGCTACATGTGTTCCAAGAATGTGCATTCTTGTTTTATTCTAAACAACTTTCATTAAAAATGATCAACCAATGAAAACGTCGCAACTTGAAGCGAGTGAAAGGCTTTGAGGTGTTAGTGAAACCTCAGAGCATAATTAGCACCAACACTACATCGCTGGAAAAATCCCTTACCTACTTTAGGGGGTGATACCCCAGAAAACACTTATGGTTTTGACTTTGGAGCCCCCCATGGATTCTTCATATTTCCCTCTTTGCTCAATTTTATATATATTTCAAATGAGATATCTCTCCGTGTGCTCTCACTTGATACTAAAAAGTTGCCTAGGTACATGTGCCAAAGTTACTAAAATGTAGGCAAAAGGTCATCATCCAAATGATTGCTTCCATATAGGTGTTAATAGCATGGCAAATCCTAGCTGGAAAATCCTAGCTGTGAAACAAATCACCTCTGAAACAAAGCACCTCTGCACATTTATCATTATTAATTACACTATATATTCTCTAATAGGAACCGCGGTTAGTATTTACTTCCGTCCAACCTACCTGCAATTACTATTGGAAGGGCAGTCACAATTAGAAGGGAGGTTACTATTGATTGCAGCTGTGTAGGAGTTCAAGTGCCTGTTTGGAGGACTTCTAATTGTTTGGGCGCCAATGGCTCAATGGTTGAGTAAGGGGGCCCAGAAAGCAGAAATGAGAATATTTTCTCCAATTCCCCCCCCTCGTCTTCAGTTCCCAGTTTACAAGCCTAATGGACAATCATTTGGATGTGTCTTATTGCTATGTGCCTCCTGTTACAATGGGAAGGTGGTGGTTACTTTAACCAATTGAGACTGAGCTCTGTGGTTACAATTGGAGGGGCAGTTCCTAATAGGTACTATTATTGACATCAGAGTGATGGTTCACCCTTTGCATGCCAGCATCTCACATAAATACACAAGCATACCATAATTGGGCACTGCCACGCCTCCTCTGGACTTGATGAGAGCGACGACTTCATCTGCAAGTCTGGAAGCTTGGCCGTCTCCATGCATGCCTCCTCCCAGGTCGTTCACTTCAGGAGGAGAGTAAGGATTAAGAATCTTAACAAGTTCCACACACATTAATAAAGGTCGCTGTGCAGGTAAGACCTTCATTGTTGTTGCTGTTGCTGCTTTTGTAGCTGTTGCTATTGTTGTTGCTGTTATTGTTGTTACTGTTGCTGTTGTTGTTGTTGCTATTGCTGTGGCTGTTGTTGCTATGCAGGAGGTATTCTGAGGTCTGGGTAGCAACAACCCACTGCTACCATGACTAAAGTATATTTGCATTGGGAATGTTGGTGGAGAAGGAGAAGACAAATTAAAACTAGAAAAAAATTACGACTGAACATTGCATTTGAATTAGGGCCACAGAAACTACCTAGCTTCGTTTTATATACGAATGTGCTGTGCTATATTTTGGCACAAAAGTGGAGATACAGTAGGTATGACCTTACTGAAGTGGAGATGAGTATAACCATTTTGAAGGGGAGATAGGCATGACCATACTGATGTGGAGACACATAGGTATGACCATACTGACGTGGAGATAGGTATGACCATACTGACGTGGAGATAGGTATGACCATACTGACGTGGAGATAGGTATGACCTTACTGACGTGGAGATAGGTATGACCATATATAGGTACAGTGCAACCTCCTGTAATTCAAACAGGGCTAATCCAAATTGGAGAGCTAGTAGCTCATATATATAAGTAAGCTTACCAGTTCTAAGTAAACAGGTTCTACATGCAGTGCCAACCTGTTTGTGGCTGTACAAGCAAGTCACATATTCTATGGACTATGCAGTGTTCACTTTAAAACCAGCCCACAGTCTACTCGACTGTAAGCACAAAGAATGACTCACCACCTCAGAATGAATGCTTCTCTGTTTAGTTTATTGTAATACTCTGTAGTTGCATGTATACATGTAGCTGCATGCAGCATGCACACATGTAGTTGCATGCACACATGTAGTTGCATGCACACATGTAGTTGCATGCACACATGTAGTTGCATGCACACATGTAGTTGCATGCGCACATGTAGTTGCATGCACACATGTAGTTGCATGCACATGTAGTTGCATGCGCACATGTACTTGCATGCACACATGTAGTTGCATGCACACATGTAGTTGCATGCACACATGTAGTTGCATGTACACATGTAGTTGCATGCACACATGTAGTTGCATGTGCACATGTACTTGCATGCACACATGTAGTTGCATGCACACATGTACTTGCATGCACACATGTAGTTGCATGCACACATGTAGTTGCATGCGCACATGTACTTGCATGCACACATGTAGTTGCATGCACACATGTAGTTGCATGCACACATGTAGTTGCATGCGCACATGTAGTTGCATGCACACATGTAGTTGCATGTACACATGTAGTTGCATGTGCACATGTAGTTGCATGCACACATGTAGTTGCATGCGCACATGTACTTGCACGCACACATGTAGTTGCATGCACACATGTAGTTGCATGCACACATGTAGTTGCATGCACACATGTAGTTGCATGCACACATGTAGTTGCATGCACACATGTAGTTGCATGCACACATGTAGTTGCATGCACACATGTAGTTGCATGCACACATGTACTTGCATGCACACATGTAGTTGCATGTACACATGTAGTTGCATGTGCACATGTAGTTGCATGCACACATGTAGTTGCATGCGCACATGTACTTGCACGCACACATGTAGTTGCATGCACACATGTAGTTGCATGCACACATGTAGTTGCATGCACACATGTAGTTGCATGCACACATGTAGTTGCATGCACACATGTAGTTGCATGCGCACATGTAGTTGCATGTATACATGTAGTTGCATGCACACATGTAGTTGCATGCGCACATGTACTTGCATGCACACATGTAGTTGCATGCACACATGTAGTTGCATGCACACATGTAGTTGCATGCACACATGTACTTGCATGCACACATGTAGTTGCATGCACACATGTAGTTGCATGCGCACATGTACTTGCATGCGCACATGTAGTTGCATGCACACATGTAGTTGCATGCACGCATGTAGTTGCATGCACACATGTAGTTGCATGCGCACATGTACTTGCACGCACACATGTAGTTGCATGCACACATGTAGTTGCATGCGCACATGTACTTGCACGCACACATGTAGTTGCATGCACACATGTAGTTGCATGCGCACATGTACTTGCACGCACACATGTAGTTGCATGCACACATGTAGTTGCATGCACACATGTAGTTGCATGCACACATGTAGTTGCATGCACACATGTAGTTGCATGCGCACATGTAGTTGCATGCGCACATGTAGTTGCATGCACACATGTAGTTGCATGCGCACATGTAGTTGCATGCACACATGTAGTTGCATGCACACATGTAGTTGCATGCACACATGTAGTTGCATGCGCACATGTAGTTGCATGCGCACATGTAGTTGCATGCGCACATGTAGTTGCATGCACACATGTAGTTGCATGCACACATGTAGTTGCATGCACACATGTAGTTGCATGCGTGCACACATGTAGTTGCATGCACACATGTAGTTGCATGCGTGCACACATGTAGTTGCATGCACACATGTAGTTGCATGCGCACATGTAGTTGCATGCACACATGTAGTTGCATGCACACATGTAGTTGCATGCACACATGTAGTTGCATGCACACATGTAGTTGCATGCACACATGTAGTTGCATGTACACATGTAGTTCGCACATGTAGTTGCATGCACACATGAAGTTGCATGCACACATGATGTAGTGCTGTATAAATTATTACAACTACAGTATAAATTCTACAGTATAAATTATAAATTATACAGTTTGAGTAATCCAAACAAATTCACCAATCCTAACACCTAGGTACAGGCCTATTCTAATTAACTGCAGAGATCCCTTCTGTATGGATTAGCGAGGTTGCACTATGACCATTTAGGTATGATCATACTGAAACTGAAGTTGAGATAGGTATGATCATACTGAAGTGGAGATAAGTATGACCATACTGAAGTGGAGATAAGTATGACCATACTGAAGTGGAGATAAGTATGACCATACTAAAAGTGGAGATGGGTATGACAAAACTAAAGTGGAGATAGGTATGACCATATTGAAGTAGAGATGGGTATGACAAAACTAAAGTGGAGATAGGTATGACCATATTGAAGTAGAGATGGGTATGACAAAACTGAAGTGGAGATAGGTATGACCATACTGAAGTAGAGATGGGTATGACAAAACTTAAAGTGGAGATAGGTATGACCATATTGAAGTAGAGATGGGTATGACAAAACTAAAGTGGAGATAGATATGACCATACTGAAGTAGAGATGGGTATGACAAAACTAAAGTGGAGATAGGTATGACCATACTGAAGTAGAGATGGGTATGACAAAACTAAAGTGGAGATAGGTATGACCATATTGAAGTAGAGATGGGTATGACAAAACTGATTGACCATACTGAAGTCAGAGGCACCCAAAGTCAAAGACCTCACTCAGTTCACAAGCTCTGAAGGTCAACTAGTGACATGACCTCAGAGTTTTACTGCCCCCCCCCAACCCCCCAAAAGTAATAAACCACAGACCGATATATGTGCTTCAATTCATGTGTGAACTTCGAAATGAGGTCTTGACCTTAAATCCCAGACAATATTTTCAGAGAAAGGTCACTTTTTTTGTAGTCATGCAAACTACATGCATGAATGGTCACATGTTCAGAGTAAGCAGCAGCTGGCTAATTTAATACTTTGTCCCGCTACTGGTACTGCATTTAGCAATGGCAGCCAAGGAAGCCAATAGCAACTCTGATGAAGCTACAAGAAACCAACAACAACTCAGCTGAAGTAACAAGCAAGCCAAAAGTAACTCCACTAGAGCAACGAGAAAGCCAACAGAAATTCTGTTCAAGCAACAAGCATGCCATCATTAACTTCACTGAAGTAAAGGTCAACTAGTGACATGACCTCAGAGTTTTACTGCCCCCCCCCCAACCCCCCAAAAGTAATAAACCACAGACCGATATATGTGCTTCAATTCATGTGTGAACTTCGAAATGAGGTCTTGACCTTAAATCCCAGACAATATTTTCAGAGAAAGGTCACTTTTTTTGTAGTCATGCAAACTACATGCATGAATGGTCACATGTTCAGAGTAAGCAGCAGCTGGCTAATTTAATACTTTGTCCCGCTACTGGTACTGCATTTAGCAATGGCAGCCAAGGAAGCCAATAGCAACTCTGATGAAGCTACAAGAAACCAACAACAACTCAGCTGAAGTAACAAGCAAGCCAAAAGTAACTCCACTAGAGCAACGAGAAAGCCAACAGAAATTCTGTTCAAGCAACAAGCATGCCATCATTAACTTCACTGAAGTAACAACAATGCAATTCAGTTGCAGCAACAAGGACCAACACGAACTTTGTTGAAGCAACAAGCAAGTAAGCAACTCAACACAAGAGTTAATGAAGCAACAAGCAGCTGTCAGGTACAGCAAGAAGTAACAACAGGATGCATAGTATAACAAAGAGAAGGGGAGTGGGGGGTAGACCCAATTAGCAATCAGGTGATAGCTTGGCTAACAACTATGGTTTTAAAAAAGTGTTGAAGCATATCATTACGATATCCTAGGCTAAGTCAGATTACATAAACTCACCTACTACTTTAGCCCCTCTAGATGCAAGCAACAGAGCATATTCCTTCCCCAACCCTGACAAGGGTAGAGAAATTATAACATTTGGGATACTTGGTTCAATTTTTAATGAGAAATCAAGCTGCAATTTACCTCCTCCTGCTCCAGTCACCAAAGCTACCCTCCCGTTGAAACGCAGCAGATTCGCCATCGCACTCAGCATCAATCCAGACTGATTTGGCGCAGTTGACCCTTACCTTTGGAACGCGTTTAGCTTAAAAGGGTCGTCACATGCTAAAGCTGATGAGTGGGGGGGGGGGGGGGGGGGGGGGGAGGGGGGGGGGAGGCGATACGAAATATGCTACGTCAGCACTATGGACGTTCTTCTATACAGTTGTTTCGCACATCGAGACCCTTTACCAAATCATACGCAGGTGCTAGCAACATTTCGTGACTCTCTGTGAACGTTTTTTGTAGTTGCTGATGTCTATCTTCGACGCTGAACTTCCCTTCGCCATCCTACTGAACCCAGCCGGGATAGGACAGTCGACACTGCATAGACGATATTCCACGAAGGATTCTACAGTATATCAAACCTCTACTCTGAAACTTCAAAGCTTTTCACTGCTCATGTTTTATATATTCAATGCTCAGTAATCGTAGAGAAGAGATCTCTGCAGCTATAAGCAGTAGCACGATATTGAATGCCAGAGTTACGTATATGAGTTTTTAATTATTATTTTTAATAAAAATTCATGAAAAATCATGAAAATACATTCAAAGGATACACAAATAGCATAGTCTGCTAATGTTAAGGTACCCTGAGTTAGCACAGGTGTCAACTGTCCTTCTATTGGTAGGACAGGCCTCCTTTTTTATATTCTATCCTACTTCGGGTTATAATATCTATCCAGGTTAGCATGTAAATGTATTATTATGGGTTTGAATCCTTGTGAATACACACTACAATACAGGGATGTAAGAAGATGTTTTTGGATGGGGGCTGACCTAAGTTTGATGAGTGGGCAAGAATATAGCTACAGGGGAAATTTTTACATGATTCTGGGATCAATCATTCTGAGCTAAATTTTAAGTATGGTAAATCAGATTTATTATATCAGCAGGCAGCTGGAAGTGTTGAACAACTAATTCAAAATTTGATATTGATGATACGAGAACCATCAGGATCTATAAAAAGTCGAAACATTATTATCCAAAATGTAGCATGTCAGCAAATAAGTAACATTGTGATGTTTGCTATATACACTGATTTTAGTCTTGAAAATGGTGGACTCGATGCTGTGAAGGTACATGCAACTTCCAATCACAAGAAGATGGAAAAGTCAGCCACTGGTAACACGAGCATTGCAAACTTTGTTGCTGTGGGCACAATCTGTTATTTTTAGTAGCCCACCACTCGCCCATCTTCCTCAAGTATGTTTCAGATTTCTACTAAATATAGTTCAGCACGCGAAGACAATATAGAAAGGAACACTTCATCCTCATTTTTACAGAGTCAGTAGAAAAGATGTAATCGTCGAAGTTGTGTGATGGTTCTTACTACTTTACAGTTTAGTGGAGGGATCTCTGAGAGAGGTGGCAAAGAGGTTTTTGCAGCACATGAGATCCATGAGGAGTTGTCCCTGGACATTGGTTGGTCCTCAAGAACCACCCAATCTGGCATTAAAGTCCCCCCATAACTAGACAGGGCCATCAGATTGCAGTGCAGAAATGGATACTCCCTACGGTATCCAGAGAGCAATCAAGAGGAAGATTGGACAAATCATTGTAAGAGAGGAATGGATACCTGGACAGCCACACATGGCAGTGGCTGGAGAGACTGAGAGTTGATTTCCATTGTATAGCCATACCACCACATGCTCTGCTGAGATTTGAGTTTTTGGAGAGATGTTTGTCAAAACTATATCTTGAGTATCTTGGAGGACCTCACTCAGGATGGAGAGTTTGAATGGCATTGCTCTGATATGGCGAGAATTTCAAACTTAACGGAAAATAGCTGCAGATTGTGAGCTATATAGGCATGAGTACACACTGAGTGAGTCGATGCTGAGGAAGCATCTACAATTTTGCTGAGTGCTTCTCCACAGCAATAAGTGATTGCCCCAAAAGGACAATATCATCTCTTAGGGTTGTGTCAGAAGACTGGAATCTCTGCAAGGCAGATACAAATGCTTAGGCGACCTATACGCAGGAAATAAGAAGAGTTCTGAGCTTACAGTGCATGAAGTACATAATGAAGACCCTATTAGTGGGGCAGCTGAGAGTAGCACACAGCAGATCATAAGCAATTTTTGGATGGAAAAGTTTGCAAAAATGCTCTTGGAAATAATTGGAATTCCAGAGCCTGAGGTATATAACACTATTTCAATTTATCCATGGGTATAGCACCATTGTATGCCGGCCTCAATGCTGAATATATAGGATTCAAATCCATTTTGCATGAATAATCAACTGAGGAATAACATTTCCATTCCACTATATACATGTACTGTCCCCAAGGTCGAGAATTTCTAAACTTGGAGGACCAGTTTCACTATGTTTTTTTAATTTTAGTCACACTAATGTCTGAAGTGTTGGAAAGTGGAAAATATGTAATGGACATCTCACAGGCTATATCCTAATGGCACTTTTGACACCATCTTTTTAATAAGTACCACCATTTTTTATTTGCATAGTGACATTAACAGACAGCAAACTATTCAATCTGATAGAAGATATTTAGGTACGTCATATTGTATAGTATGGTTAAGTTTAATTTTGGTCAAGGTCATTTAATGGCCCAAAATTTGACATAAACATGAAATAGCTCTATTAAAAATTGAAAATTAGATTATTTAGGGCAGAAGTAGTATGCATCTAAACAACATAACCCTTGCAGGCTTGCACTCATCAAATACTTTATCTTATGTATATATATATCAACAATAAATTGATGATTATTAGACCAAGAAATGAGCTCATGTGGAATAGCAACAGAGCTTTACATGTCTCCTCATCTCATTTAACCTATATAGCACTGTACATACGGTTTCTTCATGTAAATTTGTTGTTGTTTTATTGTTGTGTTTTGTCATTTTATTTATTTATTGTATTCTAGCCCTTGCCAAGCTCATTTATACCTGATTTAGTCAGAACTTTGGAACCTCGTTGTCCTAGGGCATCTTTATTTCTGTCACTTTAAATATTGCACTGTCTCTTGCTTTATTAAAGTTTTTTTTCCTTTGTGCTCAGAGCACTTCACAAAAATTATATCTACATAAAAGTGCCTTGGGTAAAAATCTGCAATGATAAATGCAGACTGTTATTATAAATGGTGAGTGCTATACGAATTATATACCTTTATGGCTTATTACATAATGTTGAGCCAAGCTAAGCTACAATTGTATTTAACTCTTTAGTTTCTCAATGAACTCTCAGTTGATATACAATAACTTTCTCAACTTAAACTTGCTCACTCATGTTTCGGCAGATGCTCTAGCCGTCATCAGGAATTATGAGATGCCAAGGCTTTTGTTGGCAGAAAGAGCATAATTATATCTCTTTCATAACTATCATCATCATGAAAATTCGTGTATGACAAAGTAGTGTTGCTATCATACAAATATTTAATGAAAAGTTGTTTTATCTCTATACAATCCTCCAAAATCCATTGCATAAACTTTTTTCTGCAAGAATAAAATGGATAATCAATTTTCCAAAATAAAATACCAAACTTAAATTGTTTCCACATGAATTGTTCCCAAAGTTTGACAACTGATGTACATACTACACTTGAACTTTGATTATCATCATTGTCCTCATCATGTGAGCTTTTCCTCATATCATCAATTTCCTGTGCAATATTTCAGCAAACAATCAGGACAACATTAGGAGCAGGAAAGCCAGTCCATTGGATTGTCAAAGTTCCTCCATCATTGACTTCCTAGAATGACCTTCAGATATATATGTTTATTAGTGAAATATTCATAAATATTTACATGAACTTGATCATGATGCATACAATACATTTCTATCAAGAAATCTTGCTTTCAATATCTTTATGATGCTAGATACGAATTGACAGTTGTGACAGTTGCCACAAAATGGTGGCTATCTTTAAAGATGGTGTCCATTGTGTGGCACTAACATCCACCTGTAAGATGTCCAATGTCCATCACTCATTTTCATACACACACACATTGGTTAAAAAACACATCACACATGGGAATTAGTCCCCCAAGTTGAGCCTAAAATCCATCCAAACTCTCCAGAAGACTATCATAAATCAATGCTCAATATCCTCCTTCCCAAATCTATCTATACCGACTTAAATCTAGTCATCGCAGGTGACATCAATTATCCTGATTTTATTTTGACCATAATATATTCTTCTATGAATTTTTTCTGTAATTTTATCTTAGACAAAAGTTTGTCCCAGCTAGTACACAGTTCAATCCATCACTTATTAGACCTGACCCTGAAGATATTCTGAGGTTCACTCATATCCCACTCACACCAATATCATTTTTGGTTTCAAAAGTCCAATCATGCTATGAGTCTGATTGGAAAAGGTTACAAATTCATTTGCTGGATGCCGACTTCAGCTTATATTAGGTGAAGAGTATGATATCCCATGTAATTTTCTATCAACTGTATATTGTTGTTGTTGTTGCTGTTATTATTACTATTATTATTACTATTGTTATTACTATTGTTATTACTATTGTTATTGCTATTATTATTGCTATTATTATTGCTATTATTATTGCTAATATTATTGCTATTGTTATTACTATTATTATTACTACTATTATTACTACTATTATTATTACTACTATTATTATTATTATTATTATTACTACTATTATTATTATTACTATTATTATTACTATTATTATTACTATTATTATTATTATTACTACTATTATTATTACTATTATTATTACTATTGTTATTACTATTGTTATTATTGTTGTTGTTGTTATTGTTATTATTGTTGTTATTGTTGTTGTTATTGTTATTATTATTGTTATTATTGTTATTATTGTTATTATTATTAGTATTAGTATTAGTAGTACAGTAGACCCTCGCTAATCCGGACCCCGTTAATCCGAAACCTCGCTAATCCGAATGGCATTAGGTAGGGGGAAAAAATCAAAAAAAATGCAAAATGCGTGCCATTATTGAACTTTGAACCTACCACGAGCATGTCATGATGCAATATGGAGAAGAAAAGAGCACACAAGAGCCTTACCATTGAGGAGAAGGTCGAGATCCTGGCCTATATATATAGCTCAGGAAGAAAAGCTACAAGTTACTAGCTAAACAGTATGGAGTTGGAGTCTCCACTATATCTCAGTAACTAATGTTCTAGTAATATCTCAACAATGCTTTGCCCTTTTCCTCTCATTATTATGTGATTATAGTAACTAATGTTTTAGTAATATCTCAACAACGCTTTGTCCTTTTCCTCTTATTTTTATGTGTCAGAGACAGAATTTTTTGGGCATTGCCATAATTGCCTTTAATTAAGAGCAGATAGCCTGCTGGATTACGAGTGCTAAATAACATCTGATATTATGATGCAATGAAATATCATAAAGATCCCTCCCCTTTTTATTCCTCTCTCCACCCCCCACCCCCACCCCCTCCTCCTCCTTGTAATGTCGAGATGAAAAGTAGAAATTTAATGGTTCTATTTTCAGTACAAGCAATTCAAGCAATTCATAATATATTTAAAGGCAAAACACATACCCACTTTATACTCCCTCAGACCTTTTTCAGCTCAGCCAAGTGGCATCATTAAGAAGAGAGAAGAATTCTTCTGCTTAATCAACAGATACATCAAACTGACACAAATTAACTAATATAACATAATTTAAAGTATATTCATGATTATTATGAAGTGTCTTGTCTTGGATCCAGACTTGCAAATTGTCTGTGGCATAGAAGAAACACACAAACTGCAGCACATTAGGGGAGAGTCGCAATTATATTCATAGACATCTTCACTGTGTGTGTGTGTGTGTGTGTGTGTGTGTGTGTGTGTGTGTGTGTGTTTCATGCACTCAACCATCTTTAGGCCTAGCCACATGCCACATAGTAACACATTATTGGAAGGAAGGCAATTAGACCACAACCACTCATCTCTAAACTATGTCATAGATTAGAGTCAACTCTGGGGTGTAACATGATAACACCATGGGAACCCAAAGCTTTAAAATAGGTGTAACAAACAAATTAGGGCAGATGCATGGTTGGTACTGAAGGCCATGTCGTTGATTTAGAAGTGGGGGCAAAATATTTCTCCTGGAGTGCTCGTACTTCTACTAGTCCATATATCAACTTTAACCAAATATGAAAGACTCCCAGTCTGTATCAAATACCATTATCAAACTTCTCATTACTAGATGATGTTTTTGGATAGTGCCCACCACTGTCATTACCCTATCCACGAGCACTGATTTAGGCCACAGACAGAAAGCTCCAAGAGAAATATTACATGCCAATCTTCCTTATAGGTGGCTGTTGTTGGTTTTAAATGCATGGCAAGGCCAGGGGGCATGGCATAGCCTATAGGGCACAAACCTTGCCTATGTTCTTCCCCTGTTCGAGTTCTATACATGCAAATGATGGGAGTGGTTGGAACTTGCCATCACATCACCATGTTCTTCAAGAGGACCTGACAGGTCATCGAGTACTTTTGTAGTAATGGTGACTTCTGAATGCCTTTGCGAAATGGTGATGGGGCGAAGCGAAGGATGACATCTATCATACTAGTTTATAAGGTTATGGAACATAAAATGGACACCAGCCATGTGGAACACCGCAAGCTTGTCTAGATGGAGCAAAACCTTAAGATGGAGTGCAAGCTTGTACAGGTGGAGCACAAGCTTCTCTTCTCCAGGTGGAGTGCAAGCTTCTCCAGGTGGAGCGCAAGTTTCTCCAGGTGGAGTACAAGCTTCTCAAGGTGGAGCACTACAAGCTTCTCCAGGGGCACAAGCTTCTTCAAGAAAGCTCTCATCATCCATCCTGTAGAATATTTAAAATGAAACTAAACCAACCCATAGCCCCTAGATATGATGCCACTATGTTGACTACCACTTATAGCCTCAAAAACCCTAAACAAAGTGTGGATATAATCATCAGACTCCCAAA
This sequence comes from Cladorhizidae sp. MBARI D1340-BT2, assembly GCA_028752905.1. Taxonomy (NCBI): domain Eukaryota; kingdom Metazoa; phylum Porifera; class Demospongiae; order Poecilosclerida; family Cladorhizidae; species Cladorhizidae sp. MBARI D1340-BT2. The sequence continues at coordinate 10,070,107 of JAQNBH010000009.1, forward strand.
ACACACTTACTTTGCAAGTTGTTACCAACAAGCATCCCCACTCTGTCCAAGGACTGTTTTTGAGATTTGAGTGGCAGTGAACTTAGTTGCATCATAACCAGAGGCTATGGATTGTTTTGCTATCATTTTTTTTGCAAAGTAAGAGATTCTGATGATTATATCCCCACTCTTTCCAGAGCTATTTCATATCAGAGGTCTTCATGTTGGCCAATATGGAACGTGGAATGCGAAAAAAATGTGAAGTGAAAAAGTCACAAAAAAACGTTCACAAAAAATCGTTCACAAAAAATCGTTCACAAAAAATCGTCCATAAAAAATCAATTGCAAAAAATCGATTGCAGAAATCGTTTGCAAAAAAAAATCGATTGCTTTAAAACTCGGTTGCAAAATATTTGCTACTAAACGATCGAAGAAAAACTTACTCCTTGAGGAGAGTGAGAAAGACTAAGAGGAGGGAAAAAGAAAAAGGAAGACAGACTAGAAACTCTGGTAACCTGTAAGGCTAGCAGATGATCTACATCCTTTCACCAACCAACTACCCTTTAGGTATTGCTCTTCCCTCATCATACCCTAGCACAGCAGCTTATATTATTTATATTTATATTAGTGTACCACAATAGTGCCTCCAGCAGGCACACCATTTTGTGATGTCACTGGCTAGCCACCCTCTCTCTTACCCTTCCTCTGCCCCCACCCCACATCCAAATTGGCTAAGTGCAAGTGCAGTACGAGTAGTTTTAGATCATAGCTTTACTAAAATTTCTCAAAGTGTTATCATGTCATCTGTGTACTGGTGATGCAAGACATCTGGTACTGTGAAAAGAGGATAGTACACAAGGCCACAGCAGATAAATTTCCTGTCTCTCTTCCACCTCCCTCGTCCAAAACTCCCACTCAAAAAATTTCCTACTGTATTAAATTATGGCACTAGCCGAGACTTTTCAAAGCACAGCACAGTCTTGACCTTTGCTTGGCTTGCTGACTCATTGTTCACACACCAGTCAGTGTATTGACCTTTGCTTGGCTTGGTGACTCATTGTTCACACAGCAGTCAGTGCATTGTTGCTTTTTCCCTTTTTTCTTCCCATTAGTTTTTAATTACTTCCTGGATGAGAAATATCTGCTGTGGCCAAACAAAAAATGATGATTACTGATGAAGTATCCCAGTTGAAACATTGGCACTCCTTAATCCTTTATAGGATGGGATGTAAAAAATTAAATAAATCGCGTAATGTCATCATCAATCTAGCGTATTATGACCTTGACTATTTCATTTTCCTCAACTAAATTTCAACCTCAAGTAGACCACACCCTCAAGTAGACTGCATCCTCAAACGGATCCTGGTCACAAAGTCAAAATGAATTGAAGCAATTTCTCAGGGCATCTGCAGTCTTCTGGTGATAACATTATGAATGGACTATGCTCCATAAGTTATATAAGCGAGGGAAACAAGAAGACTTAAAGACAAATTCCAGGGGTTTAAATGTTTTGGGGGGCTGCTGGTTTACTACCATAGTTAAGAGTCAAGGCAAGCTTTTAATTAAGTGTTTTTGGAGCTAACATAAGGCAGAAACCACAGTCGGGTATGCTAAGAAGCTGTCAATGTGCGTTTTAGCTGATATATTAGCTGTATTTTTGTGTTTTTTTGCCGTCTGCCATTTCCAATATAACAAAATACTTTTCAGATATTTCACAGAACCAAAATATTAGGAACCCCGCTCTTTTTCATGCAACTGAACTAATGCATACCTGAATCCCAACATTTTAGAGCACACATATATCACAGAGGGTTGCATGCATGTGGACTAAATTTGGACAGACACGCTAGAGATTTGCTCCTGAGGTCTCTGGCAGAGCTGGAATGCAAGCTAACTCTGTGTAGTACGTAATAACGTATTTGTGTTTATGTTAACTACAGTACATGATACTAACATTTCTGTGTTGCAGTGTTCTATGTATACTACAATACAAGATACTAACTAGCTAGCTATAACATATGTGCAGTGTCCTATGTATACTACAATACATGACACTAGCTAGCTATAACATATGTGCAGTGTCCTATGTATACTACAATACATGACACTAGCTAGCTATAACATATGTTGCAGTATCCTATGTATACTACAATACAAGATACTAGCTAGCTATAACATATGTTGCAGTATCCTATGTATACTACAATACATGACACTAGCTAGCTATATGTTGCAGCATCCTATGTATACTACAATACAAGATACTACTAGCTAGCTATAACATATGTTGCAGTGTCCTATGTATACTACAATACATGACACTAGCTAGGTATAACATATCTGTGTTGCAGCATCCTATGTATACTACAATACAAGATACTAGCTAGCTATAAAGTGTCCTATGTATACTACAATACAAGATACTAGCTAGCTACAATGTATAACATATGTTGCAGCCTATGTATACTACAATACAAGATACTAGCTAGCTATAACATATGTTGCAGTGTCCTATGTATACTACAATACAGCTAGCTATAACATATGTTGCAGTATCCTATGTATACTACAATACATGACACTAGCTAGCTATAACATATCTGTGTTGCAGCATCCTAATACATGACACTAGCTAGCTATAACAGCTGTGTTGCAGCATCCTAATACATGACACTAGCTAGCTATAACAGCTGTGTTGCAGCATCCTATGTAGACTGAATCACCAGTTGTGTGAGTTCTGGAATTTTTGTTATATTGTGTTCCACTCACCAACTAATAATGTTTCTATTATCATGAGTAGCCAAGGCATTACAATATCCTATCCTCGGTCTTAGCATTTAGAAAACTGAGTCCATGCATGCACATCTAAGGAGAGAGCTTGAGTCCCCTAAGCCTCTCCCTTGCTCTGACCAGAACAAAGAATAGGCAGATATTTTAGTCTAATTCAAGGACTATGTACATATGGACATCACACCTACCCATCTATGAAATGCCATTGCTCATAAGTGAAATGCAGCCAATGCTATGAGATATAAAATGTTGGTGTCTCAGAGTATAAATCTGTGAGAGAAAAACTGAGAGACATTTATCTGAGGAACAGCTAATGAAGGCTCAATTGCTGTTGCTTTCAATGAAGATAATGATGCATAAGATGTCTGCATCCACTGCACTGGGTAGCCAAACTGGAGATGGAGAGATCTGTGATTTTAATTATCTCTTCATGATGAAGCTGACCTGGAAGGAAGAGCAATCGACAAATAAATGCACAAAGCTATTATTACCTGATTGTTATCTAAATGTTGGGGCATTTCATGAAATTAATAGAACATGTGCAATCTAATTAGATTGAAGATGTGTTGTATTTACAACATGCATCATATTCTATTTTGGTGTCCTGGATTCATAATTCTAATGGTTTTTCATGCCACAAAAATGGAACTTAATATGTTATCTTATTGCAGGCTTATCTGTATACTAAAACATCAAATATCATGCACTACAAATAGAACTTTTAGAAGAGGACAATGAGGATGAAGTTATTTCAGTTGTTGAAGAAGCTGTCACATGCGTTCAGTGGAACTATCATAATTGTTATGAAGAAACACTTGATCACCTTTTGGAGCAAGTTGAACTAGCACTTGAGTATATTATTCTGCTCAATGGTCAACAAAATGAATTATTCTCTGCCCTAAGGGATTTATTTTTGGCCATTGCAAATGACAAGGAGAATAGGACAAAAAGGAAGGGAAGGCCTACAATACCAATCAGTGAAGAGCAATTACAATTTCTTATTGAGAATGGTTTAACTATTGTCAATATTAGTGAACTGTTTGGTTGCTCAAGGCGAACAATTGAACGAAAGTTAAGACAGTTCAACATTTCCATTCAGAAATACAGTTCTATAACAAATTCAGATCCTGATGCAGCAGTAAAACAAATCACAACCTTATTTCCTCAATGTGGTGAAAAAACTCTGATTGGAAGGCTTAAAAGCTGTGGTATTGTTGTTCAGCATGAAAGAGTCGGAGATTGTTTACATCGAGTTGCTGCTTTGGGTGTCAGTTCACGGATTAGAAATGTATTGCACCGTCGTCAATACAATGTCTCGTCACCAAATGCTTTATGGCATATTGATGGATATCACAAATTGATTCGATGGAGATTTGTTGTGCATGGTGGCATAGATGGCTTCAGTAGACTGGTCATGTATCTTAGCGTTGTCGTTCTGGTACTGTTCTCCACTCCTTTATGAAAGCTATAGAAGAGCGTGGCCTTCCTTCTAGAGTACGGATGGACAGAGGTGGTGAAAATGTAGCAGTGGCCAGCGCAGTGGAGTAGGAACAGGGGGGGGGAGCCAGTGGCCCCCCCAATAATTACCAGTGCCCCCCCCCCCCCCCCCCAATAAAACTAACATGAAACTAACATGTAAAAAAATAATCAATGTATCTGTTATACATACTAAGTGGTAGTAAAATATTATTTTAGTAATGGCTGCAAAGCACCATAAATCAGTGGATATGAATGCAGGGTGGGGGGGAAGGCCCTACTACAATAAATATTGGGGAGCCACTCCACCCCCCCTCCCCAAGAAAATTAATCAGTCTGTACATACTATAGTACATAGCTTGCTATCCCAAACCATAAACCACCTATGTATGAAAGTGTTAATCTTGAGTAGCTGCTATCCCAAACCATAAACCACCCATGTGAAAGTGTTAATCATTAGTAATTAGTCAAAATCACATGACATACTGATAGCTAGCATGCAGTAGCTGGATAGCCATGGCCAAGAGGAAAAGGTGCTTTGAAAGTGGGCAATCTAATTTGACTTCATTCTTCGAATCAAGAGTACAACCTGAACAAGGTGAGATCATAATGTTTAGCTACCTATATAGGTACTCACTAACACTTCATGTTCCAGGAGATGAATCTGACTGTGACATTCACACGACAATGAAGAAAGCTCTGACAAACATTTTGAAAGCCATACACATCCATCTTCAGGTAGTAGTGGCATCTCTCAAATGGAAGTTCCATGTAGTGGTAGTTCTCAAGATCCTTCAGCTTTGGTTCCAGGTATCAGTACATGTAATGGTTCTTGTTGTACTGGTTCTGAAATATCACAACCAACAAATCCTACAATATTGAAGAAAACTGAAAGGTCTTTTGGTTCTGGTGGAAACGCCCGTAAGAGATCTTTTGCGGCTTCATGGTATAAGCAATATCCATGGCTTCACTTGTGCTGTTCAGAATTTAAGGTATATTGCATTTATTGTAAGCTTGCTATTAAGTTAAATGTGGTGATCCAGCATTTTCTACTGTAGGATTTTCCAATTGGAAAAAGGCAATTGTTAGGTTCAAAGATCATGAATCCTCTCTTGCTCATGGAGATTCGTTTGCAGCTTTCATTGCTTCAAGAAGTTCTTCTGTTAATGAGCTGTTGCTGAAAAGTTCAGATCAAAACCAAGCAAAACGAAGATGTAGCCTACTTCAACAACTTGCAGCACTACGGGGCATATCTATTCGAAATGACCATGCTGGTGGTTCCAATCTGAGAGTAATACTTAAAAGTGTACTAAATGAAAGTTCATGGGTATGTGAGAACAAGTATACCAGTCACCCGAAATCATAAATGAAATGATTGAAATAATGGCACATAAAGTACGTTCCTTACTGTCAGAGGTGAATTTTCAACGCTGGTTCTCACTTATGGCTGATGAGACAAGAGATGTTGCAAATCGTGAGCAGTTGGTTTTATGTTTGAGATGGGTCTCAGAAAACTACCAAGTATTTGAAGATCAGGTTGGCCTTATTCAAGTCGATAATACCAGAGCTGAAACCATCTATTCATCCTTGAAGGATTGTCTTGTACGTTTAGGCATACCATTTCAAAATTGCAGGGGTCAGGCATATGATGGTGCCCGCAATTTTCAGGGACATGTAACTGGTGTAGCTAAAAGGTTTACTGATGATAATGCTGCAGCAATTTCTGTGCATTGTCTAGCTCATTGTGTCAATCTCTGCCTACAAGAAGTAGCTAGAAGTAGCAAGTCTATCAAAGAAGGTTTGAATTTTGCAATGGACATAATTCAGCTAATCAAGTATTCTCCTAAACGGCAAATTATTTTTGAAGCTGTCCAGAAGCAACAAAACTCCTCCCCATCCACTTCTGGGATTAGGAGCCTATGTCCTACCAGGTGGACTGTTCGCACTAGTGCAATGCAGGCAATTATGAAGCTTTGCGGGAATGTATGGAGATATCATCTCATGGCACAGATGACTGTTCAAGGCGCGCTAATGGTATCCTTGCATTGATGGATCGTTTTTCAATATACTTTGGTCTAAAATTTTCAATTTTATTATTCAGCATGACTGAACAACTATCCATTCACCTGCAAGGAAAGGATACTAAAGTGGAAGATGCGGTGAATATGTGCATTAGATCACTACAGCAATTGAGGAGTGTAGAGAATACAGAGCTAACCTAACTAACTACAGACTCATATATATGTATCCCAATGCTATGTATGGACTTTACCTACTTAACGACCCCTTACCTTGCGCATGCTTCCTATACATCCTTCACTTGTGCATGCATTGCTTTATGATGATAATGATTCTATATCCAGTTACATCTATGGGCAAATGCACAGTGTGTTATCCTCGATGCATGCACAAGTGAATTTGAATAGTCCTTTGAGTAGTCTCTATTAGCCACCTCTACTATTTGGCAGCAAGTCGAAATTGAGCAAAAGAGTGAATTCTATTTGCAGCCCACCCACCCATCATGGCTATTAAATGCCCATTCCACGGCTGCGAATGGGTGATCCCAGAGGGCACAAGCCCCATCCTAGCACCAGTGCTCCTCACGACCCACGCATTAAACCACCGTGCCACCCCCAGAGCAAAACCAGTCGCGGTCAGACGCCCTGAACTAACATCTGGAGGGACCACTGAGGCATGGACTTATTTCCTTCAAAGGTGGAGATCATATGTCACATCAGTTCACATTGAGGGCCAGGACCTGGCAATACAACTGGAATGCTGTGACGCGAAGCTTCGGCGTGACGTCACACGAAACGCGATCGGTCCCCTACCCATCGAAGGGATGACTGAGGAAGACCTATTGGCAGCGATCAAATCCCTAGCCGTGACAGCCGAGAACACTAAGGTGGCCCGCGTCACCCTATCGAGGATGACCCAAGATCGCTCAGAACCCATCAGGGCATTCGCGGCACGCCTCCGGGGACAAGCCGAGGTCTGCCGCTTCCTCAAGAAGTGCCCTGATTGCGACGGAGTAGTGAATCAAGGTGAGGAGCGGGTGGCTGACCAGCTATGCATAGGCCTAGCAGATGCTGAGATCCAGGAGGATCTCCTCAAGCACCCGGACCAGGACATGTGTGTAGAGGACACCATCCGCTTCATCGAAGTGAGGGCCACGGGTAAGAAGTCTGCCATGACCATGACCACCCCCAGTAGCACACTCGCCCTGGATGACCACACTGCTGAGGCTGTGACCTCTCAGTACAGGAGGCAACAACGCCCACCCCCTACACAGCCTTCCCCAACCACATCCAGGGGACGTGGCATCAATCCTACCCGTCCACAGCAGCAAACCAAACCACATCCCACACTGCCCAAAGGCCCATGCACCTACTGCAGCCAACGAGGCCACGGGGAGCAAGAGCGGACTGCCTACAGTCGCATCCATTGCCCGGCCTTTGGCACCACCTGCACCTTATGCGGCCGTCAACACCACACAGCCTCGGTATGCTGGCAGCGAATTGAACACGAGTTAGCCCTCACAGAAACAGCTCTAGGAATGTCCGAGGGCACCCTGCAACACCAAACATGGCAGAGGGACACCAGCTCCTGGGTGCAACAACGCTCCCCATCACAACCCGTGATCCAAATCCTGGTGTCATCCCATGTGGAGGACTTCAGAGCCCACGGCCACACACTGCCCAGAGAGTCCAGACACATCTCTACCACAGCACTCGCGGACACCGGCTGCCAAAGCTGCTTGGGCAGGCCCGGACCTTATGAAGAACCTCCATATCCTGCCAACCGACCTCATTCCAGTCAATCTAACGATGAAGTCAGCCAGTGGTAACAACCTCCCCATCCTCGGGGCAGCCCTACTGCGCATCCAGATTCCATCCGGCGCGGAGACGCGCCAGATGGTCTACTTCAGCTCGGAGGCATCCCAGATCTACCTCAGCATGGCCACACTGGCCGACTTGGACCTGATCCCAAGGAACTTCCCATCAGGATCACCCTCCAACCGATCTACCAGGCACTGCAACAACGCGGCCCAGATCACCCAGGAGACTCAACCGTCCAACATCCCCTTGCCCACCCAGAGGCGACCGGGAGACCAACCGCCCCGAACCAGCGACCACTACCCCACGAGCGACCAGACTCGGCGACCATGCTCATGCCCACCTAGAGCACCGCCCCCACCACGCCCCACGGAACTTCCATACCCTGCCACACCGGACAACAGAGTACGACTGGAGCAACATCTCCTCCAGCTCTACGCCTCCAGCTCCTTCAATATTTGTGAGCACCAGCCTCTCCCCATGATGGCCGGACCACCACTCTCTTTGAGTATAGACCCTACAGCCGTCCCCAAACCCTGCCACACACCCATCACCGTCCCCATCCACTGGCAGGACGAGGTGAAGGCAGGACTGGACCGCGATGTTCGACTCGGAGTACTCGAGAAGGTCCCCCTGGGGACCCCGGACACTTGGTGTCACCGCATGGTGATATGCACCAAGAAGAACGGGTCCCTGAGGCGGACCATCAACTTTCAGGAGTTGAACCGTCACGCCACAAGAGAGACACACCACTGCGCCTCCCCCTTCCACCAGGCACGAGCCGTTCCAGGCAACACCAAGAAAACTATCTTTGACGCCTGGAACGGCTACCATTCAGTTGCCCTCTCGCCAGAAGATCGACACTACACCACCTTTATTACCCCCTGGGGCAGATATCGATACTGCTCCGCCCCACAAGGCTACATCGCCTCAGGGGACGCATATACTGCGAGGTATGACGCCATCATCTCACACATCGGTCGAAAGACCAAATGTATTGATGACGCCCTGCTATGGAGCGACTCAATCGAAGAGGCCTTCCATCAAGCCACTGAATGGCTGGACATCTGCGCCCTCAACGGGATCACACTGAACCCGCGCAAGTTCCACTTTGCACAGGACGAGGTGGAATTTGCCGGGTTCACTATTACCCCATCAGAAGTCAGGCCATCAAAGAAGTACCTCGAGGCTATCACGGGATTCCCGACCCCCAAGAACATCACAGACGTACGCGCATGGTTTGGCTTAGTCAACCAGGTCGCGTACGCCTTCTCCATGGCACCTACCATGCAGCCATTCCAGGACCTTCTGAAGCCAACAAACAAATTCCTTTGGAATGACCAGATACAACGTGCTTTCGACCTATCCAAGTCCACCATCTGCCAGCAGATTGCTGAAGGCGTCACCATCTACGACAAGAGCCGACCCACCTGCCTGGCGACGGACTGGAGTAAGGACGGGATCGGGTACTGGCTGTTTCAAAAACATTGCCAGTGCCCATCCCGCGAAATCCTCTGTTGCCAAGAGGGATGGAAAGTAGTACTGGTCGGCTCGAGATTCACCCACTCCGCCGAGTCCAGATATGCCCCCATAGAAGGAGAGGCCCTCGCCGTCGCTGACGCCCTAGAAAAAGCACGCCACTTTGTCCTCGGGTGCAGTGACCTCCAGATTGCAGTGGACCACAAGCCACTGCTCAAAATCTTCGGAGATCGCTCACTCGAGGACATCCATAACACCCGCCTCCGGAACCTGAAAGAGAAGACACTACCGTACAAGTTCCGGATGGTCTACATCCCGGGGATCCGAAACCATACCAGTGATGCTCTGTCCCGCCACCCTTCAGGCAACCGCTCACCGGCCAAGCTGCACCTCCAGGATGACCACCACTCCGAGACATCCCTGGTGGACCCATCAGCCATCCCAACATGCCACATCTCATCCTTACCAGTGAACGCCGATGGACTGGCCACCGCCATGTGCGCCGCCATCCACGACATCCCTATTACCTGGGAAACCCTCCAGATTGCCACAGCATCCGACCCAGCACTCCAACAGCTGACGGATGTCATTGAAGATGGACCACCCGAAGCGAGACACCACCTACCCGCACTGATCCGGGACTACTTCCCCATCATAGACATCCTCTCCACAGTAGACGGCGTCGTATGCAATGGGGAACGGATTGTAATTCCCCTGGCCCTCCGTCAAAGATGCCTCAACGCTCTCCACGCTGCCCACCAAGGCACAATCAGCATGACCGCCAGAGCTCAGACCTCCCTATATTGGCCCGGCATGTCCAAGGACATCACAGCAACACGGCAACAATGCGCCACATGCAATGGGAATGCCCCTTCCCAACCAGCCATGCCATCAACGACACCAGCCGACCCGGAGTACCCATTCCAGCACTTGTGCGCGGACTACTTCCATCACGAAGGGTTCGCGTATCTCGTACTGGTGGACCGATACTCCAACTGGCCGGTCGTCACAAGAGCCACCAATGGAGCAGACGGCCTATGTCAAGTACTACGCGACACATTCTCCACTTATGGCATTCCAGAGACACTCACATCAGACGGCGGCCCGGAATTTGCATCCCACACCACCAGGGACTTCCTTGCAGCCTGGAGCGTCCTGCATCGCATATCCTCAGCATACAACCCGCACGCTAACTGCCGGGCAGAAACAGCCGTGAAGACTACCAAAAGACTGATCGCCGGTAACACAGACCCAGGCGGCTCACTATCCGACAGTTTCCACATCGCATTGCTCCAATATCGGAACGGGCCAAGTGCCGACACCAACATGTCCCCGGCACAATGCCTGTTCGGGCGGGCCACCAGAGACCTCCTCCCTGGACTCCCTGCATCATACCTCCCACATCAGGACTGGACGACACGGCTCGACCTACGACAACGTGCGCTGTCCAGACGCCAGGTCACCAGCCGTGCCAGATGGGATGAACACTCCCAAGGCCTGTCCCCACTCCGTTGCGGTGACACAGTCATGATTCAAAATCAGACTGGACGTCACCCAACGAAGTGGGACAAGTCTGGCACGGTCGTGGAAGTACTGCAGTATCACCAATATGCAGTACGGACCGACGGCTCTGGGAGGCTCACAACTCGAAACCGACGATACCTTCGGAAATTCGACCCCTTAACCACCTCAGCCAACCCGCACACTATCATACCCCAACCATCACCTGTGCCGGCCAAGGCAACACCTACACCCGACCGCCCAGCTATCCCCCCTCAGCCCTCATCCGCCCCGGTGGCAAGGACTACGCAACCGCCTCCAAACAGCGCGACCACTCCAACCCCTGCCAACCCAAACCTTCAGGCTCAACCGGCAGTACATCCTCACACGCCACCGGCCACCATAAGCCAACCAACCCAGAACCCACCGGCGTCGCCCCCCCTGCCAACATCGGATAACCCAACAGGACCAAGCTATGCTTCGGTGGCCAAAACACCTGTAAGACCTGCCCCCATGCTGCAGCGCCACCTGACCCCCCTGCCCACACCTCCTCGGAAAGCCACGCCCACACCGAAGTCACCCAGAAGAAGCAAGAGGCCCAAAGCCCGTAGACCGTCTGGGTTACTAATCACTCCTCAGCAGAACCCGAGCCTCTGCTTGGGGGGAGATAGAGAATACAGAGCTAACCTAACTAACTACAGACTCATATATATGTATCCCAATGCTATGTATGGACTTTACCTACTTAACGACCCCTTACCTTGCGCATGCTTCCTATACATCCTTCACTTGTGCATGCATTGCTTTATGATGATAATGATTCTATATCCAGTTACATCTATGGGCAAATGCACAGTGTGTTATCCTCGAGAGTGATGATAGTTTTCTAATATTTTTTGATTCCGTCAAAGAAGAGGCATCAAGAAAGTGTGATCCACCTGTCCTTCCTCGACAGAGACAGCTTCCAAGGCGAATTGATGATGGTACAGCTCAGCATGTGCATGCATCTGTAGAAGATTTCTACAGAAAAGAATATTTCCAAGCAATTGACAGTGTTATAGGAGATTTAGAGAATCGGGAAACTTTTTGCTGGTTAGAAAGTTGGAAAACTTGCTTCTTGATTGTGCCAATGGGAAGGCTGTTTTACTGCCTCAAGAATTATGCAAACTTTACCAAACTGATATTGATTTTGAGAAACTCAAATTACATTTACAAATGTTACCTGATGCCATAAAATCTACAGCTCTAGATGGCATTCAGATTCAGAAAGTTACAAGAGTTCAAACTATTTGTGATGACTTCAATGCACAATATAGCATCAAGTGTATGCTGACAGAAGTGCATAAGCTTTTGAAGATTTACTTGACAATCCTGTCACAACAGCTACAGCTGAACGCAGCTTCTCTGCTCTCAAGCGCATAAAAACGTATTTGAGAAACTCAATGATTCAACAACGTTTAAACCACTGCATGCTTCTACACATTCACCGGCAAAGAACTGATGACCTTAATCTATCTGAAATTGCACAAGAATTTATCGATAGGAATGAGAGGAGAAAGAACTTCTTTGGACGCTTTTGACTGTATATATAGCTAATTGTATTTTTCCCTTAATACTGACCTAAATCATATTACAATTTTTGCTGCCCTACATGATAGCTAATGGTATAATATATACTTGTGGTAGGGCATACCCAGGACTTTCTGAAGGGGAGGGCGCTCCAATTAGACTTTTAATATTCTAAGATGTCCAATGATTTTGAGGGAAACAGGTGGAAAAGCTGTGTGTTTTGCGGGCCACAGGTTGTTAGGGGAGAGGGGGGGCAGTTGGTTAGGGGAGGGGGCTGCAGGTTGTTGGGGGAAGGGGACTGCAGTTATTTGGGGGTGGTGGCTGCAGGTTGTTGGGAGAGGGGGAGGGCACAGGTGACTGACCATCAAGGGCCAAAAATTTCCCTGAGATCTATTTCTAGTTTGTTCTTTAATACTGAATTGTGAATACTAGAACGTTCTGTGTCCAAGTTCAACCCTGTAGCTGAATTCTTCAGAGCATTTGTTATTACTTTACAGAATGGCTATTAGTCCTCCAGAATGCATCAAAATCAATCTCAGAGCATCATATTTTTCAAAAGCACTCCATCTACATCGATCCCCCCCTCAAAATCCTGTGTCTCTTTAGACTGGCCCCCCCCCAATGTGAAACATCTTCCCACTCCACTGCCAGGTATATGGTAGAGCACCCATAACGTGGTCCAGATCGAAGTAGCGCAATTACTGGGAGAAGCACACATAATCAGCGCATTGAACGTTTGTGGCGAGACCTCTTCACTGGATGCATATCATTCTTCTATTACCTCTTCTATCACTTGGAGCTTCTGGATGTGGACCAATGATAAAACATATAATCGCAATATAGTTTCAAGCTTTTCATCTGAAGTACTATTTCGTACCCTCCCTCTGTGCTGTCCGAGAACATAGACTTTTGATGGTAATGGGCATCATAATTCGCTTGTTTTTTTTAGGCATTGTGTTGCATGTGTGAGTGAGTGTGTGTAGACATAAATATACACCATCTTTATGTTTATATAAAGTTTGGATAGTATATACATAGATGCATACTGTAGCTGCTACAGCTGCCATGCCAGACACAATTCTTAATAAAGTCTCGAGTGCAATCATCATCAAACGTCGTCATTACCAACTCTCAGCAACAGTTTGGTCTGTAGCTGTGGAGTCACACACCACCAAAGCCATCGTTAGGACCATCCCTTCCTTGGATTCATTGTAGTCTGAATAAGTAGCTGGAATCCGAAGGATCAAGTCGCATGTTGATGATGATGGCAACTGAGGATTATGCACGAAAACTAGTGTAGGGGAATGGCTAAATTCAAGGGGAGGAATGCAATCAGCTCCTGAAAAAAGACAAACAAATCCTCCAGCGAACATCCAATGTCATAATCTACATAAACAAAATATACATATTATAATTACAAGTCCATGGTAGCTGAGAACAAAGGCTTATAAGAAGCTATGTAGTTCAAGTGCATTTTAGCCGAGAAAAAAACACTTTTAAAAACATTGCAGAACTCACCAACACATTCATCCAGAAAATCAGCAAAATATGTTTGCTCTTCTGCAGGTCGATAGTAACTTCCTTTTACTGAGTACTTAACACATAGAATATTCTTGATCATATCTATATATAAGAGAAAAAATATACACACACACATCACATAACTCGTCAACCCACCAAAACAGCATTGACAAACCTGGTGTTAGAGCACAGTAACTCGACACAAAAAATTGCTCATAAAGGTCTGGAGTAACCTTTACCATGTCCAGGAACTCAAATAGATTTAGTCCTTCCCAAAATTGGTCCATTTCTGCTTTCACTTTGCCCATCAAGTGGTAGTCAAGTAGAGCTCCTACAATTTCAGAACGAAGATCCAGAGTGAAAAAGGAAATAGCCTTACGAAACCCTGTAGAAGTGATAAGGTCAAGAGCTTCATCATGTCAAACACCATTTGAAGCTCTTCATCACTTTCTGCTGCATTAATCTATAAAATTGATTCAAGTTGAACAAACAATTGGCTTCCCACAAACATTGACATATACCTTTCCCACCACAAATCGAAGGAGCATCCCAGGAATTTCTTCTGGTTCCACAAGAATAGAATGGTAACTTCCACTCACGAAATATTTGAATACTTCTTTTGACATAAATGGATAGCCATTGCTTCCATGAATAATAGACACAAGGAATTGTCCCATGAAGAAGAGCTCTTGCTTCTAGAGCAAAGACAAAAGATAGTCACAGTTGCATGCACAATGTGTCAAGTATAACAACCAATTAAGCACTATTTTTAGTCGTTCAAAATGCATGACTTATTGGTAATGGCCATAATCACGGAACTATTATTGTCATCATAATCACGTAACTTTTATTGTCATCATAATCGTGGAACTATTATTGTCATCATAATCACAAAGCCTGGTCACAACTCGTGCCTATGACTAGTTGTCTTACAAAAAAAACACAGCTTGTTGATCAGTAGCAAATTACACCAGCATCTTCCCCCCCCCCCCCAAAAAAAACAAACAACCCATTATGCAATTTTTAGGTTATCAATCATGCAGACAGCACTAGCACTGTATTGGATTATTCATTTTTAGATTCAAAGTTTGTGACAGCTTTACTTTAGAAAGGCAATGCCACCAGTTACAACTGACAATATATTTATCAAAAGTACATGCAGTGAATAGTGACCCTCAAGTTTGCAAAGTCAGAGTACACAATTCAAAATGTATCAAATGGTGTTGCTAAGTGCTGAAATATACGAAGCAAAATTGCCAGCGTTGTTTACCTGCACTGCTGTAATATTGCTATCCATAAATTTTGGGGTTTGATCATCCCCTCCGAAGTATGCTCTAGACACTGCTTGTGCTAACAATGCTCTAGACACTGCTTGTGCTAACAGTCTGAAAAACTCCCTTTTGGGTCCACCTTGATCAACTGCTCCTTTTCTCCAACAAAAGTAACCTATAATGTTCAATTAGCGATTAAAATTTCAAATGAAAGCTCTGATAGAAAAAAGTACAGGCAACACTTGAGTGAATTTTCTCATTTTACTGGCAGTGAAACTCAATAATGCAAATATTCCATGGTCATGCACGCAAGGCCAAACACAAGTACCTTTATTGTCTTAGTAGGAATAAATTTCTTCTTTTCAATTCTCTCAAGGTATATCCTTAAGAAGGAATTCCCTTTGCACATCCACGTGAAATGTAGACTCAACAATATTGCTTCTCAACCTCTTTATAGTAGTGGCTAAAGGATTGTCCCTGCAACAAAAATATTGCAGAACTCAAAAGAGATTTTTTAGAAAACAAAGGTGAGAATAAATACATTAAATATTACATGTAGATTTATAGATTGAAAATTACATAGACTTCCTATTGTTGTAAAAATAACTTTCCCCCCACTATGGCTTCTGCTGAAGCAACACTTTCTATGCTCTGGATGATATATAGCAGTCTCCACCATCTTGTTCTCTATCTCACTAGACTGTATGCAACATTCAATAAAATGTGGGTAGAAGTCTAACATCACTCAATCCTGACACATACCTCGTTATTAATAAGTTCTTGCACTTCTTAATAGAGATCATTGGAAGATCAGGATCACTACTATCCTCAGAATGGTCTTGCTCACTCCTACATATATATTTATACAGGGAATAATTTGATTGGCATTGCATAGCAGTTTGCTATGCATAATCAGATAGTACACATTTACTCCCTATATTTGTTTGACCAACTTTTTTTAAATGGCAGATGCTAAAAGTAACAAAAAAATGTTTTATTTTAAAAAAAACACCAAAAAGTGAATTGGATCGACTCATCAAAAGGTATTTTTTGGAGGAACCTTGACCTTTTAAAATAAAGTACACAACATAATACAGATTTCATAAATAATGGATGTGTTAATGTCCTGTCCAAATGTCCTGTCTAAACACTTGTGATCAATATTGGCAAATTCTGGTTTCCTTTTTTTGACGAGTCAATCTCTTATCAGTAAAATCATTTTTTGTTGCTTGTATAAATTTGTTGCTTGTATAAACTGCTATAAAGCAGTTTTCATTCTACATCTTTCATAGCAGATTTATGCAAAAAATTATATGCAAAAAAAAATTCTGATAAATAATTCTTGCACTTATGATCTTTAGGAACAAAATAAATAGAAAACAACCCTCCTCCCCCACCTCCCAAAAAGAAACTTTTTCGAATGTAAGTTATGACTTTCAAATTACCTAAATGTTGGAGTACCAGTACTTCAGGCTGAAATAGAAGTCACACCAGCACTCCTGAGACATCAAAAGTTTTAGTTGTACCACACTGTGCCAGATGTGGCTAGCACACTTACTATAATAACTTGCTGTATAAACTTCATAGAACTATGGACAATGCAGCATCTCCTGGAACATCTCCCATACATGAACTGAATAACACCAAGAAAAACACATGTGATAACCTCTTTGTTGAATTGCAGAGAAAAATGCCTACACTGGCTGACTCAACCTCATTCGTGGCAGTTATGAGGTAGCCCATTTCTAGCCATGGAATATTGTGAGAAAGCTTTTGACCCTTAACTTTAGTCAGCCCAAATCTTAGGCTGCACCCTAGAAATAACACTCGTTCTAGCCCTCAGCTATATATATAGTCCTGGACCTAAGCCATAGAGAACCCTGACCTGGCATGGAATAGCTCCTGGTGGTGTCAACGTGGATGGAATTTGATGACGGGAAACTACTAACTGATTTAGGTTCTCCCATAAATTAATAGGAACTAGCGATTGAATAACAGGAGAAATTTCAAAGTTACTACAAGACTAAGCAGCCAAAAATGCACATGCAGTTTTGCATCCAATAAATGCCCATACCCAGGATACATATCCCACAAATGAAAAGCTGAAAAACAGGTTTCCTTTTGACAATATACCTAGTAGTGTGGCAGCACCACTCTTGACAATATATACCTATAGTGTGGCAGTCCGAGAATATATACCAGCCCCAATTTCTACATAGCCTATGAAACTTTAGCACACACAGAGTTACTTCCCCTGTTATCTCCATGGTTGACTACAAGCAGGGAGGTAGGAACTGGTCCGGCAGACCCGGCAGCTGCCGGACCAAAGTTTCCGACCAAAGTTTCACTACTAACCTCCAGTTATCAAGCAACTTACTGGGAGCCTCCAGCCACAGTTGTTTTGTTTAAAAAATTCAAATGAAGCCCACCAAACTACGCCCCTACATTTTTTTGGCGCGTGTATTATAGCGAGCGGATCATGGCTGCGCGGTACAGGTTTACTTTTTGGACTACAGCTTTGCGAGAGAATACTGAAGATTACTGAACAACTTGAGCAGTATAGGGGCGGTGCCACGTGAATCACAATTTTTTTAATTTTTTTTACAATTGGCGCCGCGTAAATTGCCGCGCACAACATTTTTACACAATAATTATGATTAACAACGTTGTAAACATCTGAAATATGATTAATAATTTAATTTGTGCAAATGGAGTCCCTTTCCGCGAAAATTGCCGCGCACAACATTTTTACTTTTTACTTTTTACACAATAATAATACAATAATTATGATAAATAAAAAAGTTTGTAAACATCTGAAATATGATTAATAATTTGTGCAAATGGAGTCTCTTTGCCATACTTTCTCCTCCACACATATTCTATAAGGTACCCTTCCAAGAAGGGCTTGCTGGTGCCATGAAGCTTCATTTTCCTCTTGGCATTTGTCCATGTACCCTCGATGGATTGGGTGTATGCACCTGTGACAGGGTCAACAAAATTCTGGGAATGGTTTACCGTAAGGTGTGTATACCCAACTTGATTGAGACTCATATAGGCTCTCCACTCATCTGTATAAATCTCTGTGCCAGGAAGCACATACCTCTGGATTACAGGGATGAGCGTGTTGGCATCACGGCAAGGCACAACAGCAAGGAACACTTTATCGGTGCCACGTTCTACTCCTCCTGACCTAGGACCCACTTCCCATTCGTGATTCGGCCCCTATTATATTTCCTTTTGCCAAATTTAGCTCAATTTCAACAACAGTGCCTGGACCTCCAAGCATGTCGAGATGACTGTCAAGATATTGGGCACATACCTGTAAAGAGCGAGGGCAATGAAGTATAATGGATTGAAATATTATTATTATATAGCCCTACCTCTCGTAGGAAGTGGCACCAGTCAACACCTGTGTGTTCAGCAATCCCAACCCACTTCCTAATCTTAATCTGCTGGATTTCCTCTGCCCACAGATAGGTGATATCTAGGATCTTCTCCAGCGATAGGTGACTGCCTTCAAACCATGAAGCATGACGAATGGACCTCTTCTTCTGGCAGTTTCTGTCTGGGCACTTCCACCTGCAGAAAGAGGGTTGGGTTGTATTATTCTCTGTCTCATGTTTATAGCTGCACTGTACCCGTACCCATCTGTTTATGTTGCATTCTCCCATCGCATAGCTCCTCCACACCCATGACAAGGCATAGAGCGAGCCAGAAGCCCATGCTGCTTGCAACAATTGATGATGGTGTCAGTACCTCTCTCAACAAGCGCTTGTAAGACCAATAAGTCAGTGGCTAAAAATGTTGTGCGCAGAAATTCACGCGGCGTTAATTGTGGCCCCTAAACTGCAATGAGTCCTTATCTGCAGCAGAAGCTCAAGTTCTGGCTAAACAGACGGTCCAGACATTACAGAACATGAGGAGTGATGAGATGTTTTTTTTTCTTTCTAAGCATATTGAGTGTCTACGTGAACGGACTGATACAAATGAGCCACTACTACCTCGGAATCGAAAAGCTCCATAGCGTTTTGAGAGTGGAACAGGAGAATCTCATCAGTACACTGCAGTTGAAGATTATTATCGTTGCTTTTACTTTGAAGCAATAGACTTGGCCATGTCAGCAATTCAAGATCGCTTTGATCAGCCAGGATATGCTGTTTACTAAAATCTTGAAGAATTGCTTGTAAAAGCTGCCAATAAAAAGGCTGAGTTAAGTGACCTATTATGGAGATGACTTCAATAAGAGTGAGCTTTCAACTTAACTTCAAGTTTTTAGTTCAAGTTTTAGCTCACGTGATGAGTCAGATGGAACTGTAACACTGAAAGATATCTTAACTTTTCTTCGCAATCTTTCTGATGGTCAACGTGCCTTTTTTAAGCAGGTATGCTGGGTTGCCAATCTAATCCTTGTGATGCTGGCTACGAATGCTGCTGAAAGATCTTTTTCCTGCATGAAAAGAATAAAAACATACTTACGAAGTACTATTAAACAGGATAGATTTAATCATCTAATGATACTAAACATTTACAAAGAAGCTTTGGATCACCTTGATCTAGTCACAATTGCAAATGAATTTGTGAGAAATAATGAGTACAGACTCCGAGTGTTTGGGAACTTGTGAACTTATTTCAGACTAGGTTTATTCCAGGTATATATATTATTTTCAATTACCATGATATTTCTTTTCAATAAGGTGCGTGTATCCCCCCCCCCCCCCCCCCCCCCACACACACTTTCGCCTGACCAATCCCAAAATGCTTCCTACCCCTCTGCTACAAGTAACATCAAGGATAAGATAATACAAAACGTAGCTACATGTTCTGTATGATCCAGGAGGAACACACAAGCTTAGCTAGATCATGACCACACTACTAAACTTCCTTAACCTTCAGAAGTGTTGGGATCACGAGGAACTTCACCACCCATAGAGGAGGTTAGGTTGCAGAGGACTTCAATGGCTTCCTTCGCCTTGCTGAGTTGGGACAGTGTAAGGTCGCTCATTCTCTCTCCCTACAGCAATAAAGTTTCTGCAGACAGATTTGCTTTGACAATTTTCAATCGATTTTCTGCCAACGATTCAGATCTTGTGCAATCGATTTTTCGTGGACGATTTTCGGCTAGGGCTAGGGCTAGGGCTATGTGAACGATTTTCTGTGAACGATTTTCTGCGAACGATTTTCTGCGAACGATTTTCTGCGAACGATTTTCTGCGAACGATTTTCTGCGAACGATTTTCTGCGAACGATTTTCTGCGATCTGCGAACGATTTTCTGCCATCGATTTTCTGCCATCGATTTTCTGCCATCGATTTTCTGCCATTGATTTTCTGCCATCGATTTTCTGCCATCGATTTTCTGTGAATGATTTTCTGTGAACGATTTTCTGAACGATTTTTTGTGACTGCGTTCCATAGTTTCCGCACATCGAGACCCTTTACCAAATCATACGCAGGTGCTAGGGGGGGGGGTCAGAACCTCCCCCTCAAGAATATAACCACACCCACTAAATTGCAAATGCACAACACTGAATAGGTCATGAGAATGTGGCATGTTTGTTGAAAGAGGTGTTGGTAAAGTATTGATTGATTGATAAGGTGTGAATGAAGCCATCTTAAACCCAGCTGCTTATGAATCAGTCTATGTTACTGAACTTGAGAGTGATGAATCTACCTTCAATGACTGCAGTTGGGACAGGGAAACACGTATTAAAGCTCAAGGACTATTGAGAACTTAATAGCAACTGCGCCTGAATCAATAAAGCTACTAACAGCCAAGCTTCAGAAGAGAAATCAAGATATCTATCAAGCCTATAAGCAAGTGGATGAAACTATTGACTTCATCAAGTCTAGACGTGACAATGTATTTGATCAGTGGTATAAAGAAGCAAGTGCTTTACTAACATTACTCTTCCAAGGAGAGTGGAGAGGCAAGCCCATAGAAATAACCATCCTGGTGATTCTGCTCAAGAATATTATAAAATATTCCTTTCCTTGACACCATCATCTGTCAACTGGAGTCACAGTTCAACAAGGAAAGCACAATTTGTGCTGAGCTTTTGCTTCTCACTCCAGCCATTTCTGTCGCTGATAAATAAATAAATTTAAAAAAATTTAAAAATTTTTTTTTTACACGGAATGTAAAAACATATACATACACAATATATACACTACACAATAAAGTCACTGTCCATAGATAACCTAACATATATATATATACACAAAAGAGACCTAACAAAAATTCAAGCCCGCCCGTCTATCACAGGGGAGCATGAAGGGAGGCGACGGAGCCACATGCTGGCGTTTCCATGCCAAAGGCAAATTGCTAGATGCTGGAATAGATGGCGTGTAGCATCAGCTGGAGGAATTCCAAGGCGCTGTCCCTGAAGCCAGTGTTTGAAGTCGCTCACATGCTTACATGGGAGTGCCATCTTCCTTCTCCAGTACAGCTCCAAAATGAGATGTCAAGATGGAAAATATTCTGACAAAGAAGATTGGATGCAGGTGATGAAGTTCCTAACAGCTTGCTAAATGCAATTAGTGCTATTCGCAGAGAAGATTTCTATACCCTTTTGTGTATTGCTTGCGTCCTATATACCTATTACCAGTTGTGAAACAGAGCGTAGTTTCTCTACTCTTCGGCAGACCAAAGATTACCTTCGAAACACGTCCAGACTGTCATTCAGCATAGTACCAACTTCAACAGAGATAAATATTTGTGAACAAACATGCCCGTAGAATGTTTAGCTCGTCTATTTTGTGCGTAATGACTTCCACTGACAATAGTGTTTTTTTCAAATTTATTATGGTTAAAGAAAGTTTTAGTAAGTCATATACAATAAGTACAGCATCAATAATATTATTATTGATGCTGTATATACTTATTGTATATGACTTACTAAAACTATCTTAAAAAATCACTGTCAACAAGTCAATTTATCATATCAGCAGGCAGCTGAAAGTGTTGAACAACTAATTCAAAATTTGATATTGATGATACGAAGACCATCAGGACCTAAAAAGTCGAAGCATTATTATCCAAAATGTAGCATGTCAGCAAATAAGTAACATTGTGATGTTTGCTATATACACTGTACACTGATTTTAGTCTTGAAAATGGTGGACTCGATGCTGTGAAGGTACATGCAACTTCCAATCACAAGAAGATGGAAAAGTCAGCCACTGGTAACACGAGCATTGCAAACTTTGTTGCTGTGGGCATAATCTGTTATTTTTAGTAGCCCACCACTCGCCCATCTTCCTCAAGTATGTTTCAGATTTCTACTAAATATAGTTCGGCACGCACTAAGACAATATAGAAAGGAACACTTCATCCTCATTTTTACAGAGTCAGTAGAAAAGATGTAATCGTCGAAGTTGTGTGATGGTTCTTACTTTACAGTTTAGTGGAGGGATCTCTGAGAGAGGTGGCAAAGAGGTTTTTGCAGCACATGAGATCCATGAGGAGTTGTCCCTGGACATTGGTTGGTCCTCAAGAACCACCCAATCGGCATTAAAGTCCCCCCATAACTAGACAGGGCCATCAGATTGCAGTGCAGAAATGGATACTCCCTATGGGTGTATCCAGAGAGCAATCAAGAGGAAGATTGGACAAAATTAATCATTGTAAGAGAGGAATGATCACTAATGGATACCTGAACAGCCACACAGAGTTACAACCACACAGCAGTGACTGGAGAGACTGAGAGTTGATTTCCATTGTATAGCCATACCACCACATGCTCTTGCTGAGATTTGAGTTTTTGGAGAGATGTCTGTCAAAACTATATCTTGAGTATCTTAGAGGATGTCACTCGTGGGTGGGGGGGGGGGGGGTGGAGAGTTTGAATGGCATTGCTCTGATATGGCGAGAATTTCAAACTTAACAGAAAATAGCTGCAGATTGTGAGCTAGGGAGATAACACTTATTTCATGAGTACACACTGAATGAGTCGGTGAGTGTTAAGCTGAGGAAGCATCTACAATTTTGCTGGGTGCTTCTCCACAGCAAAAAATGATTGCTCCAGAACGGCAATATCATCTGTGTCAGAAGACTGGAATCTCTGCCAAGGCAGATACAAATGCTTAGGTGACCTATATGCAGGAAATAAGAAGAGTTCTGAGCTTAGTGCATGAAGTACATAATGAAGACCCTATTAGTGGAGCTGAGAGTAGCACACAGTAGATCATAAGCAATTTTTGGATGGAAAATTTTGGATTAGTTGCAAAAAATGCTCTTGGAAATAATTGGATCATGTGCTTTTATAGCATTCCAGAGGATATCCATGGGCATAGCACCATTGGCATGCCTGCCTCAATGCTGAATAGGATTCAATTCCTTCCAAAGCATTTTGCACGAATAAACAACTGAGGAATAACATTTCCATTCCACTACATTATGTACTGTCCAAGGTCGAGAATTTCTAAACTTGGAGGACCAGTTCCACTATGTTTTTTTTTATTTTAGTCACGCTAATGTCTGAAGTGTCGGAAAATATGTAATGGACATCTCACAGGCTATAACCTAATGGCACTTTTGACACCATCTTTTTGAAAAGTACTACCATTTTTTATTTACATAGTGACATTAACAGACAACCATGTCATTCAATCTGATATATAGAAGATATTTAGGTGCGTCATATTGTATAGTATTCATTTTGGTCAAAGTTATTTAATGGCCAAATATTTGACAATATATAGATATATAAAATTAGATTATTTAGGGCAGAAGTATATAGTGTGCATCTAAACAAACAAATTCATGTATATATTACATATTTATAATATTTTCCATTGTTGACAATGTACTTAATTCTCTATTAACAACAATTATATAATTATACAATCTGCGATCTTACAATTTTAAATGAAGATTTGATGTTGATTATATTCATTTTATCAAAGTCAAATTAAATTACTTGCTTTAATATGGTAATCCTGATATAACCCTTGCACTCATCAAATACTTTATCTTATGTATCAACAATAAATTGATGATTATTAGAGCAAGAAATGAGCTCATGTGGAATAGCAACAGAGCTTTACAGACCTAACTGGTGTCTCCTCATCTCATTTAACCTATATAGCACTGTGCACCTCATACATACTGTTTCTTCATGTAAATTTGTTGTTGTTTTGTTGTTGTGTTTTGTCATTTTATTTATTTATTGTGTATTCTAATACCTGATTTAGTCAGAACTTTGGAACCTCGTTGTCCTAGGGCATCTTTATTTCTGTCACTTTAAATATTGCACTGTCTCTTGCTTTATTCAATTTTTTTCCCCCCTGTGCTCAGAGCATTTCACAAAAATTATATCTACATAAAAGTGCCTTGGGTAAAAATCTGCAATGATAAATGCAGACTGTTATTATAAATGGTGAGTGCTATACGAATTGTATACCTTTATGGCTTATTACATAATGTTGAGCCAAGTATATAGCTAAGCTACAATTGTATTTAACTCTTTAGTTTCTCAATGAACTCTCACAATAACTTTCTTTATAATCAACTTAAACTTGCTCACTCATGTTTCAACAGATGCTCTATATATATAGCCGTCATCAGGAATTATGAGATGCCAAGGCTTTTGTTGGCATATATCTCTTTAATGTTTAAATATTTATCATCATAACTATCATCATCATGAAAATTTGTGTAGTGCTGTTATCATACAAATATTTATAGCATCACCTGAAAACGAAATGAAAAGTCTATACAATCCTCCAAAAATCCATTGCATAAACTTTTTTTACAAGAATAAAATGGATAATCAATTTTCCAAAATAAAATACCAAACTTAAATGGTTTCCACATGAATTGTTCCCGAAGTTTGACAAATGATGTATATCCATACTACACTTAATTATCATCACTGTCCTCATCATGTGAGCTTTTCCTCATATCATCAATTTCCTGTGCAATATTTCAGCAGTGCACTTAAACCATCCAGCATACATGAACAATCAGGACAACATTAGGAGCAGGAAAGCCAGTTATCCATTGGATTGTCAAAGTTCCTCCATTTACTTCCTAGAATGACCTTCAGATATATTTGTTTATAGTGAAATATTTACATGAACTTGGTCATGATGCATACAATACATTTCTATCAAAAAATCTTGCTTTCAATAGCAATTGTGACAGTTGTGACAGTTGCCACAAAATGGTGGCTATCTTTAAAGATGGTGTCCATTGTGTGGCATTAACATCCACCTGTAAGATGTCCAATGTCCATCACTCATTTTCATACACACACACATTGGTAAAAAACACACACCACACATGGGAATTTGTCCCCCAAGTTGAGCCTAAAATGTTGTCTGACTAATAGACTATATCCCTCCAAACTCTCCAGAAGACCATCATATATCAATGCTCAATTATCCTCCTTCCCAAACCTATCTATACCCACTGAAATCTAGTCATCGCAGGTGACATCAATTATCCTGATTCATATTCTTCTGTGAATCTTTCCTGTAATTTTATCTTAGACAAAAGTTTGTCCCAGCTAGTACACAGTTCAATCCATCACATATTAGACCTGACCCTGAAGATATTGTGAGGTTCACAGCTAGTACACAGTTCAATCCATCACATATTAGACCTGACCCAGAAGATATTGTGAGGTTCACAGCTAGTACACAGTTCAATCCATCACATATTAGACCTGACCCTGAAGATATTGTGAGGTTCACTCACATCACCACTCACACCAATATCACATCTTGGTTTTAAAAGTCCAATCATGCTATATAAATTTGTCATTAGGCGATGACTATCTGAGTCTGATTGGAAAAGGTTACAAATTCATCTTGTGGATGCCGACTTCAGCTTACGTTAGGTGTAGAGTTTGATATCCCCATGTAATTTTCCATCAACTGTATATTATTATTGTTGTTGTTATTGTTTTGTTGTTGTATATTATTATTATTATTATTTATTATTATTATTATTATTATTATTATTATTATTATTATTATTATTATTATTATTATTATTATTATTATTATTATTATTATTATTATTATTATTATGATTATGATTATCATTATTATTATCATTATTATCATCATTATTATCATCATCATCATCATCATCATCATCATCATCATCATCATCATCATCATTAGTAGTAGTAGTAGTAGTATTATTATTATTATTATTATTATTATTATTATTATTATTATTATTATTATTATTATTATTATTATTATTATTATTATTATTATTATTATTATTATTATTATTATTACTTTTACTATTATTATTACTGTTATTACTATCAGCTATTTTGGGGACTTTGCCTTAGATTGTTCGTTGGTTGTTTGGGTATATATATAATGTTACTTTATCTGTTATATGTAAAATGTATGTAGTAATTATTAAT
Source organism: Cladorhizidae sp. MBARI D1340-BT2 (assembly GCA_028752905.1). NCBI lineage: Eukaryota > Metazoa > Porifera > Demospongiae > Poecilosclerida > Cladorhizidae > Cladorhizidae sp. MBARI D1340-BT2. The sequence continues at coordinate 10,096,914 of JAQNBH010000009.1, forward strand.
ATAATTTGCATGGTGTTAATTAAGTGTTAATGGACGCTGATATTGCCTGTGTATTTATTATTAAAACAATAATTTATTATATACATATTAAAAAATAAAAATAATATTAAACAACAAATTAAAAGCAGTCTGAGGTTTCCTTCATGCAAGATGTTCCCAGCACAGCTGCAGCGTTTCCACACTGTATTGCTACAAACGTTGGAGCAAGTAGAAATGGGCCTTTGCCCTCCTAGTTCTCCTGCCAAACTCCTTAACAAAGGACATGGCCTCATTACCAAATACACCCGTGGTCTCGAAGCCAAGGAACGAAATAGTAAGTGTCTCTGATTAAATGGTACTTCTATTTCTTTAGGAATTCGGTTATCTCCAGAACTCAAATCCACATAAAAGGGAGCAAACATGTCTGAACATGTGGTATCCCAAACCAGAACCTTCCCATTCTTCCAGGCATAATATTATTATTGGGTGGTTGAGGCAGGTTGAAGTGAATTGATTAATAAGAATATTGTCATTTTGGCTAATATTTACATTCCCAAGGTCAGGCTGAAGCCTCAAAAACAACTTAGATGGTCTATAGTTGAACTTTACCACAAAAAAGTCTGAAAACTCTTCAAAGATCCTGGCAAGGCACCTATCTCAGAAACAAAGCAGAGACATTTTACTAAATCAGCCAAAGACTGCTATGAAATTAAATGATTGTCAATAACAACTCAAAAATATAGAAAGGTTGGCAACATCCCATCAACTGTATTATTACTATTATAATATATACGCTTTACATCCACAAGACAAATGAACATACTGTTCAGTGCAATGATAGAACCATGAGTGGTTGAAGGTCTGACATCAAGTGCGGATGCAGCCTGCACTAACTGAAACTAAACATACTCATTTTTCTTCATGTTCTATGGGAGATGGGCTTTATTGGTGTCCATGACATATGTTGGTGCATCCTGCCCGAACAATTATCCTGGTAATTTAATTCTCTCTTCATAATTGGATACAACTTGTTGCGCCACCTTTGCTGCATCGAACATCCACACAGCAACGACTGAGCCAGGGGTAATGGCGCTCAAGCAAAGAGCAACAAGGTGTGCTGCAACCTTGATCCCAACCATCATACCTTTTCACACCAGTGCCAGTAGAGGCATGTGGAACTTTCAGGATGAAAATGCAATGCTTCTTACGTGAGCTAAGGTGACGAGGGAGGAGGGTGACTTTGGAAATGAACACTTACCAGTATCTTTTTGTGCAAAGGATTTCGGTCGCTGTGCAATGTGACAATGCTGCTTGAGTGCTGGGCTCTCTGGGCAATCAGCCAAGTGGTTCACTAATCGTTTATTATTATTATTATTATTGTTATCGTTGTTATTGTTGTTATTGTTATTGTTGTTATTATTATTGTTGTTATTGTTGTTAATAATATTATTGTTGTTGTTGTTATTGTTGTTGTTGTTGTTATTATTATTATTATTATTATTGTTGTTATTATTATTATTATTATTATTATTATAAACAAACAATAATATGCCGAATAACTACCAATTATTATTATTATTATTATTATTATTATTTTATATATATATATATATATATTTATTTTTAATATTATAAATAAATATATATTATACATATATATATATATATATATTGCCCTATATATAACTACCAATAAAGAACTAGCTAGCTAAGAAATAGTCATCACTAGTATACTGACAAGTTCCTAACACCGCTGCAGTGTTCATTATTATTATTATTATTATTATTATTATTATTATTATTTATTATTATTATTATTATTATTATTATTATTATTATTATTATTATTATTATTATTATTATTATTATTATTATTATTATTATTATTATTATTATTATTATTATTATTATTATTATTATTATTATTATTATTATTATTATTATTATGATTATCATTATTATCATTATTATCATCATTATTATCATCATCATCATCATCATCATCATCATCATCATTATTATTAGTAGTATTATTATTATTATTATTATTATTATTATTATTATTATTATTTTTTTTTTTTTTTTTTTTTTTTTATATATTTTTTTTATATATATTTTTTTATATTTTTTTATTTTATATTTTTTTAAATTTTTTTATTATTATTATTATTATATATATCAAACAATATATCAAACAACAACAAAACAATAACAACAACAACACTAATAATTACACAAGACTGTCCATGCCCGAGCCTCCCACCGCCCCCATGACTGCAAGAGCATTGCCTCTCTGCACCGCCACAGACAACCGTTGCATCAAAAATTGGTATGAATTCTCTTCCCCAGTGTGCCGCTTCATTTTCCCTCCGAGTTCCTTTAGGAAGGCCAATGACTTTGGGCCAATGGCACCCAGGGTCTCAACCGCAACTGGCACAACAAAAAAAATTCCCGGCAAGGCAGTGGCACCCGTCCCCCCCCTTCTCCTCAGCCATGGCAGCTACCGCACCTGAGCTCCTGGTAGCCTGAGCACAATAGGACTGTGCCAGAGTGTTGGGGCAGGTCACATCCCAGATCAGGGGCTTGCCACATTTCCATGGCACCATGGTGATTCCATCTGGACGCTTGCCGTCCATATGATTGAGTCCAGACGGTTCCAGCCTTGAAGGTACCTGAGCAGATGACATAGCCCTATGAATAATGTTATTCATTGAGGAATGTCGGTAGTGACGACCCTCACTCTTCTTGCAGCTCAAACTGTGCAGACCAAAATGGTCCACCTCTGCATCACAGTGCTGGCATAAGTGGGGATGGCAAAGAGGGGACCCCAAACGAAGGCCAACAGCAATCCTGATAGTTGCGTCGTCCATCCTCAAACCCAAGTTGGAGATTGGGGGTGCACGAAGCCATGCTCCAGATTCCCTAGCAGAGACAGCCAAAAGCCTAGCTCTTGTCAGGCTATCTGAGGCATTGCTTAGCAAGGACTCCACGTCTTTGGAAACTTGATAGGCATCCCACGACTTCTGGAGGCATGCTGCTGAACCAAGAGGTGTAGGAAAATCATGATCTTTTGACCACAGCAATAAAGCCTCTTCACGATTTTGGAGTGGGAGAGACTGCAGGTGTGTAGGGAGGATACGTTGGACCAGGTCGCAACAGGCAGCAGCCGAGGCCATGAAGGCTGATGGGGCAATCTGCACAGCACGCCTAATACCAAGACCACCTACTCTGATTGGAAGACTGGCTTGAGACCAAGCTGTGTCATCATCACCAAATTGAATATTGATGATGCTGCTCACAATAGTCTTGAGGGCATCGTCATAGGTAGCTAGGACAGGAGACAGGAAGCAAGGGGAGCTCCTGAGGATGTACTGCAGCTTTGGGATGGAAAATGAGCTACGCAGTAAAATCAAAGCCTCATGGGCCGAGATGTAGCTTAGCCTTTCCCCCATCACCTCAAGGGATTTCACCTTCTCCAAAAGGGAAGCAGAGATCGATTCTACGCTACCAAGCGGTGCACCAAGAAGACATGCTTCATCAGGATCTGTCACACATGCACCCGGAAGTGAGCATAATATAGTCCCTCTTGTGACTGAGTCATGGCAGACGATCTCCGACTTTCCATTATTTAGTGACAGACCCAACTCTGAAGCTGATTGTATGCAGGAGAGATCCTTGACAATGTCCTCAGTAGTACCGCCTAGAGTGATGTCATCCAAGTACATTATACACAACTCAGATGACATTTGGGCACAGTGTTGATGGAGGGACAAACAAAATAGCAAGGGACCAAGTGGGTCACCCTGTTGGACACCTTCAGCAGACTGCAGAGTCTGATCCTCCCAGAAAAGGCTGGATGGAGAAGAGCAAACCGAGTGTACAAAGGGGTATATTTGTGGGGCTAAAACCTGAACAAACCTAAGCATTTTGTCTCTATGCACGGAATTAAAGGCATTCTTGAAATCAAGCTTTAGCACAGCATGATTTGGTTGCAGATGTCTGATGTATTGCCTGGTAGCATGGACAGCAGCCTCAGCACCACCCCGTACTACATAACCCAACTGTGTAGGGGCAAGCAAAGACGCCATTTCATGCATGACCTGGTTCCCAGCAATTTTGGCTACAAGGCGTCTGAGCGTACATCCAACTGCGATGGGCCTAATCCCCCCATCCTTCTTCTCGAGTGCAGTCAGATTAGCGCCAAAGAAAAAGGGACGGACAGAGAGAGGTGTCCTACCCTCCAAAACCAAAGTCGTAAAAGCTCTAAGGGCAGAAAGGAGGAAAGATGAATCACTGCTGGCTGACTTCATCATGTCCTTTAAGTGTTGTGGTCTCAAACCATCCACACCCCCAGCTGAGCCACATGGAAACGACTTGATGGCTGGCATGAGCTACATCAGCCTCTGACACTGGGGTGGGATGGGGAGCCACAACAGGAGGCAATGGAATTGATGAGTCAGGGTGGGCAGAGGGATGCTTATCTCTCAATGATTTGAAAGTGGCCTCGTCCTTCTCTGCTATGGAATCCTCTGAGCATGCCAAACGCACTGCCCCCTTAAAATCCCCTTCCTCTAGCTTAGCGGATACCCTTCGGCCCAAGGATTCTAGTGAGTCGCTAGCCTTCGCTCTCTTCTTGTTGGGATGGATCCCATTTTCAGGTGGGTCTAATTCCTCTCTCAGCAGCTTGTTAACTTGAGTAGCAAGAGACCAACGCCTGCCACACCTTGGAGGCACATGCAGGCATCTAGTAGGGAACCTCAATAACCTTTCCCAAGCAACTGGACTGTTGCAGCACACAATCCTGTCCAGAATCATAGTCAGCTTAGCTGATGCCTGGTCTCTAGAGGCCCTTGGTATCCTCTTCAGAATCATAGTTCGGGATGGCTGAAAGGTAAAGGGAAATGATGCCTCACCATTGTCTGAAGAGTCCGCGTCTGATGGTGTGGTAATGGCGGAAGAAGCTGGAGTTGATTGAGCACGTGGTTCTTGAGGAGGGACAGCAGGTGGCTTTCTAGAACCAGGGCAGCGACTGTTGACGGGGCCATGAGGTCTAATAAGGCCAGAAACAGACGCAGAAATGTTCCTCAAGCAGACAGCACACCCAGAACGACTCGCGACAGCAGCTGACGGAACGACCATCTCCCCAACCATTACTATTGTTATTATTATTATTATTATTATTATTTTTATTATTATTATTATTATTATTATTATTATTATTATTATTATTATTATTATTATTATTATTATTATTATTATTATTATTATTATTATTATTATTATTATTATTATTACTTTTACTATTATTATTACTGTTATTACTATCAGCTATTTTGGGGACTTTGCCTTAGATTGTTCGTTGGTTGTTTGGGTATATATATAATGTTACTTTATCTGTTATATGTAAAATGTATGTAGTAATTATTAATATAATTTGCATGGTGTTAATTAAGTGTTAATGGACGCTGATATTGCCTGTGTATTTATTATTAAAACAATAATTTATTATATACATATTAAAAAATAAAAATAATATTAAACAACAAATTAAAAGCAGTCTGAGGTTTCCTTCATGCAAGATGTTCCCAGCACAGCTGCAGCGTTTCCACACTGTATTGCTACAAACGTTGGAGCAAGTAGAAATAGGCCTTTGCCCTCCTAGTTCTCCTGCCAAACTCCTTAACAAAGGACATGGCCTCATTACCAAATACACCCGTGGTCTCGAAGCCAAGGAACGAAATAGTAAGTGTCTCTGATTAAATGGTACTTCTATTTCTTTAGGAATTCGGTTATCTCCAGAACTCAAATCCACATAAAAGGGAGCAAACATGTCTGAACATGTGGTATCCCAAACCAGAACCTTCCCATTCTTCCAGGCATAATATTATTATTGGGTGGTTGAGGCAGGTTGAAGTGAATTGATTAATAAGAATATTGTCATTTTGGCTAATATTTACATTCCCAAGGTCAGGCTGAAGCCTCAAAAACAACTTAGATGGTCTATAGTTGAACTTTACCACAAAAAAGTCTGAAAACTCTTCAAAGATCCTGGCAAGGCACCTATCTCAGAAACAAAGCAGAGACATTTTACTAAATCAGCCAAAGACTGCTATGAAATTAAATGATTGTCAATAACAACTCAAAAATATAGAAAGGTTGGCAACATCCCATCAACTGTATTATTACTATTATAATATATACGCTTTACATCCACAAGACAAATGAACATACTGTTCAGTGCAATGATAGAACCATGAGTGGTTGAAGGTCTGACATCAAGTGCGGATGCAGCCTGCACTAACTGAAACTAAACATACTCATTTTTCTTCATGTTCTATGGGAGATGGGCTTTATTGGTGTCCATGACATATGTTGGTGCATCCTGCCCGAACAATTATCCTGGTAATTTAATTCTCTCTTCATAATTGGATACAACTTGTTGCGCCACCTTTGCTGCATCGAACATCCACACAGCAACGACTGAGCCAGGGGTAATGGCGCTCAAGCAAAGAGCAACAAGGTGTGCTGCAACCTTGATCCCAACCATCATACCTTTTCACACCAGTGCCAGTAGAGGCATGTGGAACTTTCAGGATGAAAATGCAATGCTTCTTACGTGAGCTAAGGTGACGAGGGAGGAGGGTGACTTTGGAAATGAACACTTACCAGTATCTTTTTGTGCAAAGGATTTCGGTCGCTGTGCAATGTGACAATGCTGCTTGAGTGCTGGGCTCTCTGGGCAATCAGCCAAGTGGTTGGTTCACTAATCGTTTATTATTATTATTATTGTTGTTATTGTTATTATTGTTGTTATTGTTGTTATTGTTATTGTTGTTATTATTGTTATTATTGTTGTTATTATTGTTGTTGTTGTTATTGTTGTTAATAATATTATTGTTGTTATTATTGTTGTTGTTATTGTTGTTGTTATTATTATTATTGATATTGTTATTGTTGTTGTTGTTATTATTATTATTATTATTATTATTATTATTATTATTATTATTATTATTATTATTATTATTATTATTATAAACAAACAATAATATGCCGAATAACTACCAATTATTATTATTATTATTATTATTATTATTATTATTATTATTATTTTACATATATATATATATATTTATTTTTAATATTATAAATAAATATATATTATACATATATATATATATATTGCCCTATATATAACTACCAATAAAGAACTAGCTAGCTAAGAAATAGTCATCACTAGTATATATACTGACAAGTTCCTAACACCGCTGCAGTGTTCATTATTATTATTATTATTATTATTATTATTATTATTATTATTATTATTATTATTATTATTATTATTATTATTATTATTATTATTATTATTATTATTATTATTATTATTATTATTATTATTATTATTATTATTATTATTATTATTATTATTATTATTATTATTATTATTATTATTATTATTATTATTATTATTATTATTATTATTATTATTATTATTATTATTATTATTATTATTATTATTATTATTATTATTATTATTATTATTATTATTATTATTATTATTATTATTATTATTATTATTATTATTATTATTATTATTATTATATATTTTTTTAAAGTTTTTATGTTAAAAGCCAGTTAAATAAATAAAATGAATAAAATGTAGAAAAGAATATCAAAACAACCAGTAAGCAGCCAGTTGAGTTATCTTCACCATTTTTTAGATGCTTGGAATGCTAAATCCATGTTGCACAAGAAACAAAAATCTTTTGCCTTTCCATCCCAGGATAGGTAAAGGATCAACAAGACAGACTGTTACCTCTAGACTAGTATGGCCACCCTTCTTTACAATAACATGACACCATTCTTAGGCTACTAGCCACTCGTTATGTGCTGTGTGGTGCTAACCACCACCATTATCAAATGTGCAGTACATAAAGGAACACGGCTAATCGACTCTCTGGCCAGTCGAGTCTGATATATATTTTTCATGCACAGGCCGAGGAATCATTGCATGATTTGTTCATTTTTGTGGAAATTTTCCAACCTATCAGAAAATGGATGTTCAAGATGTTAAATGACAACAAACCTTTAAAAAAATTTTTTTTTTAATTGCTGACTTCAAAACACGAAACAGTTTCTAGATAACCTTGAGTCATGATTCTGGAGGCTAAACCTACATTTCCAGAGCCAAGGAATCCATCTGTGTTATTTAGAGAAGGTAAAGATGAAGATTAAAGTATGGCTGTGGAAAAGTCACAACATCCAGTATTCAGACTGTGAGCTACCACCCCAAATAATGCTCATGCAATAGACAAGGCATGTTGGACAGAGCATGTACTTCACGTACTAGACAGAGAGGAAACTAGCCAGATTCAATCAACACGACAGAGATAACTGACAACAAATACCATGCCTGGTGGAGTTAATCAACCTTGCTGATGTGCAGCCAAAACAAAGCCCACTTGTCATTGGCTATACCATAAATCTGGTTGACTTACAATATTACCTCATCTACACAGGATGAAGGGCTCGTACAAAAGCTGTTTGAGTGAAGACAGCAGAGGCACATTGTAAACATATTCCCATACTTCCTAACCTTTTTCTGCCTCTTCTATATAGTAACCCTCACCGCCTGTTGCCTAATTGTCTCTCTGTACAAGCCTAGTTGTACATAAGTGAGACGAATACATTGATTGAGAGGATTACCAATTGCACACTCACCACCAATTTCAAGATACAGCAACTTTCTCGATGATGAACTTAAATCTACTCACTCAATGTTTTGGCTAGATGCCTGCATCTTTGTCGGGAATAATGAGATGAATATGGCATGAACTGCTCCTGTGCGGTGCACAATTGCTTTCATTGTTAGAGCACCAAACCAGCTACACGGTGGGCAATTCCAGAGCCTGTTAATGGTTGGCCAGAAAGATCAATTTGATAATAGCTATGTGCCTTATAATTTCAACAAGAACTCACCTTTTATCTTGAGCAAAGGTAGGCAATACTTACCTCCAATTTTGTTCTTACAAAGGCAGCTTCCTATCATTCTGGGTAGTGGTGAGGATGACAATGAGGCTAAGGCTAGTACTGATGGTACTCAAACTGTAAGCAGTACTCCATTCCATGATATTATTCTGTATGTCGTATATGGTAATCTTATTTACAAGGGCAACAGAAAGGAAGTCAGGAATTGAGGAATTGAACACTAAAACAAGGCAAGTGTTAATGTGGTAAGTAATCACGTAAGTATCATTTTTATTGACTGCACCCATTTTGTTTGGTTTGTGTTGCTCTATTTCTACAAGCCTTAGCATGTTTGTGTACCTGTGTTCTGAGGAGACCTGGCATGATCTGGTCACTCTATTTCTAGCATGTTTGTGTACCTGTGTTCTGAGGAGACCTGGCATGATCTGGTCACTCTATTTCTAGCATGTTTGAATGTGTACCTGTGTTCTGAGGAGACCTGGCATGATCTGGTCACTCTATTTCTAGCATGTTTGCGTACCTGTGTTCTGAGGAGACCTGGCTTGATCTGATCACTGTTTGTGTACCTGTGTACTGAAAGTTGCTGAACAGAGTCAGGGTCTTGACATTCCTGTAAGAAGCAGTAACATTAAGTCATCTCTCAGGTCAATCAGAACACAGGTCACTTTTAGTCAACCTTGTGTACTCAGTCGCTATGTAATTTCTTGGCAGTGCTCACCTTCTGTTCACCTGTGCGCTAGCATGGTACTTTTTGTAGCTGATGGTGGAAATGCAGCTGATGACAAACTGAGAGCTCTCACAAAGGAGCATTGGACATCTCAAATACTTGCTATAGTTGACCAAGCCAAGATTGAAGCAACTACACAAGAAATGCCTTTCCAATATGATACATGATTTTGCAGAGTGATGGTAAAAAGGGGAAGGGGGAAATTGCATGTGTGTCTACTACGAATACAAGGAAATGCTTCTTGCCTTGTCAGTTCACCTCTTCTGCTATATACCACATGCATGAAATAGATCAGACGCTGACAAAGTGACATTTTTTCCTGAGGGAAATTTTTGTTAGAACCGCATGATGATTATCACTAATGGTATAATATTAGCATATATAGCAACTGATCCTTTGTGCTGCGAGGGATCGTTATTTATGGTAGGTTTCATTATTGATGATCACCTTTTTTTCTCTGCCTCATGAATGTACAAAATTAACTAGTTTGTCGAGGTCCCCAACCTTACTCCTTTTGAGGATATTCCGTTTCATTTGATGTCTGCTTTGTTGTTTTTAATAGTCAATATTCAGTAGCATGTTTTTTCATGAAAGTGCTCGTCCTTGAGTTCCCTAACAAAAGGCAGCTTAAATAAACTCTCAATTAACTCTCAGTTAATAACATTATAATCACCTTCTCAATAATCAACTTCAAATTGTATTCACTCAACATTTCGACTAGATGCTCGAACCTTCACCAGGAATGAGGTGATTATAAAACTCTTAAATACTCCATGGGCTCACTGGTGAGACTATAATTATAGTTTGTGAAAGGCTTTGCCCAGTTTTCATTGTGAGTGTTGCGATACTCGATTTTGGTGCATAATTAACACACACACTCTTGGTAAGGGTGTTTGTTTTGCAGTGTTCTTCACACTACAATATTGGGTGTGTATAATACGCTCAAATGAGTATGTTGATAGTGACAGCACCTGCACACTCTATTTGACATGAACTGTACACTTTATTTTATTTATTGCTGATGGTGTTGCCAATCTTGGTCCTGGTTGAACCCTCAAGTTCTCCACTCAATCAAACTATCTCAGTCCCAGATACTATCCAACAACACAGAGCTGCTGGGTTTTCTGCCAGGCCCGCAGCTCCATCATTTCCCTTCCAAGATGCATTGTCCTGTTCATGTGTCTGGTCAATGGCAAGAGCAAGAATGCATGATTTGACTTCTTCAGTGAACTTCCCCTCCAGTTCTTTCTATGCTACCAGTCCTCCAGTGGCATGGTCAGATCCTCTGTGTCTGTCTGTATTCAGAAGTAAATACAGAGTGCTGGCTGCAATTTGATGAGCCTGTCAGGTAATGTCACATGGGATGCTTTCAAAAATGGATCTGCCGTTCCAGCACCATCCTGAGCAAGTGCTCACCCTCTAGAAGATCTCAAAGTATCTTGAGAGGCTGCCATCTCCAGGTGCAGCCCACCAAATATCACGACAAAGTGATGTTCTCCATAAGTTGTTAGCTAGATCAACTGGATCACTTTGCAAATGCATAGAGTGGCTTGATCGCACGTGATAATTGGCACTTGACCAGGATTCAAGACTTCAACTGCTGTCTTCATAATGTCTATAGGCAGCCATTGTTGCCCACTACTTGGCCTGGTGTGGAAACAAGGGAATTGAGTGCCTCATTGTGTTTCCTGGTAGTGCTGCTTGATGGCTGCCATGGTATGTAGCCCAGGAGATCAGGATGTCTGTGTCCAGTATATATATATATACCAATCTCAAATGTTCTAGCCACCCGCAATAATTACGAAAACATACAATGACCTCAATAATCAACTTTGAATTTTACTCTCTTGACATTTCGACTAAATGCTCTAGCTTTCAATAGCTTTAAGCGTACCTACATTCCTTCTACATGGCTTGTGATATGGGCTGACAGCCAGCTTTGTTTGGATCTTCTTGCTTTGGCAGAGGCAGATCTTGTCTGACAGTAGTGGCGGCAGGAAAGATGCTAGTGTGGGTTTCAGACAGTTGTGATGATCCACTTGGAGCATCATATTAATTAAGTAGTGACAACAGCCCAAACTCCACTGATGTCCTTGTCAGGGTGTTGAAATGGAGAGTGCACAGTCCATGGAAAGCATCATGTGCAGTACTAGAGCTAGGGTTATGGTAAATGTCATCTTACAGCAGTTGTGAAAAGACCCATTTAAGCTCAGAAGTACAGACAGCTTTCTTCACTTGTATATATATACTAAATGTAGATTATTGTTGTCTAGCTCAGTCAATATGCCCATCACATGATCATACGAGATGCTCAGTCCTAGCTCATGCAGTGTCTACAAGTTCATGCTTGCGATGCGGTCTAGACCTCTTATTAATATCCCCCCACCCCTCACCCATGATTTTATCACTGGTCCCAGTAATAACAAAAATGTCACACAATACTATAAGACAAAAATTCAGCCGTTTTTGAAAAGTCTGCTCTTTTTGTCGCAGTGTGATTCAGCAACGCCTTTATAGCCAAAACTCCCCCCCCCCCAATGTACCAAGTTTCACACCCTTCCAAATTATGTCTATGTGTTGTGCTACTTATGTCACATATTTCTAAAATGTCGTGCGTATGACGTTATTTAATTTCTTGTGCGGTTTTCAAGAAAACTAAATCTTAAAGCCTTAAAATTCCCAATAAAACTTTTCAGAATTAACATGATTGGGTGTATAAAGAAAGTTTGATCCACTGGCCCCGTCAAGAGGAAATTTGACTTTTCAAAATTCAAGATGGCTACCATAAGTTTTGTGTCTAGTCTTTAATCGGATTTCTTGGCTCTGAAAATGGCAGGTTAGCCACCAGAATCATGATTCAGTCAACTAGAAGTCGAGACACAACAAATCTCCATTTTGAGGTCGACACACACACAAATATATATATATATCCAAGATGTCCACCACATTGTATATCTTTGGTTATTCCATGTGTTTTTTATTAACAGGTTTGGAAATCTGCACAAATCAAACCTGGACACAATAAACTCCCACCCCAGCTTTTCCCTCGGGGGTCACGTGCGAAACACGTATGGCGATACCGACCGCTATCTCCTTAACCCCCCCAAGTTTGCATCAATTATATATATATAACAGGCAATAAAATCATGACAGCAGATTAGACAATGATAAAATACACGACAAAGGCAATGTGGACAAAGGCAATGTGTAGCTATAATTCCTGCTCTCTATGTGAATTGTGAAACAATAATGCATATATATACAATAGGAACAAACAATAACAAGAACAAAAACATCAGATCATCTAAGTTTGCTTGTGTGCTTTTTCTCCGACTTCTGCAATGTTTGCATCACTTCCAACAGATTAGAGATTTCCGGCTATAAACACGACAATATAAAAATAAATGACCAACAATAAGCCGCTTTTTATCATGGTATATATATACCTCCCCACACTCAACATATATGACGGCGCATGCACTACAATCTCATAAGATGGCTACTTGTCCTATATATTATATATATATAATATAGTATATATATACATGAGGGATTGCTCTATTATTTTAGCATGCAGTATTGGCCACATGCATAACAGGTCACCAGATGATTGTGTGACAGTAACTATTGTTTGTATGACAGTAACTATTGTTTGTATGACAATTCCTCGTCATCTCGAGTTCCCACTTCCTTCCGGGTCAGCTTCGTCCTGTGAAGGGATCATTACCTCTCTCTCCTGCCTCATTAGTATTGGCCATCTCAACAGTGACAGTTGCTCCGCACGGGTGCCTATCTGCCCTTTACTGCAGTGGGTGTGGTATTTTTTTAAGCCATCCTCCTTCGCAGTAAACAATTTTTTTGGAGGGTCCCACTATGCATAAGCTTTACTACGAGCAATGCATACAGAGGTGGTTTGCACTGAGCCTAGCTGAAGGTGCATATATATACACACAAGGCTTCACTCCAGGTGCAGTTAACGGCGCACAAGCAACTCAGAGTGCTTGGACATTATACACACATATATGTATGTAGTGTACTGTAGGGATAAGGAAAAATACTCATCTGTTTATCTATAACACTCGCACACACACAAAACTCGTGCATATGTGTTGTGTATTATACACTGTATAACTATATCCTTGGTCAGACCGTGTGTGTGCCATTACTTCCACGAGTGCCTAGCTGCATGCACTAAATCAAGGGCACACTTGAATAATTTTAGCTTGTGTGCATGAAGTACTGGCATGCACATATATAATAGATCACCTCATCTCTATCAGGTAACAATAGCTATCGTTCGTGACAACTAGTTTTCCTCTTCCATGCAGGCCAACTTTGTCCGCGTAGCCAGAGATCATCACTGGCCTCCCCCTACCCCATATTGTGTAGTTTGGCTGCCTCATCGGCAAAAGTTGTTTCTGCACTGCTGCTACCTGCCAAGATTGGAGGGCCGCGGTCCTCTCATGAGCCAACATCTTCATAGAAATGCCAAACTATCAAAGAAATTGATGATGCTTCATGGCCACTCCTCGGCACCTCCCCAGCCATTCTGCTCGCATTTCCCTTCTTCGGGATGCTTGATATTTATGCTTCATGTGTTTATAATGCCATGACTACTTCAGTCATGAGAGCACGAATGCTGCAATGAAATCACAGGAGGTGGGCAGGTATGTGATAAATGAACCACGGTCTGTCCGAGGGCTGTGGAGTGAACGAAGGGCACGTGAGTCTATCCGAGGATATAGAGTTTATATGCATGTATACATATATGCATTTAGGACCGGCCAAGTTTTTGCCTAGCTTATGGTGAACAAAGACTGGTAAATTCTTGGAGGGATTGGCAGTGCCTCTGAGCAACAATTGTGAGGAGTGTGACACGATCTACCGAATAGCTGGAAATATTGACGGAGAATTAACATCGGCATCACAGATCACAAGTTCCATACGCTAAAAAAATAACAACACCTATCCAATCATATATGCACAACAGCGCCAAGTTTTAATATCATGATATGTCTGCCAATGTCCAAACTATCAACTATCAACAGTCAACATTTCCAGCTATATATATATATATATATACAGTATTCATAATTCCCAGCAAGTGCTTGGCCTACTTACAGATACACTAGCAATGGTTCTCCGTAAAGAAAATGTTCACCCAAGGCTCAGAAATGTATAAGATTATTGTTTCACAGAATACACTGGCATCTTCTGTTTTGGGTTGACAGAAGATGAAGAAAATATCCTCCTCTATCAGAAAAAACTCACTCTGGCAGGTCCTTGACAGCCTAGACTGTTTTTGGTCATTTTGTTAAGTTTGCTCTAAAACAACACTTGCAAAATACCTTTAATTCTTCACTAGGACAGTAAACCCTTCCAAAGATGTGCTGGGTTGTTCTTGATTTGGAGGGGGGGAAAAGTGGTAGCTAAATATTTCATAGCCTCTAGCATTCATAGCCTCTAGCACTAGCATTCATAGCCTCCTCTAGCATTCATAGCCTCTAGCATTCATAGCCTCTAGCATTCATAGCCTCTAACATGCAAGCATCAGTACAGTTTTTTATCTCTTCACTTTCCAATTTATTTTTCCAGCCAAGAAGTGGATGGTAAGTTGGTTCACTAAGAAGCTTATTCTTCTACGAAAAACAAAAAAACAGCAACAACACCTTAGACCAATAAAGGTATGTGAGAAGCCAGGGTTTATATATTGTGACAATCAGTCAAGATCTCACAATGAGCTGGGTATGAACACGAGATTATTGATAAGGTGCTTGTGCACTAGGAACACTTGTGGAGAGCAGGAGATTGATACCATGGCTGCATTGATACCATGGCTGCAAGAATGGGTGGGGAAAAACCGAAGAAAAAAATAGGGGGGGGAAAGAAAAAGAGGGAAAAAAGAAGGAAAAAAAAACTTAAAAAGGGGGGGGGGAAGAAAAAACAACGAAGAAAAAAACAGGGGGGAAAAAAGGAAACATGGAAAAAAACGAAGGGAAAAAAAAGGGGGGGGGGAAATGAAGGGGGAAAAAAGGGAAAAAAGGAGAAGAAAAAAATAGCGAAGAAAAAAATACAGGGGGGAAAAAGGAAGGGGGGAAAAGGGGGGGGGAAACGAAGAAAAAAAAGGTGTAAAATAACAAAACAACAACCCACCAAATAGGATTGACAGAAACAAGGAGGATCCATACACCCATTTAATGACCCTTTACCTTCATAACAAGCACAATATCTACGCGCACACAATATAGCACCACTTAGTTAATATTTGACACACAGGACATTACTGGTTCCTTGGTCTAAAGGATCATTGAAGTGGGTGTGGTATAAAACTATCCCCTTTCCACTATTAGTCCACTCCAAATTCTTCTTGCGTTCTTGTAAACACTTTTCATAATGTACATGGAGAAGTTGGTTTGATTTCCTGCATGCTCGGGCCACTCCCACTCCCCTTGCTTTACTTGGATATACCCGACATGATACTGTACCTGTTCTTCTGCCAGAGTCTTCAGACCATCTCTGTAGATGTTGCATAAGTGGAAGATGGTGGCCAGATCTTTGGCAGAGTTTGGCGATACGAGTTCAGCGGAACGTGGACATTTGTCCCAAATCTGTGTGTGTGCGCACATGTGTGTTAAGAAGAATCCACGAAAAGGTCCATTACAGAAATTAGTTCACACAAATAGAATTTCAAGTATCGCTATTTGGTACCCATTATAGTCTGTGGATTTTGACGTCCAGCATGAAACTTGGTATACAGTATTCACTCGAATATAAGTCGCACACTGAATAGAAGTCGCTCTGAAAGCCGCACTCCAAATGTAGCACACCAAGTTAATTACACCACCGCTCTTGCACACGCGCAGTTAGCTTGTCTGCCGAGGTGATCAAATCATTCCGTGCTTGTGGCATCACTGTGAAGGTGGACGGGTCTGAAGATGGAGAAATTCACTGCCTCAAAGACGATAAAGTAGCAGCTTTAGCTATCCCAGCTATTATACAAACTACTCGCCAGCTGTGTAAGGAAGTGACAGCGGTGGAGAAGATCCATTTGCTTCCCTGGGACGAAGAGGATGAAGAACAGATCGAACATAACGAACTCATTGTAGATAACGATAGCGATTAGGAACTCTTGCCAGCAACTACTACTAGCTCAATGTTTGCAATCACAACCACAATGACTCCAAAAAAAATAGCGTCAGCACAATAGCGCAAGACTGGCTTGGCACTGTGCAAGCGCATAGCTTGAAGTTCGCAACTCGATTTGGCTGAAATAAATACAAGTCGCGACTTATATTCGAGTGAATACGGTAATTGTAGACCATGGCCTAAATAATGTTTCTAGAAGTGGAGTCACAGCTATATTGCCATGGGTGGCCATTTTTCTAAATGGCCTCCAAAAGCCATTTTTGACTGGGGCAATTTTGCACTATACTCATTTTAAATGAACTTAATTAAAGGGATCCCAAAATGTATGAAGAGTAAAATAGCATAATAAATGCTGACTGGGCAGAGTTCAGAACTGCATCACTGTTATTTAACTAATTTTCACCATTTTTTTGGCCAGTATATATAGCCACCAGTCAAGCATAGTAAGAACAACACCAGCTACCTCAGCTGGGGGGGAGGGGGATACAATGGAGGCTTCTACGATTATGTGTACATAGAATTACACCTTACCTATGGGGGGAGGGGTTCTGATGCCACAAATCCCAACCCCCTTACCACCACTTGGCAACGGATGGCAATACAGAACATGTGCCAATAGTTATTGTATTAGTAGAGGACAACTGCGAGCCCACGTGGATTGTCTACCCTGCTTGAACCGAGACAATGTCCAAGAATTATCAAGTTTGTAGAACCATAGCAACCTGGACGAGGAGGGATAGCAGTGCTGACTAATTGGAAAAAGTGCCTTCTTTGCCAAGCAGTTACATCTGAGCCCTTGCAATGCCTAGCTGAATCAAACATCGTGATGTTGGTGCTGACTCCACCCTTTCATCAAACATTATGTTTCAGTGAACTGCATGAACAGGTCATGCCAATTGACACGAGTCATCAGTCTGGATGAGGGAAATGGCCTACAAGCTACTCTGTTGGAGAAGAAGGCCATATGGCACAAATGCTGCCATACAAAATGCAACAATATGAAGCTACAGCGAGCACATTAGAGGAGAGCAGCCACTTGCAACTCTGATGACACCACCTCCCAAGAACTACATGTGCAAAAGTGATGGTCATGAAATGGCAACAACAGATTCTGGCTTCTTATGTGAGGACATGTCAGGACCAGGAACGCTCGTGTTCGGCGTCAACATTTCGTCAAGACTCTCGTGTTCGGAAATGCGCATTTGACCTTCAAGATGAATGTGCTTGCTAAACTAGTGCTGGGGACATGGCTTCACTTGGTGACATCGACAGTGCTTGGTTTCTCTATGCAACAAAGCTGCAGCCATGCACGATGAAGGCAAGAAGGACAGAACTGACAATGACAGCCATGACATTGCTCTAGCAGAGTTGCTGACTTACATTGATGAAGCAAGAAAGTCCTCACGCCTGATCTTGTCAGAGCGTATTCCACTCGGCTTCAGCAACTAGAAGTGGAGCAACACGTCCACCCACACGGTACTGAACTCAAGAATCGCATCCTTGCCCAATTTCCCAACCTTACAGCTCACAGAGAAGAACGTGATGTACTCCTTGCATTTGACATGGAAATGCATTTGACATGGAAATAGCTGCTACCTCTGCTCCAGTGTCAAGTTTGAACTCTTATTCATCGGTTGTTCAGTTTCACTGCAGTGACCATGCTGTACCTTGTTCTGTTGCAACAGTATCGAGGTAAGAGATCTCTAGTATACTCTTGCTTGATAAGTCCTCAGTCACTGTTACCAATGGTGGCCATGACCCTTGATGGTCCGTCCCAGTCAGGAGGTATGTTTCAAGCATCCTCAGTATGGCTTCAGTACAACAGCTCTGCTCGTCAACAGACTGGAAGTACTGGTATTCATCACAACAAAGCAAGAAAAAACCCCACCCCTCAACCATGTGGGGCTCACAGTCCACGCAAGGGCAGGGAGGTGTGACCACGTAGAGATGCTCTTTGATCTTGGACTGTCTATCTCATATGACCGAGTGATGGAAATCCCAGTGCCTTGTGTAACCATATCTGTGAACAGTACCATCAAGAGCAGGCAGTGTGCCAACCCAACCTACGTCAGGGATCATTCACTGCAGCAGCCATCATTGACCACACACAATCCAAGCTCAGTGGGCCACCGATTCTTTCCATGGGTACAGGGATATCGTCATTCCAGTATCCCAGTCTTGCAAGGTATGGGACAGACTGCAGGAAACACCACATTGTCGAACGGACATCCAACTGTTCGAGCTGCCACAGTCATACACCAGTGTCCCCCCATTGATGTTGAAGAAGCGTCTCCCTATTCCCAAGACTGATGGTCCAGTCAAGAGTGATGATCATGACAACAGGCAGTGCATGAAGAGATTGAGTAAGAACACTTGAAGTTGTTACAATTTTGATTTCAGTAGAAGAATTGACAAAGCTTTTATCGCACATAGGGCTCACATCAAATGCATTGCACATAGGACTCACATCAAATGCATTACACATAGGACTCACATCAAATGCATTACACATAGGACTCACATCAAATGCATTGCACATAGAGCTCACATCAAATGCATTACACATAGGGCTCACATCAAATGCATTGCACATAGGGCTCATATCAAATGCATTGCACATAGGGCTCATATTAAATGCAGTGCACATAGGACTCACATCAAATGAATTGCACATAGCCAGGGCTCACATCAAATGCAATTCACGTAGGGATCACATCAAATGCATTGCACATAGGGATCACATCAAATGCATTACACATAGGACTCACATCAAATACATTGCACATAGGACTCACATCAAATGCATTACACATAGGGCTCACATCAAATGCAGTGCACATAGGGCTCACATCAAATGCAGTGCACATAGGACTCACATCAAATGCATTGCACATAGCCAGGGCTCACATCAAATGCAGTGCACATAGGACTCACATCAAATGCATTACACATAGGACTCACATCAAATGCATTACACATAGGACTCACATCAAATGCATTGAACATAGGACTCGCATCAAATGCATTGCACATAGGACTCACATCAAATGCATTGTACATAGGGCTCACATACAATGCATTGCATATAGGGCTCCACATCAAATGCATTACACATAGGACTCACATCAAATGCATTGCACATAGGGCTCTACATCAAATGCATTGCACATAGGGCTCCACATCAAATGCATTACACATAGGACTCACATCAAATGCATTGCACATAGGGCTCACATCAAATGCATTGCACATAGGACTCACATCAAATGCATTGTACATAGGGCTCACATACAATGCATTGCATATAGGGCTCCACATCAAATGCATTACACATAGTGCTCACATCAAATGCATTACACATAGGACTCACATCAAATGCATTGCACATAGGGCTCTACATCAAATGCATTGCACATAGGGCTCCACATCAAATGCATTACACATAGGACTCACATCAAATGCATTGCACATAGGGCTCACATCAAATGCATTGTACATAGGGCTCACATACAATGCATTGCATATAGGGCTCCACATCAAATGCATTACACATAGGACTCACATCAAATGCATTGCACATAGGACTCACATCAAATGCATTGCACATAGTGCTCACATACAATGCATTGCATATAGGGCTCCACATCAAATGCATTACACATAGGGCTCACATCAAATGCATTGCACATAGGACTCACATCAAATGCATTGCACATAGGGCTCACATCAAATGCATTGCACATAGGGCTCCACATCAAATGCATTGCACATAGTGCTCACATCAAATGCATTGCACATAGGACTCACATCAAATGCATTGCACATAGGACTCACATCAAATGCATTGCACATAGCCAGGGCTCACATCAAATGCATTGCACATAGGACTCACATCAAATGCATTGCATATAGGGCTCACATCAAATTATTGATAATATGTTCCCAATGGCATATAAAATAAAATAAATCTTCTTTAGATGGCTGGACTCGGTTAAAAAGAGTTATCTACAGGATATGCATTGTGCTAGCAACATATGTGGGTAGCCTATCATGCAAGTCAGCAGCCGGCACAAGAGTGGTCTCCTGCTATCTCAGCAATGCTGCCGTTATTTCATGATGATTCCAAGTCAGTTTGCAATGATATGGCACGCCATGAATGTAATTCTGCAAGCCATGCGGAAACTCCACCTACTCCGCCCTGCCGAAGCACATACCAGTGACTACAACCAGCCTCTACACACCATCTAGGATGATTGAGTCTATGCACAGGACAGCTAGGATGGTTGAGTCTATGCACAGGACAGCTAGGATGGTTGAGTCTATGTACAGGACGGCTAGGATGGTTGAGTCTATGCACAGGACAGCTAGGATGGTTGAGTCTATGCACAGGACAGCTAGGATGGTTGAGTCTATGTACAGGACAGCTAGGATGGTTGAGTCTATGCACAGGACAGCTAGGATGGTTGAGTCTATGCACAGGACAGCTAGGATGGTTGAGTCTATGCACAGGACAGCTAGGATGGTTGAGTCTATGCACAGGACAGCTAGGATGGTTGAGTCTATGTACAGGACAGCTAGGATGGTTGAGTCTATGTACAGGACAGCTAGGATGGTTGAGTCTATGCACAGGACAGCTAGGATGGTTGAGTCTATGCACAGGACAGCTAGGATGGTTGAGTCTATGTACAGGACAGCTAGGATGGTTGAGTCTATGCACAGGACAGCTAGGATGGTTGAGTCTATGCACAGGACAGCTAGGATGGTTGAGTCTATGTACAGGACAGCTAGGATGGTTGAGTCTATGCACATGACAGCTAGGATGGTTGAGTCTATGCACAGGACAGCTAGGATGGTTGAGTCTATGTACAGGACAGCTAGGATGGTTGAGTCTATGCACAGGACAGCTAGGATGGTTGAGTCTATGCACAGGACAGCTAGGATGGTTGAGTCTATGCACAGGACAGCTAGGATGGTTGCATCTATGCACAGGACAGCTAGGATGGTTGAGTCTATGCACAGGACAGCTAGGATGGTTGAGTCTGTGCATAGGACAGCTAGGATGGTTGAGTCTATGCACAGGACAGTAACAGGAGATGACTCTCGAGCAGGAGGAGAAATAGTCGCATGACATGCACTTAAAAACCACAGAGAAGTACAGGCTTAACAGGTTGCATATGTAAAACTCACGGCGATCTGGTTAACAAAGTGTCTCATGCGAGGAAGGTGCTCCTTGATGAAGGGGTTGAGGTACAGCATGAAGCTCTCCTTGGCCTTGAACTCCACCAAGTTGGCCAGGTTCTGCACACTCTTAGTCACCAGCTTCAAGGTGCGGTCAGCCATGGCGTTCGGAAGTTCTATTAATGAAACAACATCATTTCATCATTAACACCCTCCACTACATTCCCCCTCTTCCCCCTCCCCAACTATCATCATCAACCATCAGCCAGACTGGAGACTACCCAGGCTCCACCTTACTTAGATATTATATTATAGCAGTCTGTTAGCAGTCTTTGTAGTCATTTCATCAGTAATAATCAGTAATAATAATCGACGAGAAAATTGAGAGAGAGCTACTGTCAAGCTGCACTGAGAGAGAGACTGTCAAGCTGCACTGAGAGAGAGAGCTACTGTCAAGCTGCACTGAGAGAGAGACTATCAAGCTGCACTGAGAGAGAGAGAGACTGTCAGGCTGCATTGAGAGAGAGAGCTACTGTCAAGCTGCACTGAGAGAGAGACTGTCAAGCTGCACTGAGAGAGAGAGAGCTACTGTCAAGCTGCACTGAGAGAGAGCTACTATCAAGCTGCACTGAGAGAGAGAGAGCTACTGTCAAGCTGCACTGAGAGAGAGAGCTACTGTCAAGCTGCACTGAGAGAGAGCTACTGTCAAGCTGCACTGAGAGAGAGCTACTGTCAAGCTGCACTGAGAGAGAGAGAGAGGAGAGAGCTACTGTCAAGCTGCACTGAGAGAGAGAGCTACTGTCAAGCTGCACTGAGAGAGAGACTGTCAAGCTGCACTGAGAGAGAGAGCTACTGTCAAGCTGCATTGTGTAAGCCATTGAAGGCTCCTAAAAGAAGTGACTTAAAAGGGGTGGGGGAATTTTTTATTGTAATCTTCCAAATTTGATCATTTGAAGTCTTTTGGATGCACCATTTTGAAGTTATTAATTTTTTTAATCAGTGCTGTTCACTATTACAATAAACTTGGCAACCAAGAAGAAAGCAGCTCAAAGAAGTAGCTCAACTTTGACTCTGTAGGCCTAGAATTTGGCCAGCAGCTGGCTAATTAGCTCTAGGTCATTGCTATAGCAACTGCACATTCCACAGTATGTAGTAACATCATCTACTTAGCACACGATGAGATGTCAAAGAGAGTTTTTAATTAAGCAAAGTCTAAGGGTTTTTTGGGGAACACATTTCTCAACGTTACAGACCGCTTCTCAAAACATTCAATTCCTGACCAAATAAGATATCATTTGAAAGCTCTTTCATATTCTAGTGGAAAGTTACGAGCTAAAATGTCGGTCGACTTTGATCCGACCTTTCTAAAAAAATCATTTCTAAGAGCTTTGACCTTTAATTCTTATTTATGCTCTGTGGTTTACCTAAACCGTGTATGTAAGTGGCTAGGGTAGTCGGGTGCGTGCAGAAGCCAAAGTTATCTTACTTTCCTCGAAGGTGATGCAATTTGAAATCTCATGTAAAGAGCAGCATTTTGGTACCAAAAAGTATCACCATACACAAGAAAGCTTATGACCAAGTGTAAGTCGGTATTACACATCTTACCCCCCCCCCCTTCAATTGAATCTTACCCCCCCTCCCCCTCTGAATCTTACCCCCCCTCCCACTCTCAATTGAGCTTGGACTTGAAGCAACACCAGTTGATTTTGGTGTTGTTGTTGTATTCATATGACCTCAGGGTCCTCGAATGGAGATGGGGAAAGGGGAAGCCACGCTTAAGGCCCCCATAATTTCATCCCTGTGCCCCCTAAGTAACCAATATTAGTGTCAAAAGATAGCTCTCTTTCAGAGTTATTATTATTATTATTATTAAATGACTAGAAACGAATGCAGTGAAGCTGCTGAAGTGGGAAGGAAAAACACACAACAACAAGAACAGCAAAAAAAACCCCCCAAAACTTCAATTGTGTTTTAGATATGCCCTATGGGTAGACACGCCCTAATGGGCCAAATAAAAAATTAAAAAACATATTTAAATTGCATTGCTCTTGCCATTGCCTAGCAATAGCAAGCTGAAGGCCTCCTCATATAGTACCGATCCGTATGATGACATCGTGATGTTGTAACTGCTTGGTCTGTGATATGGGAAAGAGCCAAAGAACTGCATTTGTTCATAATGTCCCTTACAGATTCCCAACCGGTGCAAGAGTTCTTGGAAGCAGCTGCTTGAACGGTGGGAAGTACGGCACATTAAGAGTGATGTCATCATGCAGAGCAGGAATTTTCAGAGCACTAAAGAAAAGACTATCCAGAAGCTGACGAGAATTCTGACATCATGTGAACGTTTTTCGAGTTTGCACTCTTGACACCGTTTAGTGTAATCAATATGCTCTCCGTCATTAGTATATCTCTCCTCTACCGACCAGTAATTCCTGCCACGTATGCCAACTATGTAAGTCAGTCCTCTCACATACTTCGCTGTCCAAGTGAGTGCGGCAGTATATGCATGGAACTGCGTGCTTACCTTAACAAGAATGACAAGAATGATAAGTAGTTTCTGCACCATCAAGACAAATAATCTGTATCCCCTCCAATGCTAGAACACGATGAATTGAGTAGTTAGGTCAAAATGAAACTCAACCCCCCCGACAGCTATTAATCATGCTTCCCATTCTCTTTCTTCGCTGCAACCAATTTATCGATCCTTCTCTCCACTATGGCGACAGTTTCCAGTTTACATTTAGCCTTCATTTAACCAGTTCACTGCGGAATTAATTTTTCATCAACTACACCCTATTGCGGAATTAAAATGTGCTGTATTCCTTCTTGTCTCTACTTCCTCTTGACAATAAAACAATTATCTAATCCAATAGGCCATTTACACGCCAAACAGAAGGTGCACCCTGGCCCTGTGCAGGCATGGGCACATCACTATCATCACTGTCAGAATTGGTGCCATGCATGCTACCATGTGCACTGCCATGAGATCTGAACTGACCATGCTGACAGCAGAATGCACACTTCCATTATCACTGTCTTGATCACTTGCACCACGTAAATATGCTTCATCCTCCTCAGATTCAGAGTCACTGTCCTTGTAAGATGACAATTCATCATCAGAATCCAACAGTTGTTGTATAACTTCTTCAGCAGAAAGCTTAGCGGTAGCCATAATGGCGTGATTCAAATCGAAATGACACCATTAGACAGCTTATAACTAGCGGCACATGGTTAGAAATGAGAACTAGCAGAATCGACGACCTTTAGGGGATTCCCCAGAGTATAGCAACGATATCGTTGGGTGTTAATTGCGTAAGACGGACATGTCCGTCTTACGCAATGGGATATAACTAAGGCATGACGGACATGTCCGTCCTACACAGTTAACTGGTAGGCAATCACACCCCTTTTGTAGGTGAACATACAGCGAATATAAGTGTAGATACATACACCGAGCGGAATATAACAAACTTTTCCATCCACCCACACCCCGTCAGCAACTAACAAACACATACGCAAATAATAATAAAAAAATAAATTAAAAAATTAACAAATAAAACCAACCAACCAACAAGCAGACAGGCAGACAGATAAATAGATAGATAAATAGATAGATAGACGGATAAATTGATACGTAAAATTATAAAGTTTTTAAAAAAAATTAAAAAATTGGGGAGGGGGGGGAGATGCAGACACTGATTTTGCAAGAGGTCCACATGGATAATATACAACTTCAAACTGTTTTAGATGTTCCACCGCACCCTATACTGCACAACAAATTAACCCGACCCTAATTGGTTCCATGGAACTGGTTAGGATCTAGAGACACTGTGTGTACGTACACACTTGCCGAAAGAGAGAAGTGGCTGCAAATTGGATTCACAGTCATTAAAACTTGCAAAGTCATGTGACAACCAAGCAAAAACGGTCACAGCAAGAAATCAGAGACTGCGAACCTCTGCACTCCCAACAACTTTTCTTTCACAATCATTCTGAATGGAACTACACTAACGCTAACACAGCTAATGGAACTACACTAACTCTAACACAGCTAATGGAACTACACTAACTCTAACACAGCTAATGGAACTACACTAACTCTAACACAGCTAATGGAACTACACTAACTCTAACACAGCTAATGGAACTACACTAACTCTAACACAGCTAATGGAACTACACTGATTGATGGTCAACAAAGAAAATGCTATGAGAATTCTAACACAGCTAATGGAACTACACTAACTATAACACAGCTAATGGAACTACACTGATTGATGGCTAACAAAGAAAATGCTATGAGAACTCTAACACAGCTAATGGAACTACACTGATTGATGGTCAACAAAGAAAATGCTATGAGAACTCTAACACAGCTAATGGAACTACACTAACTCTAACACAGCTAATGGAACTACACTGATTGATGGTCAACAAAGAAAATGCTACACTAACTCTAACACAGCTAATGGAACTACACTGATTGACTGGTCAACAAAGAAAATGCTATGAGAACTCTAACACAGCTAATTGAACTACACTGATTGACTGGTCAACATAGAAAATGCTATGAGAACTCTAACACAGCTAATTGAACTAAACTGATTGATGGTCAACAAAGAAAATGCTATGAGAACTCTAACACAGCTAATGGAACTACACTGATTGATGGCCAACAAAGAAAATGCTATGAGAACTCTAACACAGCTAATGGAACTACACTGATTGACTGGCCAACATAGAAAATGCTATGAGAACTCTAACACAGCTAATGGAACTACACTGATTGATGGCCAACAAAGAAAATGCTATGAGAACTCTAACACAGCTAATGGAACTACACTGATTGACTGGTCAACAAAGAAAATGCTATGAGAACTCTAACACAGCTAATGGAACTACACTGATTGATGGCCAACAAAGAAAATGCTATGAGAACTCTAACACAGCTATTGGAACTACACTGATTGACTGGCCAACAAAGAAAATGCTATGAGAACTCTAACACAGCTAATGAACTACACTGATTGATGGCCAACAAAGTAAATGCTATGAGAACTCTAACACAGCTAATGAACTACACTGATTGACTGGCCAACATAGAAAATGCTATGAGAACTCTAACACAGCTAATGTAACTACACTGATTAACTGGCCAACAAAGAAAATGCTATGAGAACTCTAACACAGCTAATGGAACTACACTGATTGACTGGCCAACATAGAAAATGCTGAGAACTCTAACACAGCTAATGGAACTACACTGACTGACTGGCCAACAAAGAAAATGCTATGAGAACTCTAACACAGCTAATGGAACTACACTGATTGATGGCCAACAAAGAAAATGCTATGAGAACTCTAACACAGCTAATGGAACTACACTGATTGACTGGCCAACAAAGAAAATGCTATGAGAACTCTAACACAGCTAATGGAACTACACTGATTGATGGCCAACAAAGAAAATGCTATGAGAACTCTAACACAGCTAATGGAACTACACTGATTGATGGCCAACAAAGAAAATGCTATGAGAACTCTAACACAGCTAATGGAACTACACTGATTGATGGCCAACAAAGAAAATGCTATGAGAACTCTAACACAGCTAATGGAACTACACTGATTGACTGGCCAACAAAGAAAATGCTATGAGAACTCTAACACAGCTAATGGAACAACACTGATTGATGGTCAACAAGCTATGAGAACTCTAACACAGCTAATGGAACTACACTGATTGATGGCCAACAAAGAAAATGCTATGAGAACTCTAACACAGCTAATGGAACTACACTGATTGATGGCCAACAAAGAAAATGCTATGAGAACTCTAACACAGCTAATGGAACTACACTGATTGATGGCCAACAAAGAAAATGCTATGAGAACTCTAACACAGCTAATGGAACTACACTGATTGACTGGCCAACAAAGAAAATGCTATGAGAACTCTAACACAGCTAATGGAACTACACTGATTGACTGGTCAACAAAGAAAATGCTATGAGAACTCTAACACAAGTAATGGAACTACACTGATTGACTGGCCAACAAAGAAAATGCTATGATAACTCTAACACAGCTAATGGAACTACACTGATTGATGGCCAACAAAGAAAATGCTATGAGAACTCTGTGTTACACTGATTGACAGGCCAACAAAGAAAATGCTATGAGAACTCTAACACAGCTAATGGAACTACACTGATTGATGGCCAACAAAGAAAATGCTATGAGAACTCTGTGTTACACTGATTGACTGGCCAACAAAGAAAATGCTATGAGAACTCTAACACAGCTAATGGAATTACACTGATTGATGGTCAACAAAGAAAATGCTATGAGAACTCTAACACAGCTAATGGAACTACACTGATTGATGGCCAACAAAGAAAATGCTATGAGAACTCTAACACAGCTAATGGAACTACACTGATTGATGGTCAACAAAGAAATGCTATGAGAACTCTAACACAGCTAATGGAACTACACTGATTGATGGCCAACAAAGAAAATGCTATGAGAACTCTAACACAGCTAATGGAACTACACTGATTGACATGGTCAACAAAGAAAATGCTATGAGAACTCTAACACAGCTAATGGAACTACACTGATTGATGGCCAACAAAGAAAATGCTATGAGAACTCTAACACAGCTAATGGAACTACACTGATTGACTGGCCAACAAAGAAAATGCTATGAGAACTCTAACACAGCTAATGGAACTACACTGATTGACTGGCCAACAAAGAAAATGATATGAGAACTCTAACACATCTAATGGAACTACACTGATTGATGGCCAACATAGAAAATGCTATGAGAACTCAACACAGCTAATGGAACTACACTGATTGATGGCCAACAAAGAAAATGCTATGAGAACTCTAACACAGCTAATGGAACTACACTGATTGACTGCCCAACAAAGAAAATGCTATGAGAACTCTAACACAGCTAATGGAACTACACTGATTGACTGGCCAACAAAGAAAATGCTATGAGAACTCTAACACAGCTAATGGAACAACACTGATTGATGGTCAACAAAGAAATGCTATGAGAACTCTAACACAGCTAATGGAACTACACTGATTGATGGCCAACAAAGAAAATGCTATGAGAACTCTAACACAGCTAATGGAACTACACTGATTGACATGGTCAACAAAGAAAATGCTATGAGAACTCTTAACACAGCTAATGAACTACACTGATTGACTGGCCAACATAGAAAATGCTATGAGAACTCTAACACAGCTAATGGAACTACACTGATTGACTGGCCAACAAAGAAAATGCTATGAGAACTCTAACACAGCTAATGAACTACACTGATTGATGGCCAACAAAGAAAATGCTATGAGAACTCTAACACAGCTAATGGAACTACACTGATTGATGGCCAACAAAGAAAATGCTATGAGAACTCTAACACAAGTAATGGAACTACACTGATTGACAGGTCAACAAAGAAAATGCTATGAGAACTCTTAACACAGCTAATGGAACTACACTGATTGACTGGCCAACAAAGAAAATGCTATGAGAACTCTAACACAGCTAATGGAACTACACTAACTATAACACAGCTAATGGAACTACACTGATTGATGGCTAACAAAGAAAATGCTATGAGAACTCTAACACAGCTAATGGAACTACACTGATTGACTGGCCAACAAAGAAAATGCTATGAGAACTCTAACACAGCTAATGGAACTACACTGATTGACTGGCCAACATAGAAAATGCTATGAGAACTCTAATACAGCTAATGGAACTACACTGATTGATGGCCAACAAAGAAAATGCTATGAGAACTCTAACACAAGTAATGGAACTACACTGATTGACTGGCCAACATAGAAAATGCTATCAGAACTCTAACACAGCTAATGGAACTACACTGATTGATGGTCAACAAAGAAAATGCTATGAGAACTCTAACACAGCTAATGAACTACACTGATTGACTGGCCAACAAAGAAAATGCTATGAGAACTCTAACACAAGTAATGGCACTACACTGATTGACTGGCCAACAAAGAAAATGCTATGAGAACTCTAACACAGCTAATGGAACTACACTGATTGACTGGCCAACAAAGAAAATGCTATGAGAACTCTAACACAGCTAATGGAACTACACTGATTGACTGGTCAACAAAGAAAATGCTATAACACAGCTAATAGAACTACACTGATTGATGGCCAACAAAGAAAATGCTATGAGAACTCTAACACAGCTAATGGAACTACACTGATTGATGGCCAACATAGAAAATGCTATGAGAACTCTAACACCGCTAATTGAACTACACTGATTGATGGTCAACAAAGAAAATGCTATGAGAACTCTAACACAGCTAATGGAACTACACTGATTGATGGTCAACAAAGAAAATGCTATGAGAACTCTAACACATCTAATGGAACTACACTGATTGACTGGCCAACAAAGAAAATGCTATGAGAACTCTAACACAGCTAATGGAACTACACTGATTGATGGCCAACAAAGAAAATGCTATGAGAACTCTAACACAGCTAATGGAACTACACTGATTGACTGGCCAACAAAGAAAATGCTATGAGAACTCTAACACAGCTAATGGAACTACACTGATTGATGGTCAACAAAGAAAATGCTATGAGAACTCAACACAGCTAATGGAACTACACTAACTATAACACAGCTAATGGAACTACACTGATTGATGGCCAAAAAAGAAAATGCTATGAGAACTCAACACAGCTAATGGAACTACACTGATTGACTGGCCAACAAAGAAAATGCTATGAGAACTATAACACAGCTAATGGAACTACACTGATTGATGGTCAACAAAGAAAATGCTATGAGAACTCAACACAGCTAATGGAACTACACTGATTGATGGCCAACAAAGAAAATGCTATGAGAACTCTAACACAGCTAATGGAACTACACTGATTGACTGGCCAACAAAGAAAATGCTATGAGAACTCTAACACAGCTAATTGAACTACACTGATTGATGGTCAACAAAGAAAACACTATGAGAACTCTTAACACAGCTAATGGAACTACACTGATTGACTGGCCAACATAGAAAATGCTATGAGAACTCTAACACAAGTAATGGAACTACACTGATTGACATGGTCAACAAAGAAAATGCTATGAGAACTCTAACACAGCTAATGGAACTACACTGAT
The DNA here is from genome assembly GCA_028752905.1 of Cladorhizidae sp. MBARI D1340-BT2. Lineage (NCBI taxonomy): Eukaryota > Metazoa > Porifera > Demospongiae > Poecilosclerida > Cladorhizidae > Cladorhizidae sp. MBARI D1340-BT2. The sequence goes on from JAQNBH010000009.1 coordinate 10,128,141, forward strand.
TGACATGGTCAACAAAGAAAATGCTATGAGAACTCTAACACAGCTAATGGAACTACACTGATTGACTGGCCAACAAAGAAAATGCCTTGAGAACTCTAACACAGCTAATGGAACTACACTGATTGATGGTCAACAAAGAAAATGCTCTAACACAGCTAATGGAACTACACTGATTGACTGGTCAACAAAGAAAATGCTATGAGAACTCTAACACAGCTAGTGCAGTTCATTTGTTAAGTCATCATGTTGCGTAATTTGTGAGCTGTCATTGCCAACGTAAAAGACGCGTGCCAAGTGCCATGCTGTTTCTGGAGATGTGGCTTCCAGCCTAGCAACGTGGAGCACTACCAAAAATTAATGACTCGGTCCCTGACCCACGCATAACCTGTCCATAGAATCTCGTGAGAATCTATCCGTAAGTTTTTGTGCAATCCTGCTGTAGCAAACCAACACACCTGGCTGAAAACATAACCTTCTTGGCGGAGGCAACGAGCAATCGAGGGTTCGGCAAGCCGTGGCTGTACTTCCACCTGTTCCTTTCCTTACTGCAATAAGAGCTGTCATTGAAGTACCGAGGTCTCTGAGAGGTGAGGGCTGGCTACTAGTTGCTGTTTGTCCATGCTAGCTACTGAATATCTGTCATTGAAGTACCGAGGTCTCTGAGAGGCGAGGGCTCGCTACTAGTTGCTGTTTGTCCATGCTAGCTACTGAATATCTGTCATTGAAGTACCGAGGTCTCTGAGAGGCGAGGGCTCGCTGCTAGTTGCTGTTTGTCCATGCTAGCTACTGAATATCTGTCATTGAAGTACCGAGGTCTCTGAGAGGCGAGGGCTCACTGCTAGTTGCTGTTTGCCCATGCTAGCTACTGAATATCTGTCATTGAAGTACCGAGGTCTCTGAGAGGAGAGGGCTCTCTACTAGTTGCTGTTTGCCCATGCTAGCTACTGAATATCTGTCATTGAAGTACGGAGGTCTCTGAGAGGCGAGGGCTCGCTGCTAGTTGCTGTTTGTCCATGCTAGCTACTGACTGAATGCTCATACAGTCTCACAAGCCTCCAAGTTCTGAAGAAACTGGCTGGCTCGGGAGAATAGAAAGCAGCTAGCAGGCAATAGCGAAAATACTTGAATTTTTGTGCATACTGAGTATAAAAGCTTAGGTAAATACTTGTTCACCCACCCAGCCAAGTAGCTATATAGCTAGCCAGACACCAGCTTGCAGTCATTAATCAGAAAACTCTTAATCTAATCAGGAGGTGCTGTCTGTCCTCATCATGAAACAGCCACTGGAGCATCTTACCTGAATCTGCTCCTCTTTACCTCCCAACCACCTGCTATAGTGGCTCAAGACTGAATGCTTTCAAACATTGTTCGACAAGTTGCAGCATACACGGCCACCTGTTGCAGCGTACACGGCCACCTGTTGCAGCATACACGGCCACCTGTTGCAGCGTACACGACCACCTATTGCAGCATACACAGCCACCTGTTGCAGCATACACGACCACCTGTTGCAGCATACACGACCACCTGTTGCAGCATACAGGCCACCTGTTGCAGCATACACGGCCACCTGTTGCAGCGTACACGGCCACCTGTTGCAGCACACACGGCCACCTGTTGCAGCATACACGGCTACCTGTTGCAGCGTACACGACCACCTATTGCAGCATATACAGCCACCTGTTGCAGCATACACGACCACCTGTTGCAGCGTACACGACCACCTGTTGCAGCATTCACGACCACCTGTTGCAGCATACACGGCCACCTGTTGCAGCATACACGACCACCTGTTGCAGCATACACGGCTACCTGTTGCAGAATACACAACCACCTGTTGCAGCATACACGGCCACCTGTTGCAGCGTTCACAGCCACCTGTTGCAGCATACACGACCACCTGTTGCAGCACACACAGCCACCTGTTGCAGCACACACGACCACCTGTTGCAGCATACACGACCACCTGTTGCAGCATACACGGCCACCTGTTGCAGCATACACGACCACCTGTTGCAGCGTACACGGCCACCTGTTGCAGCATACACGACCACCTGTTGCAGCACACACAGCCACCTGTTGCAGCACACACAGCCACCTGTTGCAGCATACACGACCACCTGTTGCAGCATACACGGCCACCTGTTGCAGCGTACACAGCCACCTGTTGCAGCACACACAGCCACCTGTTGCAGCATACACGACCACCTGTTGCAGCACACACAGCCACCTGTTGCAGCACACACGACCACCTGTTGCAGCATACACGACCACCTGTTGCAGCATACACGGCCACCTGTTGCAGCATACACACGACCACCTGACCTTGTTCAGGTGTTATTTTGTGCAGTATGTGCAGACTGCAAGCGTTGATGGGTGTTGACTAATGCTGGCAACCAGCTGACCACTTGAGGAAAAGGGGGGGAAGGGGGAGGGGAGGGGAGGTCACCATTTGAAACTCCTCAATACTTAGCTAAGAAAGCGTTCCAGTTGGAGCAGTGCAGGTCAAAGTTTTTGACTGCTTGCAGATCAGTACCTCCCGAATCTCAACTCCCTCCCTTGCCACTGACCCTATACCTCCTACATAACCCTCAACATTTCAATGTCATTAACTCTCACAGAAAAGGGCCATCTTTTGACACTAAAACCACTTGCATATGGGATATGTGGAAGAAGAAGTGATAAGCCCTTGAACAACCCTTCCCCATTCGTTGGCCTTTACTTTAAGCCCTCCTAAGACCTGCGCCCCACTTCAACAAAATCCACGGCGAGGTTTTAGACAACGACCTTCCAGATCACCAAACTGGCACAGATGGCATGGTGACAAAAAACGTTGATTACAGCTGTTTTTCCAGTGCATCTTGTGACCTGTGACCAGACATTGTTTGGTGGAAGGACAAGAAGAACGTCTGCCTGGTTCACTTAGCCCTGGGCTCCTAACAATACACCTTGACACGCTATTCACAAGAGGACCCACTCATTAATAACATAACAAATGTCCACATACCTATTAAACCAAACTCCACCCACTTCCCATGCAACAAACCTCGTCATTCTAAAAGCTGGCTCTATGGTCTATGGACATACGTAATATCTAAGGCTTCAGAGAACACAAGGAAAGGATGAACCTCTCCACCAAAACACTCGTGGCACAACCAGATGTTCACTCATAGAATTTCTGGACATTGTAACAAGCATTGCCTCCCAGGATGTCAGCACTTGTTGTTGTTGATGTCACTTGTGTGTGGAGCCATTGGAAGGTGCATTGTTGTCACTTTAGTGTGTGGAGCTATTGGAAGGTGCATTGTTGTTGTCAAGCAGCACCTTCACCCCTCATGTCATGTGACTTACCTGACTGTGCCAATGAAGGGGTTAATATAAAGAGAGAAAGTGAGAGAGGAAGTGAAACAAACAGTTGCTGAGAGAGAAAGGGAGAGGGGTTGGGGGAGGGGGGCGGGGGGAGGGGGAGAAAGGGAGAGGTTATCTCAATGTCAAGCTATGTGAAAGCTTCTGAGGACTCCTTTAGTACTTGTGGGGGCTATTTTATTAAAGTTTAGGTTTGTGTGGGACATCTACACCTAGACAGTCTGAAACCTTGGACTAGTCATCAGCATCTCATTTCTTTGTGTTGTAGTTACGTGATGATGAAAGATGGAGAGAGTGAGAGAGATGATGGCAAGTGGACTAACCAGAGACCAAGTCAAAGAGCTGGGGCTTGAGCAAAGCTGGACACACAAACCTCAGGAAGAGAAAACCACTGCACACACAAAAAAAGAAACATTCTAAATGTGTATATATAGGTATAATATATCTAGGAGGTAAAGAGAAAATGTATTAATTAGTGGTTGGTGATAATTGTAGCAATTAAGCTGAATGACCACATCAAAAGCATCTACATAAACTCAGACATCATTCACAATAGAAATTATAACAAATAAACTATATGCATTAAAAACTGGATTATTCTACCTGCACATGCCAGTAGACGGCTGTATCGTTATAAAATAGTAATAAATCTTCACTTCAGGTTTGACGGGGAGAGCAAGAAAAATGGATTTCATAAATTTTTTATTTTTATATTTTTATAAAGGTTGATGATCACAACTGCCTCCATGAATAGTGCGCTGTTTCTGAGAGCTCTTCTGCCAAGGATAGCAGCTGCCTTCGCTTTCGAGAAAAGAGGCAATCCTGGAAGAATTTTATTGCTATTAGTTCTTCTATAAACATAATACTATGTAGCTTTTCTTATACCTCATTTGAAAAGATAGAGCAATAAATATTAGTGGCACTGCAGCTATTGTGAGGGTGCCTGGTATTGAGATGGTTAGTGGCACTGTAGCTACATGTATGGTGACAGGTGTTGAGATGGTTAGTGACACTGCAGCTATTGTGAGGGTGCCAGGTCTTGAGGTGGCTAGTGACACTGCAGCTATGGTGAGGGTGCCAGGTGTTGAGATGGCTAGTGACACTGCAGCTATTGTGAGGGTGCCAGGTGTTGAGATGGCTAGTGACACTGTAGCTATTGTGAGGGTGCCAGGTGTTGAGATGGCTAGTAGCACTGCAGCTATTGTGAGGGTGCCAGGTGTTGAGGTGGCTAGTGGCACTGCAGCTATTGTGAGGGTGCCTGGTGTTGAGATGGCTAGTGACACTGCAGCTATTGTGAGGGTGCCTGGTGTTGAGGTGGCTAGTGGCACTGCAGCTATTGTGAGGGTGCCAGGTGTTGAGGTGGCTAGTGGCACTGCAGCTATTGTGAGGGTGCCTGGTGATGAGATGGCTAGTGACACTGCAGCTATTGTGAGGGTGCCAGGTGTTGAGGTGGCTAGTGGCTATTGTGAGGGTGCCAGGTGTTGAGATGGCTAGTGGCACTGCAGCTATTGTGAGGGTGCCTGGTGATGAGATGGCTAGTGACACTGCAGCTATTGTGAGGGTGCCAGGTGTTGAGGTGGCTAGTGGCTATTGTGAGGGTGCCAGGTGTTGAGATGGCTAGTGGCACTGTAGCTATTGTGAGGGTGCCAGGTGTTGAGATGGCAAGTGGCACTGTAGCTATTGTGAGGGTGCCAGGTGTTAAGATGGCTAGTGGCACTGCAGCTATTGTGAGGGTGCCTGGTGATGAGATGGCTAGTGACACTGCAGCTATTGTGAGGGTGCCTGGTGTTGAGGTGGCTAGTGGCACTGCAGCTATTGTGAGGGTGCCTGGTGTTGAGGTGGCTAGTGGCACTGCAGCTATTGTGAGGGTGCCAGGTGTTGAGGTGGCTAGTGGCTATTGTGAGGGTGCCAGGTGTTGAGATGGCTAGTGGCTATTGTGAGGGTGCCAGGTGTTGAGATGGCTAGTGACACTGCAGCTATTGTGAGGGTGCCAGGTGTTGAGGTGGCTAGTGGCACTGCAGCTATTGTGAGGGTGCCTGGTGATGAGATGGCTAGTGACACTGCAGCTATTGTGAGGGTGCCTGGTGTTGAGGTGGCTAGTGGCACTGCAGCTATTGTGAGGGTGCCTGGTGATGAGATGGCTAGTGACACTGCAGCTATTGTGAGGGTGCCTGGTGTTGAGGTGGCTAGTGGCACTGCAGCTATTGTGAGGGTGCAAGGTGTTGAGGTGGCTAGTGGCACTGCAGCTATTGTGAGGGTGCCTGGTGATGAGATGGCTAGTGACACTGCAGCTATTGTGAGGGTGCCTGGTGTTGAGGTGGCTAGTGGCACTGCAGCTATTGTGAGGGTGCCTGGTGATGAGATGGCTAGTGACACTGCAGCTATTGTGAGGGTGCCTGGTGTTGAGGTGGCTAGTGGCACTGCAGCTATTGTGAGGGTGCAAGGTGTTGAGGTGGCTAGTGGCACTGCAGCTATTGTGAGGGTGCCAGGTGTTGAGATGGCTAGTGGCACTGCAGCTATTGTGAGGGTACCAGGTGTTGAGATGGCTAGTAGCACTGCAGCTATTGTGAGGGTGCCAGGTGTTGAGGTGGCTAGTGGCACTGCAGCTATTGTGAGGGTGCCAGGTGTTGAGGTGGCTAGTGGCACTGCAGCTATTGTGAGGGTGCCAGGTGTTGAGATGGCTAGTAGCACTGCAGCTATTGTGAGGGTGCCTGGTGTTGAGGTGGCTAGTGGCACTGCAGCTATTGTGAGGGTGCCAGGTGTTGAGGTGGCTAGTGGCACTGCAGCTATTGTGAGGGTGCCAGGTGTTGAGATGGCTAGTGGCACTGTAGCTATTGTGAGGGTGCCAGGTGTTGAGATGGCAAGTGGCACTGCAGCTATTGTGAGGGTGCCAGGTGTTGAGGTGGCTAGTGGCACTGCAGCTATTGTGAGGGTGCCAGGTGTTGAGGTGGCTAGTAGCACTGCAGCTATTGTGAGGGTGCCAGGTGTTGAGAGGGCTAGTGGCACTGTAGCTATTGTGAGGGTGCCTGGTGTTGAGATGGCTAGTAGCACTGCAGCTATTGTGAGGGTGCCAGGTGTTGAGGTGGCTAGTGGCACTGTAGCTATTGTGAGGGTGCCAGGTGTTGAGATGGCTAGTAGCACTGCAGCTATTGTGAGGGTGCCAGGTGTTGAGGTGGCTAGTGGCACTGCAGCTATTGTGAGGGTGCCAGGTGTTGAGGTGGCTAGTGGCACTGCAGCTATTGTGAGGGTGCCTGGTGTTTAGGTGGCTAGTAGCACTGCAGCTATTGTGAGGGTGCCAGGTGTTGAGGTGGCTAGTGGCTATTGTGACAGGTGCTGATGTCCGAGTTCCCCCCCCCCCCCTTTTTTCAGGATTGAAATAGAGGTTAAAGGTAGGATTTTTTTAATCCAGAGAGAGAGAGAGGTCAACATGTACAGCACGCGCTACTAACTATTCATCAGTGGGCATGTCATGTCTTTGATGGTTAGCATTACATCACGAGGAAAAGGAAGAGAAGGTTGTCGATGGTGATGTCTCAATAATATATCACGCATGACAACTCGAGCAAATTTACAATATTTATGGCCTTGCCTGATGACTCTGATGCGAACGGCTTCATCAGTGCTCCACTTCTCCACCACTTTCTTTTGCAAGCAATGGAAGATATACCTCAAAGTCCTGGGCAGAGAAAGGTATGCACACACACACACAACACACATGGCCACATGCTACAAGCAGACACACACATGCCTTGAGAGTTTGAAGCAAATACAAACCCGTGCCTTGTTGAGTATGTTGCAAGTGGTTTTGACTGATCCAACAAGCAAATATCCACATTATCTTTCTACACCTACACACACCAGAATGGACGCACTGTGATATCCCTTACCCTACAAAGACGAGGGAGGGGACTCACTCAGAACACAGGATTAGGAGACTAGTTGGTACAAATAACTACTCTTTATGGGAGAAGAGGTACATATTCCTGCAAATAGTTGTCTTGGAGCGCGAGAAACATTAGACCAATAGAAGAGAGGAAGCAGAATGCTAACTACAGCCAAGTGCATACAAAATTACAGTGCTATCTTAATTAGAGACAGGTAAATATACAGTGATGCTGGTTTTTAATTTTTTTAAATTAGAGACAAGTTGTAAACAATAACAATGTTGTCTTTATTGGAGTATGTAATAATACACCGTTTTCTTAATTAGAGAGAGGTGTATATATCATTTCTGGTAATAATAGCTGAGTTCAGATGTCCTGGAGAATTGAGCAGCTTGCTCAGTACGTAATCAACTGTTTTGATGTTTCCAGTTCTCATGCAGTGAGTGCCCGAAGCCAGACCACACCATGCTCAAGTAACACCAACCTAATACATCTCCATGGCAACCAGCAACACATGGGGGGTATCTGCTTCATAATGAAACACTCGTGCAAATGAGGTCACGAAGCCAGACCACATTCTCAAGTTACACCAGCCTAACCCATCTCCATGGCAGCCAGCAATACAGTGGGATGCCAGTTTCATGACGAAACAGCTGTGTGAAAGTTGTTGCATCTCAAAAGGCCATAAAGGAGTCTCGCATTTCAACATTGCCTATCGTAAACACATTTTTATGATGTGGTGTGCACGCTAGGTAGAAGCATAAGCCACTGTGACCTTCCTCATTGCAATAGACATTCAAACACACACCATGTTGCAGTGGAAGTCTATTTCTTCTTCATGGTAGTCCAGTGGAATCAGCTAAAGTTCAACCTAATCCCAGCCCCAGTCCTAGCCCTAATCCTAACTAGCCCTAATTCTAGTCCAAGTCCTAGCCCTAATCCTAGCCCCAGCCCTAGCCCTAATCCTAGCCCCAGCCCTAGCCAGTATTGGGTGGGCAAGAACTTCCTACTCTAGACATGCATATTTGATCCCGGGCACCCTGGCATCACATGCTCTTGTTGTTGTTATTGTTTTTAACCCAGATCGCAACATAACGTACGGAGGACAGAGGTCAAACATAACGTACGGAGGACAGAGGTCGAACATAATGTACAGAGGTTGAACATAACGTACGGAGGACAGAGGTCAAACATAACGTACGGAGGACAGAGGTTGAACATAAATGATAATGTACGGAGGACAGAGGTCGAACATTACGTATGGAGCAGAGGTTGAACATAACGTACGGAGGACAGAGGTCAAACATAACGTACGGAGGGCAGAGGTCGAACATAACGTACGGAGCAGAGGTTGAACATAACGTACGGAGGACAGAGGTCAAACATAACGTACGGAGGACAGAGGTCGAACATAACGTACGGAGGACAGAGGTCGAACATAATGTACAGAGGTCGAACATAACGTACGGAGGACAGAGGTCAAACATAACGTACGGAGGACAGAGGTCGAACATAACGTACGGAGGACAGAGGTCGAACATAATGTACAGAGGTCGAACATAACGTACGGAGGACAGAGGTCAAACATAACGTACGGAGGACAGAGGTCGAACATAACGTACGGAGGACAGAGGTCGAACATAATGTACAGAGGTCGAACATAACGTACGGAGGACAGAGGTCAAACATAATGTACGGAGGACAGAGGTCGAACATAACGTACGGAGGACAGAGGTTGAACATAACGTACGGAGGACAGAGGTCGAACATAACTATGGAGGACAGAGGTCGAACATAACGTACGGAGGACAGAGATCAACAGAAGCAAAGATGACCACGAGGATATGTGTGAGATGGCTCTCCAGCAGGTTCTGGCTGGGGGTGGGGTCTGCTCCCTTGGGCAGGAAGTTAGGGTTGATCTACGCAAGAAGAGGTAGAGGAAGTTAGTAAGAGCGTGCTGCTAGATACAGACTGACATCAGGTCCTGCATTATCACATGCTACAATTCTGAAGGGAAAAAAATCTAAAAGTCTAACAACCCGAACAGGCGTAAGTAAAGCATAACGACCATGCTAAAACAACAACAACAAAATTTCTATTTTTATTACAGTTCCCTATTACATATACATATTTATATAGAAGCATATTAACATTTATATAGAGATGGATGATTTGATTAGTAGCGACTTACATTCAGTAATGTATGTGTGTGTGTGTGTGCGTGCATGATCTCACCTCACAGGAATCCGGACACACCATGATTTGTCTAATGGGCTCCTTCAAGATGCAATGCAGGTATTCTGAACAAGTCAGCTTCATAAACTGATCCATCAACATGGTGGAGAGAGTGCTGGCTCGGAACAGGGTTGCTACACTCCCTGGAGGAGACGCGTACAGAGAATGAGAGAGAAGAGAGATGGGGAGAGAAGTTAAAAAATATCTATAATATGGGCAACAACTTTGAACATGCACGGGTGATCGGTGGGTTAATCTGGGGCAGCAGTGACCTGATGAAGTAGGTGTACCTTCATTATTGATGGACTTCGCCAGGCAGGCATTGACGAGAGGCACGACTCTTTCATACGTGCAGAAGATGTGCACCAGAGTGGAGGCCAGCTCAGCATGGTGATCCTTACATACCTTTGCCAGCGCCTCAATCACTATGAGATTATCACTCAAGATCATCTGCAAATGAAACAAGTTTTTATTGTGAGGTTGTGCACGTGTCACTGGTCACATGACTTCATCAATGTCATGTGATCACAAGTTTATTAAAAAAAGAGAAAATGCCATATGATTTCATTGTATTTGTCTTGTGTCACTTGTCTTGTGTCACTTCTGTTGGACAGTAATCATCACATGTCACACTAACACCTCCTTGAGCTCACTGTGCTACGACCTGTCACACTAACACCTCCTTGAGCTTGCTGTGCTACGACCTGTCACACTAACACCTCCTTGAGCTCACTGTGCTACGACCTGTTACACTAACACCTCCTTGAGCTCACTGTGTTACAACCCATCACACTCACACCTCCTTGAGCTCGCTGTATTCGTCCACAGGGAGAATCACAAGGTCCTTGAATAGCGCCCCCAGCCGCAAGGATCCACGAGCTGTCCGTGCATTCCCCAGCATCAGCTGGTGCCAGCGATCATCCTCCTGCCCCCGAGGCAAGTCACTGTACAGTACCTGCAAACGCCCTGCAGCAAGCATGTGCACACACCAACACCCATGGGCACAGACACAATACAGAGAAAGAGAGAGCACACACACACACACACACACACATACAGAGAGAACAAGTCAGTCATGTGCGTACATGCAAGCCAAAGTCACAAATATATACCGCTATATATTATTATTGCTATTTTGTTACAATGTTGAGTTAGCAGTGACAAGGGCATCTTTACGAAACCTCTCCCACATAATGAGTGTGGGAGTGGTTAAAGGTATGACAATGGGCAGGGCAAGAAACGTGTAACTCACCTAGGATGTTCTCTCTGCCAACAAAGCTCTTTCTTCTGGCAGTTTGGATTTCAACAGTGAAGTCCGTAGCATAAACTGGCATATCTCTGCACCAAGCAACACTTCATTAATACAACAGCAAACGGATATAAGCAGAGAGAAGCAACACTTCATTAATACAACCAGAAACAACAGCAAACGGATATAAGCAGAGAGAAGCAACACTTCATTAATACAACCAGAAGCAACAGCAAACGGATACAAGCAGAGAGAAGCAACACTTCATTAATACAACCAGAAACAACAGCAAACGGATACAAGCAGAGAGAAGCAACACTTCATTAATACAACCAGAAACAACAGCAAACGGATACAAGCAGAGAGAAGCAACACTTCATTAATACAACCAGAAACAACAGCAAACGGATATAAGCAGAGAGAAGCAACACTTCATTAATACAACCAGAAGCAACAGCAAACGGATATAAGCAGAGAGAAGCAACACTTCATTAATACAACCAGAAACAACAGCAAACGGATATAAGCAGAGAGAAGCAACACTTCATTAATACAACCAGAAACAACAGGAAACGGATATAAGCAGAGAGAAGCAACACTTCATTAATACAACCAGAAACAACAGCAAACGGATATAAGCTGAGAGAAGCAACACTTCATTAATACAACCAGAAACAACAGCAAACGGATATAAGCAGAGAGAAGCAACACTTCATTAATACAACCAGAAACAACAGCAAACGGATATAAGCAGAGAGAAGCAACACTTCATTAATACAACCAGAAACAACAGGAAACGGATATAAGCAGAGAAGCAACACTTCATTAATACAACCAGAAACAACAGCAAACGGATATAAGCAGAGAGAAGCAACACTTCATTAATACAACCAGAAACAACAGCAAACGGATACAAGCAGAGAGAAGCAACACTTCATTAATACAACCAGAAACAACAGCAAACGGATATAAGCAGAGGAGAAGCAACACTTCATTAATACAACCAGAAGCAACAGCAAACGGATATAAGCAGAGAGAAGCAACACTTCATTAATACAACCAGAAACAACAGCAAACGGATATAAGCAGAGAGAAGCAACACTTCATTAATACAACCAGAAACAACAGGAAACGGATATAAGCAGAGAGAAGCAACACTTCATTAATACAACCAGAAACAACAGGAAACGGATATAAGCAGAGAGAAGCAACACTTCATTAATACAACCAGAAACAACAGCAAACGGATATAAGCAGAGAGAAGCAACACTTCATTAATACAACCAGAAACAACAGCAAACGGATACAAGCAGAGAGAAGCAACACTTCATTAATACAACCAGAAACAACAGCAAACGGATATAAGCAGAGAGAAGCAACACTTCATTAATACAACCAGAAACAACAGCAAACGGATACAAGCAGAGAGAAGCAACACTTCATTAATACAACCAGAAACAACAGCAAACGGATATAAGCAGAGAGAAGCAACACTTCATTAATACAACCAGAAACAACAGCAAATGGATATAAGCAGAGAGGCACTGAGAGTGAAGCAGATGTGCATTTAATGAAAGAAAAATAGCTCACTCGAAGTAAAAGTCTTCGTCGAACACAAATGGAGCTTCAGCCATGATTCTAGTCCTCGCCACGCACACCAAGTCTACGAAGACCAATCCAAACACCTGTGATGGAGGTGGAGAGGGCGGTGTTGATGAATTGAGGTGGTGGTGGTGGAGTTAGTGAAGGTGGAAGAAATGGTCAAGGTGGAGGTGATGGAGGAGGTGGTGGTGAAGGTTGTGAAGGGGAAGGTAGTGGAGAGGGTGATGGTGTTGTGGATGCTGGTGGAGGGAGTTGGGATAATAGTGGTGATGGTGGAATTGGTGGTGGGAATGATGATGGTGTGCACATGTGTGTGTGTCTGTGTGTGATACAGTAATCCCCACACATTGTGAGAACATGCTGTTAGTAAATTCGACCAGTGAACCATCCATCCATCGCCTCCTCCAAATTTATCTGAGGTGCGTGAGGTTAAAGGAGCTATCGCCCGCTGTCCATATACTTACTTGGTCCGTATACATACATAGTTGGGAACTGGAAAGTAGTTGCTAGAAACCAAGTGACCTCTGTCTGACCTTCAAGTGACCTCTGTCTGACCTTCAAGTGACCTCTGTCTGACCTTCAAGTGACCTCTGTCTGACCTTCAAGTGACCTCTCTGACCTTCAAGTGACCTCTGTCTGACCTTCAAGTGACCTCTGTCTGACCTTCAAGTAACCTCTGTCTGACCTTCAAGTGACCTGTCTGACCTTCAAGTGACCTCTCTGACCCTCAAGTGACCTGTCTGACCTTCAAGTGACCTCTCTGACCTTCAAGTGACCTCTGTCTGACCTTCAAGTGACCTCTCTGACCTTCAAGTGACCTCTGTCTGACCTTCAAGTGACCTGTCTGACCTTCAAGTGACCTCCGTCTGACCTTCAAGTGACCCCTGTCTGACCTTCAAGTGACCTCTGTCTGACCTTCAAGTGACCTGTCTGACCTTCAAGCGTCCTCTGTCTGACCTTCAAGTGACCTCTGTCTGACCTTCAAGTGACCTGTCTGACCTTCAAGTGACCTCTGTCTGACCTTCAAGTGACCTGTCTGACCTTCAAGCGACCTGTCTGACCTTCAAGTGACCTCTGTCTGACCTTCAAGTGACCTGTCTGACCTTCAAGTGACCTCTGTCTGACCTTTAAGTGACCTCTGTCTGACCTTCAAGTGACCTCTGTCTGACCTGTCTGACCTTCAAGTGACCTCTGTCTGACTTTCAAGTGACCTCTGTCTGACCTTTAAGTGACCTCTGTCTGACCTTCAAGTGACCTCTGTCTGACTTTGCCAGTTGTACCACTCTTGTGTTGGTGATCGTAAGGTTTCCTGCTTGGCCCCTCCCTTGCCTTGCAGAAAGATTAGTTGCTTGCAGTTGCTGCTGATCACCATAAGCTTCCATCTCATAAAGCTGCACTTTACTCACCAGCATGTTCTGTGGTGGCCCCGCCCCAAAAGTAGGCAAACTACAAACTTTGAGAGCATACTACAGCAGAACCTCAGATGTCTGTAAGGCTACAGTAGAAGCTTCATGTCTGTAAGGCTAGGTATACTACAGCAGAACCTCAGTTGTCTGTAAGGCTATGTAGGTATACTACAGTGTCTGTAAGGCTACAGTAGAAGCTTCATGTCTGTAAGGCTAGGTATACTATGTACAGTAGAACCTCAGTTGTCTGTAAGGCTATGTAGGTATACTACAGTGTCTGTAAGGCTACAGTAGAAGCTTCATGTCTGTAAGGCTATGTAGGTATACTACAGTGTCTGTAAGGCTACAGTGGAAGCTTCATGTCTGTAAGGCTAGGTATACTATGTACAGTAGAACCTCAGTTGTCTGTAAGGCTATGTAGGTATACTACAGTGTCTGTAAGGCTACAGTAGAAGCTTCATGTCTGTAAGGCTAGGTATACTACAGCAGAACCTCAGTTGTCTGTAAGGCTATGTAGGTATACTACAGTGTCTGTAAGGCTACAGTAGAAGCTTCATGTCTGTAAGGCTAGGTATACTCCAGTAGAACCTCAGTTGTCTGTAAGGCTATGTAGGTATACTACAGTGTCTGTAAGGCTACAGTAGAAGCTTCATGTCTGTAAGGCTAGGTATACTACAGTAGAACCTCAGTTGTCTGTAAGGCTATGTAGGTATACTACAGCAGAACCTCAGATGTCTGTAAGGCTACAGTAGAAGCTTCATGTCTGTAAGGCTGTGTAGGTATACTACAGTGGAACCTAGACTACAGTAAGGGAGGACTGTTGCATTTTTTAATAAAAACAAACAAAAAAACTTGTGGTTACCACTTTATATCTCCATAGATTCTGTAAACTCCATATAGCTCAAAAGATAGGTCTCTCTGTGTGCTCTCTTTTGATACTAAAATATTTTTCATGGGTATAACTATAGCCAAGTTACTGGAGCTAAAGGGAGGGAACCTCAAAACCTGAATGCCCGCATAAATATCTCCAGATTGCCAAGTGCTAGAGAGTTGAAATCAGCACCAGTGGCTAGAGGAAGCCCTACTCTACACAATGAGTGTTTTCATTAGGCGTTAAAACATAAGTATGTGGTCAAGCGTGCGGGTGGAAAGTGAATTCCGTTAAAATGCAATAAAATTCATTTTCCACCCGCACGCTTGACCATGTACTGTTCATCATCAGATCGTCTATCTCAGCACTGGTTGGATTATTGGGTGATGAGAAGAGGAGTCCTGTTCATCATCAGATCGTCTATCTCGGGTAATTCTAGCTCTGAATATCTTACCTGAATCTTCATCTTCAGCTTTCCTTATTATTTTCCTTTTCATGGAAATATCTACACTATCATTGTACCTGCGAGCTAATCTTTAAACAATATCTGGGTTACTACTTGATGCACTTCAAATAGTAGCCCAGGTTACTCTGCGTGGTCTACGCATACACACCTGTGAGTTAGGCTTGGCCAGCTTGCAGTCCTTGATCACCAAGTTGAGGGAGCGCGAGTATTGGACGTCCTTCTGGGAATGGATCTCCGGGGTGTTTGTGCAGTGACGCAACGTCTTCAGCCACTCCTGCAGAAAGAGAGAGAGAGAGAGGAAGAAGCAACAGAGGAAGAATAAAGAAGAGAAGAAAGCAATGGAAGGACATGGAGACGAGCGCACAAATAGACAGACAGACAAGAGAAAGGAGAACAAAAGACACTAAACCTGGGGAACACATGCACACACATACGTACACACATGGGAACACGTGCACACACGTACATACACACATGGGAACACACACACACACACACACATGCCAGGGCTACATTTAGGGGGAGGGTGGGGGGGCTAGCTGATCCTTCCCCCCCCCCCGGGAGATCTTGTATCATTGTAGATAGTTTTAAATATAATGCATGACATTATATACATGTAGGCAGTCAACTTATTACTTAATTAAGAGTTGTTAAGAGTTTAAATAGCTATTCTCCGTGGTTTTTGATTCCATACTTCCAATATTTCTTCAAGGTCATTCTCTGTTAGTTTCTCTGCTGACTCGATGGAGATTTACATTTGATGCGACCGACTACATTCAGCAAGAGAGTTCCGTAAATGAGTTTTAATAGGCTTCATCTTTGAAAAACTTCTCTCAACGGAAGCAGTCGATATGGGAATCGCCAGACTGACAGTGGCCATCTTGTTTAGGTTCGGAAACATTGCAATCAACATATCATTTGTGACCATGTCCTTGAGCTGTGAAGCAGAGCCGTCTGCAGGTCCTTGAGCTGTGAAGCAGAGCTGTCCGCAGGTTTCTTTGCCAAGAGAGAACGAAAGCTTTGCCACTCAGTTTGGACTTCAGAGGATATCATGGCTGATTTCATTGTTTCATCTCCAAGTACTGTTAGGGCAGGTTCGTCTTTGCCATAGTGATCAAGGAGTACGTCGATCGACTCATTCCCATAAGTAGGTAAACTGGCAGATTCAGCACTTGGCACTTTGCGAGGATCAAAGATGGCGAGTGCTGACATAACTTTGTGAGCTGATGAAAATCGGTCTTCCCCTTGAGGTGGCATATGTATAGTTCTGCAACAGAATCCAGAAATGACTTGATTACTGGTGTTGATGGTTTGTCCTGCAGCTTTCTGAATATTGCTAGAAGTTCCAAGACCCAGTTTGCAGCAGGAGGAACAGCATCATCCAGTGATTCGAGGGTAGCATCGACAAGTGTTGAAATCAGAGTCAAATCAAGCTGTTTTGTCTGAAGTGCTTTACTGAGCTTGGCTGTATTTGGTAAGGTGTAGTCCAGCAGAAAAACAGCTGCAATTGTAGAGAACTTAGAAAGAACCTTACTGATTCCCTTCTGGCTCATGGAAATTCCCGTGGTTGCTGTCAAGGGTAGCAACAAGTGCTGCGTAATTGGCCTTCACTGCTTTAAAGCACCGCTCATGGGCCAACCAACGAGTGTCAGAGGGCTTGATGATTTTAATTTCTGGCAGATCAAGAACATGGTCAATATCTTTCAAAAACTGTGCTCTTTTTGGCGAGTAATGGAAATATTTCCACACGTTGTCAAGGTCGTACAGACATGCTTTATTCCAACAGTCCTGCTGGCAGCTTATACAGGCTAACTGCAGCAAGTGGCAGTGCACAAGTATGCATGAGGAGCATGTTTCTTCAGCCTCGCTTGGACACCTGTTTAGAGTCCAGAAAAAGTAGCAGCCGTCAAAACCCATTCCAATGATTTGGAGATACTTGTACTTCAAACACTTCATGAGAGAGGTGAGTAAACACTCTCTGCATCTGCTTCCTTCAATGGGAGAACGTCCAGAAAACACTCGATAGGAACACCATCTTCCTCCCACTGACAGAAAAAGGACAATTCTTCGACAGTTGTAATGTCCGTACATTCGTCAGCCATTAAACTGAACACAGTTCCTTTCTGAAGTTGTTTCAGGAAACCTTCTTCGACCCATTCATCGAGTGCTTCAATGAAGTTGACCACTGCTGCACGAGATGTGTATATTGCATTTTTGGAGGCATTTTCCATGAAAACCTCCAGGCCCTGGGCACCGCACGACACTACCAAATCAACTAACTGAGTAAAGTTAGTAGAATGAGCAATGAGTGAGAAATGAGTGCAGGTACAAGAGATATGATTGATGCCCCTTTTCCCCTCTCTCCTGCATTCCTAGGCTCTGCAGGTGTTGTACGATTGTTCCTTCTTTGTAAGCTTTTGCAGCTAGCAAAACATCCTCACTTGCTTGGATATGGGACTCACTTCTTTCATGTGCTGTCATCTTTTCCATCGCTTCCTTCCAGTTTTTGAAAGGCTTAGTCACTCACACCCCTCCTGTGTGTTGTACTGGTCTCCCTGCTTCCTTGCAAAAACGACAGAAGACACCTTCACTGTCGTCATGATACATCAACCAGCTTAACACCTTTCCCCAGCTCTGAGAAGACTTCCTTTTAGTAACAGAACAGTACTTCTTTGCTTTATCAGTGCACTTCTTCTTGGGGGGGGGGGGGGGGGGGGGGGGGGGGCTCAATGTCTTCATCAGACTCAGAAGAGGATCTGCCTCTACAGCTTTAGCACTGGTGCTAGACTGAGCTTGGGTAGAGGAAGAACTAGCACTCCTGCTCATGACTACTATCACAATCGAACAAGAAAACTGACCCTAAGAAACTTGTGCTACTAGTTATTATACAAGTTGGGTCATGTGAGCACAAGTTGGATCATGTGAGCACAAGTTCGATCATGTGAGCACAAGTTGGATCATGTGAGCACAAGTTGGATCAAGCAAGTGCAAGTTGAATCATGCAAGCAAAAATTTGGACTGCATGAGCACAAGTTGTATCGAGTGAGCACAAGTTGGGTCATGTGAGCACAAGTTGTATCATGTGAGCACAAGTTGTATCATGTGAGCACAAGTTGGGTCATGTGAGCACAAGTTGTATCATGTGAGCACAAGTTGGGTCATGTGAGCACAAGTTGTATCTTGTGAGCACAAGTTGGGTCATGTGAGCACAAGTTGTATCATGTGAGCACAAGTTGGGTCATGTGAGCACAAGTTGTATCATGTGAGCACAAGTTGGGTCATGTGAGCACAAGTTGTATCATGTGAGCACAAGTTGTATCATGTGAGCACAAGTTGGGTCATGTGAGCACAAGTTGTATCATGTGAGCACAAGTTGGGTCATGTGAGCACAAGTTGTATCTTGTGAGCACAAGTTGGGTCATGTGAGCACAAGTTGTATCATGTGAGCACAAGTTGGGTCATGTGAGCACAAGTTGTATCATGTGAGCACAAGTTGGGTCATGTGAGCACAAGTTGTATCATGTGAGCATAAGTTGGGTCATGTGAGCATAAATTGGGTCATATGAGCACAAGTTGGGTCATGTGCGCACAAGTTGTATCATGTGAGCACAAGTTGGGTCATGTGAGCACAAGTTGTATCATGTGAGCACAAGTTGGGTCATGTGAGCACAAGTTGTATCATGTGAGCACAAGTTGTATCATGTGAGCACAAGTTGTATCATGTGAGCATAAGTTGGGTCATGTGAGCATAAATTGGGTCATGTGAGCACAAGTTGGGGCATGAAGTACCTCAATGCGATCACTACACGTGAGGTAGTAGAAGTGGATCTCGTTCAAATATTTCAACACCACCACCACGACGTTACTAGAGAGGACAGGGGTGGAGAAAATGGAGAATGGAAAATGGAAAGAGGAGAAAGAAAATGGCTTTAATATTACGGAACAAGATTGCACATTTCTTGGTCAGTCCACAAATAATGACAACATAAACAGCCCTCGTCAGAGAGAGAGGAGAAAGAGAGATATCTTCGGAATACAATCCCACAAATAGGTACAATGAAGAACAGCAGAGTGTATGCTAGTCCCCTTCCCCCCACCAGTGAATCCTTTTACCTGCGAATATTTAACCCTTAGAAAATACCACCTCGACAAGGCATGCATAAAGTTCTTCACATCTATCGAGTGTGTGTTCTAGAGATGTACATACTCACGGGCCAAACAGACTGGGGTGCACTTCATACACCTTGCACTGCCTCAGATCCAGCAGACCCTTCGCTCGGAGCTTCTACATGTGATTAGAAACAAAGGGGACGGGGGGGGGGGGGGGGGAGAAAATTCACTGGGGGGTTGGAACCTTATATACCAAATACGCAAATTAGCAACCGGATCAGCCAATGTCCGGCCAATGTACCAGAACCACTGAGCAAGACAGCTGATGGTCCGCCAGACAGACTGACCAATGTTTGTGGTTGAAGCTAATCTCTACCACCATGGGGAGCGTGTCGGTATACTACCTTTTGTTCACATTTTGGTGTAGTAATCTAACGCTAGCTACCTAGCTGTTTGATGCTTAGCTAACGAGCGTAAGTTGTTTCAGTTTTTCTTCGCAAGTTGTTAGCGCTCCGAGTAGTGATATCTCAGCCCCAAAGCCTAAGGGGAGGAAAGTATCACAAGCTGGGACCATGTCTGAGTTTTCAACTGGTACTGTATGTAGCGTACAATACTTTCTTCCTCTTAGCCGAGATATCAGTTCTCCGAGCCATAGCAGGGCTAACAACTTGCAAAGAAAAACTGAAACAACTTGCGCTTGATAGCTATGCAACAAGCTACAGGTAAATTAAATAAATTCCTTATTTAGAATCGTCGCGCACTATCCTAAAATTTTTTATTATTTTTTAATTTTTTATTATTATTTTTTTTTTAATTTAAAAAAAAAAATTTTTTTTAATATTATTATTTTTTTTTACAGTGAATACATACATAGTAAATTCCAGGAATCGGGGAAAATAAATGACCAACAGCGAATAAAATGCAGAAAACAGGAGGATTTTCTTTTCTTTAATTTCCCACAAGAAGATGCTTGGTTGCGGTCTTCTGAGAATCGGTGGAGTAGTCCTCAATATCTGAGAATCGATTGGAGCAGCTATAGACATCGAAACAGTTACCGAAAGATCGATCGGACTAGCTCTCGACATTGGCACAGCTGAACGAATGTTCAGTTATCGCCTCTGCCGACCGTGAGACTGAACCAGCTCTTGGAAATGCTACAGATGGAGAACAGCGTGACTGAAGTGGCCTCGTTATGGCCTCAGCTCACTGGGTGCTCGACTGCGGTATAGTAGCTCCTGACATCACCATAGTTGACCGTCACTCGAGCGCAGTATCCACAGTTGACTGACGGTCAATGCAGTAGCTCTCTACATCACCACAGCTGACCTGCTGCTCGAATGCTGCGGCTGTGGACAGGAATAGCAGCAATGAAGCCCCCCCCCCCCCCCCCAAGGAAAATAACTTCATAAAAAAAAAATTGATTAGAATTTAAACGAATGCTGTTAAAATGAATTTCACAGAAGGTCCACGCACTCTGTGGATTCTGCACGGAGATCCAACGCAATGGAAATGTAAAGTTTATTTTGGTCTCTACTAATAGGTAGCTAGCGCTTGATGACTGCACCATAAAAGGGAATGAATATTTGTCCGAGCAATCTAGAATAGTAGTGGCCTATCAAAATTGCAATTGGTATGACAAATGTCCCGCCATCTTTTTCCTGTTAATTTGTGTGCAGTTAGGTGGCCAAAAACTTAGAACTTTGATAGCTGATTCCAGGGCCATACATGTCCAATATGGCCACTACCATTCCTAGGACATCCCAGAACAAGGGACACGTCGGACCTCCACGGATCCTGGAATCAGTGCTAAAGTTGGAGCTTGGGGTCGTCTTTCTGGCCAAGTACAAAACATGGTGAGGTACTGAGCAATTTTTTTTTAACTTTCTTTACTCATGCTTGCTACTCATGCTATTATTTTAGCTGATTATGACGCCAGGTGAGGGTGACCAATAGGATTGTGGTGCTAACATTCCGCACCTGGCATAGGAAAATCTGTCTCTGGCCACCAGACTTTACACCTGGATCACAAGAGTAGGATAGGGGTGTGTCTAGGGTTACGAACATTCTAGGCTCAGGATTAATGATGTCCGAGTTTGCGTCTGCAGGCGTTTCAGGGGGGACTAACCATTTTTGTAGTTGAATTTTTTTAACTTGTGGTTACAACTTTATAGCTCCATAGATTCTGTAAACTTCATGGTATGGACTTGATATATAGCTCAAAAGATAGTCCTCTCTGGGTGCTCTCTTTTGATACTAAAATATTTTTCATAGGTATAACTATAGCCAAGTTACTGGAGCTAAAGTGGAGGGAACCTAAAAAACCTGAATGCCCGCATAAATATCTCCAGATTGCCAAGTGCTAGAGAGTTGAGAACCAGCCTTAATTAAGGCTTCCTCTAGCCACTGGTGCTAATGTCAACTCTCTAGCACTTGGCAATCTGGAGATATTTATGCGGCAAAATCAGGCATTCAGGTTTTTTAGGTTCCCCCCACTTTAGCTCCAGTAACTTGGCTATAGTTATACCTATGAAAAATATTTTAGTATCAAAAGAGAGCACCCAGAGAGGCCTATCTTTTGAGCTATATATCAAGTCCATACCATGAAGTTTACAGAATCTATGGAGCTATAAAGTGGTAACCACTAGTTAAAAAAATATATATATATATATGGTATAGTCCTCCCCCTTAAAATGGTTATGTCCCCCCTTCAGCTGATACAGCCTGAGAAATGGGAGAATGGCTCAGTCTTGCTCGTAAATGTATCATCCCAAATTCATGATATAATTAGTAAACCAATTAGTAAACCATGTCCATAGGCAGATATTTTATTCCTAAACTAACTAGATTTATGCCTCCAAATTTCCTATCAAAAAGTAATGGAGTCAGCTCAGCAATTAAAAAGGAAGACAGCTCAGCAATTAAAAGGATGGGAGTCAGCTCAGCAATTAAAAGGAAGGGAGTCAGCTCGGCAATTAAAAGGAAGGGAGTCAGCTCGGCAATTAAAAGGAAGGGAGTCAGCTCAGCAATTAGGAGGCAGCTCAGCAATTAAAGGGAGCAATTAGGACGCGGGAAGACAGCTCAGCAATTAAAAGGAAGGGAGCCAGCTCAGCAATTAAAAGGAAGGAAGACAGCTCATTTAAAGGAAGGGAGACAGCTTAGCAATTAAAAGGAAGGAAGACAGCTCAGCAATTAAAAGGAAGGGAGACAGCTCAGCAATTAAAAGGAAGGAAGACAGCTCAGAAATTAAAAGGAAGGGAGAGAGCTCAGCAATTAAAAGGAAGGGAGACAGCTCAGCAATTAAAAGGAAGGGAGACAGCTCAGCAATTAAAAGGAAGGGAGACAGCTCAGCAATTAAAAGGAAGGGAGACAGCTCAGCAATTAAAAGGAAGGGAGAGAGCTCAGCAATTAAAAGGAAGGGAGTCTGCTCAGCAATTAAAAGGAAGGAAGACAGCTCAGAAATTAAAAGGAAGGGAGAGAGCTCAGCAATTAAAAGGAAGGGAGTCTGCTCAGCAATTAAAAGGAAGGGAGTCAGCTCAGCAATTAGGAGGCCAGCTCCGCAATTAAAAGGAAGGGAGACAGCTCAGCAATTAAAAGGAAGGGAGACAGCTCAGCAATTAAAAGGGAGACAGCTCAGGAATTAAAAGGAAGGGAGACAGCTTAGCAATTAAAAGGGAGTCAGCTCAGCAATTAGGAGGCAGCTCAGCAATTAAAGGGAGCAATTAGGACGCAGCTCAAGGAAGGAAGACAGCTCAGCAATTAAAAGGAAGGGAGACAGCTTAGCAATTAAAAGGCAGGAAGACAGCTCAGGAATTAAAAGGAAGGGAGACAGCTCAGCAATTAAAAGGGAGTCAGCTCAGCAATTAGGAGGCAGCTCAGCAATTAAAGGGAGCAATTAGGACGCAGCTCAAGGAAGGAAGACAGCTCAGCAATTAAAAGGAAGGGAGACAGCTTAGCAATTAAAAGGCAGGAAGACAGCTCAGCAATTAAAAGGAAGGGAGTCAGCTCAGCAATTAAAAGGGAGTCAGCTCAGCAATTAGGAGGCAGCTCAGCAATTAAAGGGAGCAATTAGGACGCAGCTCAAGGAAGGAAGACAGCTCAGCAATTAAAAGGAAGGGAGACAGCTTAGCAATTAAAAGGCAGGAAGACAGCTCAGCAATTAAAAGGAAGGGAGTCAGCTCAGCAATTAAAAGGGAGTCAGCTCAGCAATTAGGAGGCAGCTCAGCAATTAAAGGGAGCAATTAGGACGCAGCTCAAGGAAGGAAGACAGCTCAGCAATTAAAAGGAAGGGAGTCAGCTCAGCAATTAAAAGGAAGGGAGTCAGCTCAGCAATTAAAAGGAAGGGAGACAGCTCAGCAATTAAAAGGAAGGGAGACAGCTCAGCAATTAAAAGGAAGGGAGACAGCTTAGCAATTAAAAGGAAGGAAGACAGCTCAGCAATTAAAAGGAAGGGAGACAGCTCAGCAATTAAAAAGGAAGACAGCTCAGAAATTAAAAGGAAGGGAGAGAGCTCAGCAATTAAAAGGAAGTGAGTCTGCTCAGCAATTAAAAGGAAGGGAGTCAGCTCAGCAATTAGGAGGCCAGCTCTGCAATTAAAAGGAAGACAGCTCAGCAATTAAAAGGAAGGGAGACAGCTCAGTCAGCAATTAAAAGGAAGGGAGACAGCTCAGCAATTAAAAGGAAGGGAGACAGCTCAGCAATTAAAAGGAAGGGAGACAGCTCAGCAATTAAACGGAAGGGAGACAGCTCAGCAATTAAAAGGAAGGGAGACAGCTCAGCCATTAAAGGAGACAGCTCAGCAATTAAACGGAAGGGAGACAGCTTAGCAATTAAAAGGAAGGAAGACAGCTCAGCAATTAAAAGGAAGGGAGCCAGCTCAGCAATTAAAAAGGAAGACAGCTCAGCAATTAAAAGGAAGGGAGTCTGCTCAGCAATTAAAAGGAAGGAAGACAGCTCAGAAATTAAAAGGAAGGGAGAGAGCTCAGCAATTAAAAGGAAGGGAGTCTGCTCAGCAATTAAAAGGACGGGAGTCAGCTCAGCAATTAGGAGGCCAGCTCCGCAATTAAAAGGAAGACAGCTCAGCAATTAAAAGGAAGGGAGACAGCTCAGCAATTAAAAGGAAGGGAGACAGCTCAGCAATTAAAAGGAAGGAAGACAGCTCAGCAATTAAAAGGAAGACAGCTCAGCAATTAAAAGGAAGGGAGTCAGCTCAGCAATAAAAAGGAAGGGAGACAGCTCAGCAATTAAAAGGAAGGGAGACAGCTCAGCAATTAAAAGGAAGGGAGTCAGCTCAGCAATTAAAAGGAAGGGAGACAGCTCAGCAATTAAAAGGAAGACAGCTCAGCAATTAAAAGGAAGGGAGTCAGCTCAGCAATTAAAAGGAAGGGAGTTAGCTCAGCAATTAAAAGGAAGGGAGTCAGCTCAGCAATTAAAAGGAAGGGAGACAGCTCAGCAATTAAAAGGAAGGGAGTCAGCTCAGCAATTAAAAGGAAGGGAGTCAGCTCAGCAATTAAAAGGAAGGGAGACAGCTCAGCAATTAAAAGGAAGGAAGACAGCTCAGCAATTAAAAGGAAGGGAGACAGCTCAGCAATTAAAAGGAAGGGAGACAGCTCAGCAATTAAAAGGAAGTGAGACAGCTCAGCAATTAAAAGGAAGGGAGACAGCTCAGCAATTAAAAGGAAGGGAGACAGCTCAGCAATTAAAAGGAAGGGAGACAGCTCAGCAATTAAAAGGAAGGGAGACAGCTCAGCAATTAAAAGGAAGGGAGACAGCTCAGCAATTAAAATGAAGGGAGACAGCTCAGCAATTAAAAGGAAGGAAGACAGCTCAGCAATTAAAAGGAAGGAAGACAGCTCAGCAATTAAAAGGAAGGGAGACAGCTCAGCAATTAAAAGGAAGGAAGACAGCTCAGCAATTAAAAGGAAGGGAGACAGCTCAGCAATTAAAAGGAAGGGAGACAGCTCAGCAATTAAAAGGAAGGGAGACAGCTCAGCAATTAAAAGGAAGGG
Organism: Cladorhizidae sp. MBARI D1340-BT2; assembly: GCA_028752905.1. Classification (NCBI taxonomy): domain Eukaryota; kingdom Metazoa; phylum Porifera; class Demospongiae; order Poecilosclerida; family Cladorhizidae; species Cladorhizidae sp. MBARI D1340-BT2. The sequence goes on from JAQNBH010000009.1 coordinate 10,153,335, forward strand.
AGACAGCTCAGCAATTAAAAGGAAGGAAGACAGCTCAGCAATTAAAAGGAAGGGAGACAGCTCAGCAATTAAAAGGAAGGGAGGCAGCTCAGCAATTAAAAGGAAGGAAGACAGCTCAGCAATTAAAAGGAAGGGAGTCAGCTCAGCAATTAAAAGGAAGGGAGACAGCTCAGCAATTAAAAGGAAGGGAGTTAGCTCAGCAATTAAAAGGAAGGGAGACAGCTCAGCAATTAAAAGGAAGGAAGACAGCTCAGCAATTAAAAGGAAGGGAGACAGCTCAGCAATGAAAAGGAAGGGAGACAGCTCAGCAATTAAAAGGAAGGAAGACAGCTCAGCAATTAAAAGGAAGGGAGACAGCTCAGCAATGAAAAGGAATGGAGACAGCTCAGCAATTAAAAGGGTGGGAGACAGCTCAGCAATTAAAAGGAAGGGAGACAGCTCAGCAATGAAAAGGAAGGGAGACAGCTCAGCAATTAAAAGGGTGGGAGACAGCTGAGTAATTAAAAGGGAGTCAGCTCAGCAACTCAATGCTGTCTGGATTATCATATATGATGATTTAGCAGCTTATTCACAGGGAATGTAGAAACTGGTTGATTATTATCAGCTGACATCAAATACGTCTTGCATTTTTTTTTTAATGCTGAGATACTTGTCTTCATCGGGGCAAATCCATCTTTCAGCTAAAGGTCAGTGCTTCAATGGAGATGTAGGGCTGGAGCTACCTAATTGCTGGGCTTGGCTATCAAGACCATGCACATGAGACCACACCCATCATCATCTGTTTGATGTGTTGCTATGCTTACTCACTTTGCTATTCAGACAGGGTCATGATCATGTGCATTTGTTGTGTGAAACAAGTACCAGTGAGTGTGGATGTGTTGCCAGCGAGTGTAGATATGTTGACAGTGAGTGTGGATGTGCTGCCAGCGAGGGTGGATATGTTGCCAGTGAGTGTGGATGCATTGCCAGTGAGTGTGGATACATTGCCAGCGAGTGTGGATGTGTTGCCAGTGAGTGTGGATGCGTTACCAGCGAGTGTGGATGCATTGTCAGCGAGCGTGTTGTCAGCGAGTGTGGATGTGTTGCCAGTGAGTGTGGATGTGTTACCAGCGAGTGTGGATGCATTGTCAGCGAGCGTGTTGCCAGCAAGTGTGGATGCGCTGTCAGCAAGTGTGTTGCCAGCGAGTGTGGATGTGTTGCCAGCGAGTGTGGATGTGTTGCCAGCGAATGTGGATGCATTGTCAGCGAGTGTGGATGTGTTGCCAGCGAGTGTGGATGCATTGCCAGTGAGTGTGTTGCCAGCGAGTGTGGATACGTTGCCAGTGAGTGTGTTGCCAGCGAGTGTGGATATGCTGCCAGTGAGTGTGGATGTGCTGCATGTGTTTTTAATTTGCTAATGAAGACCGAAGTATTTCGGCTGAAATGTTGACACCAAAAAAAACAAAAATGGCCGATTGTACGATAACCCTCTAAGCACAGAATCTGTTCGTTTTCTCTGCGAGACGACCTGTAAATAAGTTTTTTAAAAAGTTGAGTCACAACCCGCCATCATGGACTGTCTCTTCCAAGCCCTTGCTACTGCTTCTGGAAGCTTTTCTGCCGAGCAAGGATGAACAACAGGGAATCACTCTGAACCCCTTCACATGAGGAAAAAACACTCCTGGACGAGCGTGTTTGTTGAAGATTTGATACAGTGTGACCTTGCTATGTGTAGCTTTTGCTTGCTTGCCTCAATGAAGCTGATTCTTATACCAAACTAGCTACTTACATTTTAATAATGTCAAAAGTTTGAAATGATCATTCCTGGAATAAGTAATACCTACGGTTACAAAATAAATACACAAAACTTAAATTGCGATGGTGCTACACCAAGATCTTGACATAGGAAGATCTTGATTGAAGTTAACTACAGGAAGATCTTGATTGAAGTTAACTACAGGAAGATCTTGATTGAAGTTAAATACAGGAAGATCTTGATTGAAGTTAATTACAGGAAGATCTTGATTGAAGTTCACTACAGGAAGATCTTGATTGAAGTTAACTACAGGAAGATCTTGATTGAAGTTAACTACATGAAGATCTTGATTGAAGTTAACTACAGGAAGATCTTGATTGAAGTTAATTGCAGGAAGATCTTGATTGAAGTTAACTACAGGAAGATCTTGATTGAAGTTAACTACAGGAAGATCTTGATTGAAGTTAACTACATGAAGATCTTGATTGAAGTTAACTATAGGAAGATCTTGATTGAAGTTAAATACAGGAAGATCTTGATTGAAGTTAATTACAGGAAGATCTTGATTGAAGTTCACTACAGGAAGATCTTGATTGAAGTTAACTACAGGAAGATCTTGATTGAAGTTAACTACATGAAGATCTTGATTGAAGTTAACTACAGGAAGATCTTGATTGAAGTTAATTGCAGGAAGATCTTGATTGAAGTTAACTACAGGAAGATCTTGATTGAAGTTAACTACATGAAGATCTTGATTGAAGTTAACTACAGGAAGATCTTGATTGAAGTTAACTACAGGAAGATCTTGATTGAAGTTAACTACAGGAAGATCTTGATTGAAGTTAACTACAGGAAGACTTTGATTGAAGTTAACTACAGGAAGATCTTGATTGAAGTTAACTACAGGAAGATCTTGCTTGAAGTTAACTACAGGAAGATCTTGATTGAAGTTAACTACAGGAAGATCTTGATTGAAGTAAACTACAGGAAGATCTTGATTGAAGTTAACTATAGGAAGACTTTGATTGAAGTTAACTACAGGAAGATCTTGATTGAAGTTAACTACAGGAAGATCTTGATTGAAGTTAACTACAGGAAGATCTTGATTGAAGTTAACTACAGGAAGATCTTGATTGAAGTTAACTTCAGGAAGAACTTGATAGAGCAAGTGTAAATTACACCAAGAGTTTGATATAGTGCACCTAATTAGAGTTGGTGTTAACTATGCCAAGAATTTGATAGAACACACTTAATTAGAATTGGGCTAACTCTACCAAGAACTTGATAGAGCACACCTAATTGGAGTTAGTATCTAAATAAGAACATCTGACATGCTACCTGGTTTGCTCAGCCACGTCAGACTTACCGACTCCTGCTCAAAGAAGAGAAGCTTCCTTGCCTTGCACTTGATGACAAAATAGAACTCCTTCCACTTGCCATACACTGGACTCTTCTTTCCTGTGTCATGTGTGACGTGTGTGGGATGTGTAGTGTGTGAGAGGTGTGGTATGTGTGTAAGGTGGAGTGTGTGAGGTGAGGTGTGTATATGGTGGGCTAGGGCTAGGGTATATGAATGTAAGACGCAGTGTGTGTGAGGTTAGATGTGTGTGTGTTTTCCCTGGCACGCAGCTGCACACAGTGTGGGTGTGTATTGTGTATGTATGTGAGTATGTGTGTAGACTGCATAACACTTTCACTTTTACTAGTGTATTATATAAACATGTACTCTGCACCCTCACATACACCACCCTCACATACACCACCCTCACATACACCGTATCTGCACCCCCCACATACACCACCCTCACATACACCGTATCTGCACCCCCCCACATACACCACCCTCACATACACCACCCTCACATACACCATATCTGCACCCCCCCACATACACCACCCTCACATACACCACCCTCACATACACCGTGTCTGCACCCCCCCACATACACCACCCTCACATACACCACCCTCACATACACTGTATCTGCACCCCCCCACATACACCACCCTCACATACACCACCCTCACATACACCGTGTCTGCACCCCCCCACATACACCACCCTCACATACACCACCCTCACATACACTGTGTCTGCACCCCCCCCACATACACCACCCTCACATACACCATGTCTGCACCACCCCCACATACACCACCCTCACATACACCATGTCTGCACCACCCCCACATACACCACCCTCACATACACCATGTCTGCACCACCCCCACATACACCACCCTCACATAGACCGTGTCTGCACCACCCCCACATACACCACCCTCACATACACCGTATCTGCACCCCCCCACATACACCACCCTCACATACACCACCCTCACATACACCGTGTCTGCACCCCCCCACATACACCACCCTCACATACACCACCCTCACATACACTGTGTCTGCACCCCCCCACATACACCACCCTCACATACACCATGTCTGCACCACCCCCACATAGACTGTGTGTGCACCACCCTCACATACACCACCCTCACATACACCCTATCTGCACCACCCTCACATACACCACCCTCACATACACCGTGTGTGCACCACCCTCACATACACCACCCTCACATACACCGTATCTGCACCACCCCCACATACACCACCCTCACATACACCATGTCTGCACCACCCCCACATACACCACCCTCACATACACCGTATCTGCACCACCCCCACATACACTGTGTCTGCACCACCCTCACATACACCGTGTGTACACCACCCTCACATACACCACCCTCACATACACCGTGTGTACACCACCCCCACATACACCACCCTCACATACACCGTGTCTGCACCACCCCCACATACACCACCCTCACATATACCATGTCTGCACCACCCTCACATACACCACCCTCACATACACCACCCTCACATACACTGTGTCTGCACCACCCTCACATACACCGTGTCTGCACCACCCTCACATACACCGTGTCTGCACCACCCCCACATACACCACCCTCACATATACCATGTCTGCACCACCCTCACATACACCACCCTCACATACACTGTGTCTGCACCACCCTCACATACACCGTGTCTGTACCACCCTCACATACACCGTGTCTGTACCACCACCACATCCCTCCCCTCCCTTCTTCCCTCATGTCGCTTCATTCCACATCCTCCAAACCTTTTTTAAGTGATAAAGTTCCCACGAGGTCTCCAGGCATTTCTAGTCGATTGATCTCTGCACTTTCCGGTCGAGGTCTTTTATCGCCTGTAGGGAGGCTTTCCACTATTGGAGAAGGCCTTTGAGATGTTCGAGAAGTCATCACCTTGGGCTCCTACAGAGTGTGTGTGGGTGGGTGCAAAAAGGTGGGGTGAGTATTTTGTGGGAGGGGAAGGTCGAGTATGAAAGGAAGGAAGGGATGAATAATCAAAGGGGGAGGGATAAGTATGAAGGGAAAGGTGAGTATGAAAGGGAGTATGAAGAGGGAGGAGTCGGTATGAAAGGAAGGGAGTTATGAGTATGAAGGGGTGAGGGGTGAGTATGAAGGGGGTGAGGGATGAGTATGAAGGGTGAGGGGTGAGTATGAAGGGGTGAGGGATGAGTATGAAGGGGTGAGGGATGAGTATTAAGGGGTGAGTATGAAGGGGTGAGGGATGAGTATGAAGGGGGTGAGGGATGAGTATGAAGGGGTGAGGGATGAGTATGAAGGGGTGAGGGATGAGTATGAAGGGGTGAGGGGTGAGTATGAAGGGGTGAGGGATGAGTATGAAGGGGTGAGGGATGAGTATGAAGGGGGTGAGGGATGAGTATGAAGGGGTGAGGGATGAGTATGAAGGGGTGAGGGATGAGTATGATGGGGTGAGTATGAAGGGGTGAGGGATGAGTATGAAGGGGTGATGGGATGAGTATGAAGGGGTGAGGGATGAGTATGAAGGGGTGAGGGATGAGTATGAAGGGGGTGAGGGATGAGTATGAAGGGGTGAGGGATGAGTATGAAGGGGTGAGGGATGAGTATGAAGGGGCGAGGGATGAGTATGAAGGGGTGAGGGATGAGTATGAAGGGGTGAGGGATGAGTATGAAGGGGTGAGGGATGAGTATGAAGGGGTGAGGGATGAGTATGAAGGGGTGAGGGATGAGTATGAAGGGGTGAGGGATGAGTATGAAGGGGTGAGGGATGAGTATGAAGGGGTGAGGGGTGTATGAAGGAGGAAGATGAAGGGGTGAGGTGTGCGTATGAAAGGAGAGGGGATATGGAGAGAAAGACGTTGAGCCCCTCAGCACACACTGTAATGCAGCAACTCATACATGTAACTGCAACAGCTCTGCATGGCCAATTACTGCCATGAGTGTTGTCGGCCTGCAGTTCTGTTTGAACTGATCTTGTGGCTTGGAAAGATCTCTGCATTTGTAATTGGCAGCCAATTCAACATCTTAGTACTCAAAACTTAATTAGGCCGAGCCAAAACAAGAGCTGCAAACCACGAGTCAAGTAAAGATGTTTGTTCTCTAGGAGACAACAAAGGATAGGAGTGGTCCTTAGGCACGCTCTTTGTCAGGTGAGTATCATGCACAAGGAACATGTTTATGGTCCCATCGGAACATGCACTCACTGCCTCATAAGAACACGCCCTCACTGCCTCATCTAAGAACACGCCCTCACTGCCTCATCTAAGAACACGCCCTCACTGCCTCATCTAAGAACACGCCCTCACTGCCTCATCTAAGAACACGCCCACACTGCCTCATCTTAAGAACACGCCCTCACTGCCTCATCTAAGAACACGCCCTCACTGCCCCATCTAAGAACACGCCCTCACTGCCTCATCTAAGAACACGCCCTCACTGCCTCATCTAGGAACACGCCCTCACTGCCTCATCTAAGAACACACCCTCACTGCCTCATAAGAACACGCCCCCACTGCCTCATCTAAGAACACACTCACACTGCCTCATCTAAGAACACGCCCTCACTGCCTCATAAGAACACGCCCTCACTGCCTCATCTAAGAACACGCCCTCACTGCCTCATCTAAGAACACACCCTCACTGCCTCATAAGAACACGCCCCCACTGCCTCATCTAAGAACACACTCACACTGCCTCATCTAAGAACACGCCCTCACTGCCTCATAAGAACACGCCCTCACTGCCTCATCTAAGAACACGCCCTCACTGCCTCATCTAAGAACACGCCCTCACTGCCTCATCTAAGAACACACCCTCACTGCCTCATCTAAGAACACACCCTCACTGCCACATCTAAGAACACACCCCCACTGCCTCATCTAAGATCTGGATCTTTAGTATCAAGCGAGAACACGCAGAGACCTCTCTTTTGAGCTATATATCATGTGGATACAGTCTAAGAACACGCCCTCACTGCCTCATCTAAGAACACGCCCTCACTGCCTCATCTAAGAACACGCCCTCACTGCCTCATCTAAGAACACGCCCTCACTGCCTCATCTAAGAACACGCCCTCACTGCCTCATCTAAGAACACACCCTCACTGCCTCATCTAAGAACACACCCTCACTGCCTCATCTAAGAACACGCCCTCACTGCCTCATCTAAGAACACACCCTCACTGCCTCATCTAAGAACACGCCCTCACTGCCTCATCTAAGAACACACTCACACTGCCTCATCTAAGAACACGCCCTCACTGCCTCATCTAAGAACATGTCTTCACTGCCTCATAAGAACACGCCCTCACTGCCTCATCTAAGAACATGTCTTCACTGCCTCATAAGAACACACCCTCACTGCCTCATCTAAGAACACACCCCCACTGCCTCATCTAAGATCTGGATCTTTAGTATCAAGCGAGAACACGCAGAGACCTCTCTTTTGAGCTATATATCATGTGGATACAGTCTAAGAACACACCCTCACTTCCTCATCTAGGAACATGCCCTCACTGCCTCATCTAAGAACACGCCCTCACTGCCTCATCTAAGAACACACCCTCACTGCCTCATCTAAGAACACGCCCTCACTGCCTCATAAGAACACACCCTCACTGCCCCATCTAAGAACACGCCCTCACTGCCTCATCTAAGAACACGCCCACACTGCCTCATCTAAGAACATGCCCTCACTGCCTCATCTAAGAACACACCCTCACTGCCTCATCTAAGAACACACCCTCACTGCCTCATCTAAGAACACGCCCTCACTGCCTCATCTAAGAACACGCCCTCACTGCCTCATCTAAGAACACGCCCTCACTGCCTCATCTTAAGAACACGCCCTCACTGCCTCATCTAAGAACACGCCCTCACTGCCTCATCTAAGAACACGCCCTCACTGCCTCATCTAAGAACACGCCCTCACTGCCTCATCTAAGAACACGCCCTCACTGCCTCATCTAAGAACACGCCCTCACTGCCTCATCTAAGAACACGCCCTCACTGCCTCATCTAAGAACACGCCCTCACTGCCTCATCTAAGAACACGCCCTCACTGCCCCATCTAAGAACACGCCCTCACTGCCTCATCTAAGAACACGCCCTCACTGCCTCATCTAAGAACACGCCCTCACTGCCTCATCTAAGAACACGCCCTCACTGCCTCATCTAGGAACATGCCCTCACTGCCTCATCTAAGAACACGCCCTCACTTCCTCATCTAAGAACACGCCCTCACTGCCTCATCTAAGAACACACCCTCACTGCCTCATCTAAGAACACGCCCTCACCACCTCATCTAAGAACACACCCTCACTGCCTCATCTAAGAACACGCCCTCACTGCCTCATCTAAGAACACACCCTCACTGCCTCATCTAAGAACACGCCCTCACTGCCTCATAAGAACACACCCTCACTGCCCCATCTAAGAACATGCCCTCACTGCCTCATCTAAGAACACACCCTCACTGCCTCATCTAAGAACACACCCTCACTGCCTCATCTAAGAACACGCCCTCACTGCCTCATCTAAGAACACGCCCTCACTGCCTCATCTAAGAACACGCCCTCACTGCCTCATCTAAGAACACGCCCTCACTGCCTCATCTAATAACACACCCTCACTGCCTCATCTAAGAACACGCCCTCACTGCCTCATCTAAGAACACACCCTCACTGCCTCATCTAAGAACACACCCTCACTGCCGCCACAGCTATGCAAGAACATGCCCACACTGCCTCATCTAAGAACACGCCCTTTATATTAAAAAAGAGCCTCTAAAGCGGACTCTTATTTACACTTGTGTTTTGTGGCAACTTCGCATAAATGGTCACAAGACAGAAGCTCTCTTTGGCAAGCCATGGTTTGTATTTCTTCCAGTCAGTCATTGAAATACCGAGATCTCTGAGAGGAGAGGGCTTGCTGCTAGAAGAGTGTGAGAGGTTTCCTAAGGAACTACACAGACAAAGAATGCTGTTCCGACAGTCCCACTGCAAATGTGATCAGCCATCACAATGCCAACACAAGCAATACTAGAGACGGCTGTATTCTCCTCTGTGTACAACTAATCATCATCGTTGGGTCATTTGCTTGCAAGGATAAAAGAATGCTATTGTTCTTGCTGGCCTCCGAGATGCTTAGCACATAACTACAGCTGCTAGAAATGTTTGTGCACTATTGAATGCTCATAAACTGTCTCACGAGCTAGCAATTTTGAGAAAAGAGGAGGATAGCTTGCGAGATTAGCAAGTAGACTAACATACACAGCTTGCTCAAATATTTGTCACAATGAGCAATAGCTAAGCTGGATACTTGCTCACAAAGCCAAGTAGCTATTAGCTATACACAAGCTTAGTCACTACTAACCATCAGAAAACGCTCGATCCGATCAGTGACCGTGCACTGTCTGCTCTGATCATGATGGCAGGGGTGAGCCACCTCGTAGACATTCATGTGAATTTTACCTGTACCCAAAACCACCTCCTCTTAACGGTCCAAGGGAAAGGTGTTCCGGAACGCATTCGACAAATTGCAGAGTGGAAGGGAGGGAGACAGAGAGAGGAAGAGAAGGAGGGGGGTGAGGATAGGATGGAAGAGAGGAAAGGCTACTCGAGTCCTCTTTCCACCTCATTAGCACTTTCATTTCACACTTCACAAGATGCAGCTGGCCCTGAAATACATTCTTCTCTAAAATGCTGCACTTTCAGGACAGTGAGAATCCTCCTAAATAGCCACAGGCATTTCACTGCCCCTCCCTCAGTGAGAGTCCTGAGGAAGACAACTCCCTGTAATGGCAGCCAGAGAACTGTGGTACACTCACCACGAGAGAAATCTTACCCCGGCCACCCCTGCTGCTCCCGACTTGTTGCTCCATTGTTGAGTGAAGCAACACATGAGGGTCGACAGCCAACAAGAACATTAGCGTCTGCGTCCATCTGGCGATTGGGAGTGGCCTCCAACATAATTGAACTATCTGCAAATTAACCTATGTCGCCACAGGTGCTAAATATTTACTGTTACCAAAAGAAGGACTATAACCTAGCCCCAGTTAGCCCTAGCCCCAGTTAGCCCTAGCCACAGTTAGCCCTAGTCACAGTTAGCCCTAGCCCCTAGCCCCAGTTAGCCCTAGTCACAGTTAGACCCAGCCACAGTTAGCCCTAGCCACAGTTAGCCCTAGCCCTAGTCACACCCATACAACCACTGCCATAGCCCCAGTCCAGCCTAGCCACACCCATCTAGCCCTAGCTCTAGCCCTAGCTCTAACCCCAGCATAGCCCTAGCTGAGAGAGGGTGCATAATGCTCTTCAGCATGTGTACACGGAATGAGGTCAGTTATTTAATAATTCATAACTCAGAAATTTCTCTGTACCCCTCTCGACCAGGAGGGAAGTGGCTCTCAGGGTGTAGTGTAAGCCGGCAGCTAAAAACCATATGGGATTGTCATACCTGCCGCTAGAAACTCCTCTGATTTTGTAGTTGTGCCATGGAGAGAGAAAAAGAGAGCATGCATCATGCAAACAGCTCCATATCTTAATAGTATGTGCACTGCTAGGCCTCTCTTCACCACCATGCAAAGAGAAAGAGAGAGGGAGAAGGGTGACACATGGAGAGGCAGACAGAGTGAGGAAGGCAGGAGAGGAGGGACAGAGAGGGAGGGGGAGAGAAGGAAGATGGAGAGAGGGGGGAAGAAGAGAAGAATGAATTACTAAAGATGAAAGAGATTATGAAGACAAAAAAAAAAGGAAAAGAAAATGAAAGCAAAATCTAAAGAGATGCAGAGATGACAAAGAGGGGAGGAGCAGGTCCAGTGTGCCTATCTCATAGTCTATAGCACATAGAAACCATGGAGGTTACTACAGCCTAAGGATATTAAGCATGTATTTACTGATGTCATGACTCAGGTCAAATGGAGTCCACACATAAGTACCTTCTAACCTAGACTCAGGTCAAATGGAGTCCACACAACCTTCTACCCTAGACTCATGTCAAATGGAGTCCAATGTATGTATCTCTCTAACCTACACTCAGGTCAAATGGAGTCCACACATATGTATTTCTCTACCCTAGACTCACAAATGGAGTCCACACATATGTATGTATCGTTTACCCAAGACTCGGGTTAAATAAAATCCACACATATGTATCTCTCCACCACAGACAGAGGTCAAATGGAGTCCACACATATCATATGTATCTCGCTAACCCAGACTCAGGTCAAATGGAGTCCACACATATAATACCTCTCTATTCCAGACTAAGGTCAAATGGAGTCCGCACATATGCATCTCTCTACTCCAGACTCAGGTCAAATGGAGTCCACACATATGGTATCTCTCTATTCCAGACTAAGGTCAAATGGAGTCTGCACATATGCATCTCTCTACTCCAGACTCAGGTCGAATGGAGTCCGCACATATGGTATCTGTCTACTCCAGACTCGGGTCAAATGGAGTCTGCACATATGCATCTCTCTACTCCAGACTCAAGTCAAATGGAGTCCGCACATACATCTGTATGGTATCTCTCTACTCCAGACTCAGGTCAAATGGAGTCTGCACATATGCATCTCTCTACTCCAGACTCAGATCTAATAGAGTCCACACATTGTATTGCTTTACCTTAGGGAGTGGAGCTCCAAGTTTGAGCCTGTCCAAGATGTATTCATTCCGATAGCGCTCAATAATATCCTCCATACTGCAGTAGAACAACCATCATCAACACACTAGGAATTAAACCACCCGACTGTCACATGACAATCTCCACAACACACTAACGAGTTGAAAGGTCGTCCTCCGAAGACATAGTACCCGGTGGAAAATCTAGTGATGAGGAACCGCTGTACTCGGTCGGGTGTGCGGACTGCCATGGAGTAGCGAATCTCGTCCTCTGAACCCCGTGACGTTCCTTTCCTGACCAAGAAGCTACCAGGAACTCCCCCTATTGGGGGTGGGGGAAGGGGTATAAAGGGTGAGAGTGAGGGGGCAAGAGTGAAAGTGAGGGGGCCAAAAGTGAAAGTGAGGGGGCAAGGGTGAAAGTGAGGAGTATGGGTGGCGAAAGGACAAGAGTGAAAGTGAGGGGGCAAAGATGAAAGTGAGGGAGAAAAGAATGAAAATGAGGAGGCAAGGATGACAGTGAGGGGGCAAAAGTGAAAGTGAGGGGGCAGGAATGAAAGTGAGGAAATAAGGGTGAAAGTGAGGGGGCCAAGAGTAAAAGTAAGGGGTATATAAAGGTGAAAGTGTGTGTGAGGGAAAGAGGTGGATTGGGAATTATTTGAGCATTTGTGCTAGTTGAGGATCTTTAATGTTCACGATCATTCTATCCTCACGTACTCATCATCAGGATGTTGACAGCTTCCTCTCGACCCACGGACTCATGGTACCATGGCTTTCCCAAGTTGCTGTCCTCATTCATCTGAGAAAGAAATAAATCATCTTTTACTTCTTCTCCATTGGAGGGAGGAAGGAGGAGGGAGGATGAGGAGGGGAAAGCAAGAGAAGAGAGAATGAGGAGAGAAAGATAGATGGAAGAGTGACCACCGGAGGGGGAGAGGGAGAAGTACAAGGATGGGGAACTTACCACGTCCTCCATGATCACAATGGGGATCAACCCACTCATCCCTGTGGCTTGGGACCTACCCCAGCCCCACTCCTGATCTATAATCAGACTTAGCAAGAGGAACACTTCACCCATCTCTATCCTAATGGGGTGGGTGAGAAAGAAGAGGACGAGAGATATTCGAAGGGTAGAAGGAGGAGAGGGAGAAGGGATGAGGAGGAACGAGAAGAGCAAAGAAGAAGGAAAAGGAGAAGGTAGGTGAGGTGGGAGGAGAAGGAAGAGGAGGAGGAGGAGAGATATTGAAGGGTAGAAGGAGGAGAGGGAGAAGGGATGAGGAGGAACGAGAAGAGCAAAGAAGAAGGAAAAGGAGAAGAGCAAGGGACAGAGAGAGGGTGAAAGACAAAGGAGAGATGAAAGGGAAGGGGAGAAAAGAGAGAGAACGAGAGGGAGAAGACGACAATAGTCTGAAGGAAAATTGACAACAGGATTATGACAATGTTCATACGGTACTGTATATAGAGACCACTACAAAGGTAACCAAGCACCACAAATCCTCTTCCCATGTCCTGCTACACCACTACTGTCCCCAACATGCTGCACTGTGACCCCTGCATGTATAGTACATTGTGGTGATCGAGACGTAGCCCACAACTGCAGTGCCTCTAAGCACATCCAGTCTGTCTTAGAGGAGCGTGTGCGTGCACAGAGGAAACTCACGATAGCTCGTCAGCGTTGGCCCTGGTGTGTGGAGACGTAGCCCGCAGCATCATGTACAAGGGAACTGGCTGTGAATAAAATAATAACCATAGCAACGACATTGATAATGACTTTCTCAACAATCAACTTAATTTAGTCACTCGACGCATCAGAGATGCTAAGCTCACTTGATGCTTGGTTAGCGAAGAAGTCATTGTATATACTATGTCAACGAAGAAGAAGAAGACTAACAATAAAAACAATGCCAGTTTATATAAACCAAGTCCACAACCCACAACAAAAGCTGGCTGTGCCGGGACAGGTCGCTTGCATGTTTGGCTATTGCAGTGTCTGCTTGTTAACCAATCAATGATTAGCAAGCACATTCATGGCTACTCGACAACACGTCCCGAGAGTACCTCCCTTATGTCGTGGCTAGTGAAACTGCAGGCCAGGAATTTCCAGTCTTGGGACAGGTTCTAACAATATTAGAGGGAGTATAGAGCAGAGTGTGCCTAGTAAAAATTAATAGGCTAGCCACCTATTCTTCAGACAGAGCTGCTCTTGTAAGAAGTTGCTAATGTATGAGGTGTTATTTGAGCAGCTGCAGAAAGGCATACTTCCCCTTGCTCAGTACATTTCCATAGGACTTGTTCACATTGCCAGCCATGTTGGTGCTAACAACTTGGACATAATTACACTTGAGCTCATACATCACTGACTAGGTCAGCTACTCTACATGCTATTAGGTCATCTAATCTGCTTGCTATTTCTCTCTATTCTAGAGTGGGTGTTTAATCACTGACTAGGTCAGCTACTCTGCCTGCTATTTATCTCTATTCTAGAGTGGGTGTTTAATCACTGACTAGGTCTGTATGTACATGAGGCTAAGTGCACATAATGTACCCTTAAAAACATGCCTTTCCTATTAGCACATGTGCACATGCGATACCCTAATGTGTATACGTGTACCTTGTGATTACATGCATAGCCTATGTGCATGTAGGGGTGCACATGTGCATGTAGGGATGGACATGTGCATGTAGGGACGGTACATGAATATAGATATGGGATGCAGGGGGCCACGTACAATAGTTTCAAGAAAAAAGCCGAGTTGTTAGTTCAGATGATTGCATAGCCTTACATGGAATGTGTTGGCACAAAGTGTGGACTAACGACGGTAGGAAGTGGCCAATATCCAATGATGAAACGCTCATCTATGAAGCCATGCCCATAAATTATCAGCCATAACGTGGCTTGTCAACCGAGCAATTGTGTCCATCTTTTGGCAAAGGGGAACTCACTTCACCATGGCCAGCATCGTCGAGCAGAACAGATGCGGTCGATCAAGTTTGAAAGAAGCAGAAGCTGAAGATGAGGAATCGAGAACCCTGGCAAGGACACCAGCGGACTCCACTGGTGGGAAAATCCACAGCTCATAAGACTGCGAAGAGGACAGCGATGTGGACAAGAAGACGGCCATTGCACCTAAAGGACTGGCTTGACAAAGTCTATTTGAGTCACAACAAAATGTGACCTCTAAAACTATCTCGGTCAAAACACTCATCATTGTTCCAAAGGACTTACTAAACCTGTACACACATGTGGAGTTGAGAGTTCCATGGTTGAGCATCATTTATATACATTTCCTACACTCATTTTCTAGAAGTATCAATATAGAGGTCTTTCTATTGCGTACATGGACTGGAACACTCTCGAGTGTGTGGCATAGACAACTGCTGCTGCTGGAGCTCTCTTTTGCAACCATGGACACTGCTTGAGGAGGAGCCTCACTATTCAAGGCCTTCCAGGAGGATGGATATCAATGGACTGTTTTTAGGCAGTGTAGCAAATAAATTACACTGACTATATATTGTCAAGACTTGCTCTAGATATGAATGCGAATTTTTCCCCTTCCATGATGTATAAATGGAGTTTTTATTGGTATACTGCAATTGTATTAGGTAATTACTCAGCGAAAATGATGCAATGTTATGTAACAGCAGTTATCAGCAGTTATCAGAGACCCAACCCAAACTTCCTAGTGTGTGTGCGCGTGCGTGTGCGTGCATGCATGTGTATGTGTGTGCGTGCTTGTGTGTACCAACAACCCTGCAAGCAATGAAATCTACCCCTAGTTTACTAGATTTACTATCATGCTAGTTGGTGTGTAATCCTTACGTGTACTGCCATGCTAGTTGGTGTGTAGTCCTACCTGCACTGCCATGCTAGTTGGTGTGTATTCCTTACGTGTACTGCCATGCTAGTTGGTGTGTAGTCCTACCTGCACTGCCATGCTAGTTGGTGTGTAGTTCCACCTGCACTGACATGCTAGTTGGTGTGTGGTGTGTAATCCTTACGTGTACTGCCATCTAGTTGGTGTGTAGTCCTACCTGCACTGACATGCTAGTTGGTGTGTAGTCCTACCTGCACTGGCATGCTAGTTGGTGTGTAGTCCTACCTGCACTGCCATGGTAGCTGGTATGTAAATTAGGCGTGCCTTCCAAGCTATTTTGGTTTTACAAGAAGATTCAAGAGCCCCTCTCCCCCCTGTATTAACTTCCCTCTGTATTAACAAGCTTCCCTTCTCTGCCCCTTCATGAATATAAACAGATTCATGAGGGTTAAAATGAAAATAAATCTGAATTCAATACACAGCCATGTTTGCAGAGCTGAGCTTGTGCTACACTAGCCGTAGGCCAAGCTGGTGAGTGCCCAGACTTCCCTTTGTGGGGAGCCTAGCTGAAGCCCCACTTTGCAGGGATCCCAAGGAGAGTACTCACTCTCCTTGCATAGGCCCTGTTTTACGGTTAGCTCCATTCCATTTGCTTAGGCTCTTAGGAGCCTAGCTGCACCAGAAAGTAAAAATCCACAATCTGAAAGAGCTTGAGAATTGCTTATACATGTATATATATCTAATATATATCTATACTAACTAAAATTGGACTGAAACGTGGTTGGTTATGATAGAAACCATAACACTGCCTAAGCAACGAATAGACCAACATTGTACCGACTCAAATACAAATGAAACCTTATGTGATAACTTCACTTCTTCTAAATAAGGCTAAGACACCCTACACTTTATCCCTCTCTCCCTCCCCCCCCCCCCCCCCTCCCTCCCTTCCTTCCTCCCTCAACACCTTCATTATTCCATCACTGGCTATTGGTACTCATGAATGAACCACACCAGTTACAAGTGACTGTCGCAGAAGTCAGCCCATCCCCTCCCCTTCTTCCCTTTGTAGGTGCTAGTTATCAGAATGTGGTTATACACCGAAGGTTCTCATTCTAATTGCTTGTCTATCTCTGCACGGGGGGGGGGGGGGGGGGGGGGGCATTGCAGGAGGTGGTCGTGAGGTGGTGCTTGCTATAGCCACACCTCTGCAAATAGAGATTACCTTTGGAGGGACTATCGGGACTTCTAGTGACTCGTTCTCCAAGATGCACGAGCAGTTTGCATAGAACCCAATTAAGTCATTCAGGGAAAAGAATTTTCTCCCTCCGATGAAGTAGCAGCCACAGTTTGAGTTGATCTTAAAGTGGTGGATCTGGCTGGTACAACTCAGGTATGATATGGCGTAGTCACCTCGCTGCCCGACACTCTCACGGACCAAGTAACCTCCAGCATCTCCCACGAGCTCCAGACGTTCACAAGCTGTCTGTCTACTGATGCGTCCATGATACCACCTATGACAAAATATTGGGCAGATGCAAGTACCCAGCTCAGTGAGTCATTTCCTATCTCTCTCACTCCCATATCTGACCTCTACCCTCCTCAACACTCGACAAAAATAATACTTACGATTCTAGCGGAGGAGCAGTGAGCTCGTATTTATCTTCAGCCTCTTCCTCACCAGATGACTCGTCGTCTCCTCCCGAGAGATATCCGGCTAAGTTAGCATCAAGGTTAGCTCTTTGGCGCTGCAGTCGGCGCGTGCTGAGGTAGATGGGCTGGGGAAGTTCGTCAGATTGTCCGTCGGGCATGTCGAAGCCATCTCCACCAGGCCACACATCCTCCAGGTTAGTGTACCCATCCTGACCAGAAGACGCCATCTTCGAGCCGAGACCGTCAGATCTGCTGAATCGTCAATATTGTGCATCCTTTATTATTTCCACCTAGGCCCCACCCCTTTTATTTTTAATTTCCCAAGAAAACTCGTCGCCACGCACACCCATAAACTTCAAATACAATTATTATTTCACTTAGCAGGTAAGCCTGCACGAAGAGGCGCGATAGCAAGTAAGCCTACACACAGAGAGGTACCTGTAGCAGGTAAGCCCGCACAACGCTATCATGTCGGATCCATCATGTCAGCCATAGGTATATTATGATAACAAAATATTATAACAAACAAAAGCAATGCCAACTAGCAAAGACATGGTGTGCATATGAATGTTCAATGCATATAGTGTTGGGAGAACCACAACAG
Organism: Cladorhizidae sp. MBARI D1340-BT2; assembly: GCA_028752905.1. Taxonomy (NCBI): domain Eukaryota; kingdom Metazoa; phylum Porifera; class Demospongiae; order Poecilosclerida; family Cladorhizidae; species Cladorhizidae sp. MBARI D1340-BT2. Next base: position 10,171,151 of record JAQNBH010000009.1, read on the forward strand.
TCTTCCTTCAGGAATTTGGCAGAGGAACAACCTATAAGTTGGAACAAATGAAAGTAATAAATTATTCTCAAGGTATGCCTCCAAGTGTACCTTAGGAGGTGCTACAGGTATGTCCAAGTGTTGGTTCTGCTTCACCGTGGAGTGACGTGTGTAATAGCCAATCAGATTTTGAAGTGAGGGGAACCATTTCCTGCCTTGCCCTGAAGCATTGTACTTGCCATTTTTACAGCTGATCTTGTAGTTGAACAATCGGAGCTGTTTGTCCAAGAAAGAGAGCACAAAGCTACCAGGGTCGCTCTCACTCATGCGCACAAGGTATGCACCAGGCTTGGCGATAGACTGCAATCTCATGCAAGCAGTATCCCTAGTGATGCTACCATGATACCACCTGAAGAGAACACATCAAAAATACTCATTTATTAGACACGCATTCATATCACACACTCAAACTTGAGCTAACCACAATAAACAGCTGAAGCTTTCATGAGATACGCTTGCAGGAACCTAGTGACTAGAACAGTGACTACTAGGTGACTACATAATACTAAAAGTTAACTCGGCAAGCATAAATGATCATAGAACCAATGTATCTGTCGGCACACTTTTTTTGTCCTTTATCAACCGTTAGGCCTCACCTCATGTGTCAGTTTACTATATCTGCAGAGAAGGCCATAGATCAAAATATCGTTTCTAGAATCATCCAATAAAAAAGAGGGAGTGAACTGTTTAAAAGCTGGGGACTTCCAAAAACTCCCCATAACTTTAGCTACAGCAAACTTTTACATAGCTATTGCTGTGCATACGATCTGCCTAAGATATATAGCATACATGGAGCAGAGCGGTATTTAAGTGCAGTATTATTGTGGTTAGCTAATGTGTGGTGTGTGACAGGATTCCAAATGAGTTGGTATTACAGTGCTGGATGAGGGGCAGAGAAATCCATCTGATACTCCAGCAAGGATGCTTGGTCAACATTTTCAGGATCAACATAGGGCATTGCTGCAGAATAGAATGTGTGTGTCACCAACAGAGCACCGCTATAGGAAATATCAAATGCACTCTACATACACTGAAACATCAACTGATGCATACTGCCAGGCAACTAACATTTGACTGTATATAATGTGTTAATAGTGTAAATAAGATAGTTCCTGCCATAAGTTTTTATCATAAAATGACCTGTCAATATTCGTGAAAAAAATGACAACAAACCTTTTGCATATACATATACGCATATATTTATACATATACATACAAACACATAAATACATGTATGCTAATCTAAGCAGAAGAACAGAACATCTACAATCCAAAAAGTGCGTAGATCCTTACACCCAGCAGCTACATAAAATCTAAGTGCTGAGTAAGTAATAAATATTTCTATAATCTCCGGATATCAAAGCCCATATTTAGTTCCTTTTGAACAACACCCAAGATGTAGGTCTGGCAGAGGCTAGAGGATTAGTACATGCAATAAATTAGTACATGCAATAAAACGATTATGTAAATAGCAAGAGGGTGAATCAACTAAAGCCTCACCGATATCAACATTTGAGCTCATGTTTTCTGTCTGACTCGAGATGAGTTGAATAAGATGCTCATTCTCATAACGAACATACTCCAGCTTTGCTATCAGCTCCTCATTTTTCTTGTGGACCTCGTCAAGCTCTTTACTCATGGCATCAATTGCTTGCAAAGCTTGCTCCCTCTTTGCTTGACTTTCCTCATACACAGGTGTTTCTCGTAACTGCTTGAACTTGCGGCAAAGCTGAACTGCAGTTGGTCGCAAGATATCACGATCCTTGAGGCAACTCAAAGTAGCTAACAACATGGGATGCTCGAGAGAATTAATGTCAGATTTTCTCCGTTCAATCTCCGATGCATTGATACTAGAAGGCTGTGGGAAGTGCCCAGTCATGACTTGAAGGGATACGACTCCAAAGGAAAATATATCCAACTGAGTGGTCTTGGAAGGAGGGTGCCTGAATACTTCTGGAGGCATGTATGGGGTAGAATCAGGTAAGGGCATATGCCTGGGATGTGAGCTGAACTGTTTGTGTGAGTCCACAATTCTCATCATTCCAAAGTCAGTCACTTTGGCTCGACTGCCGCCAGATACAAGCACATTGTTGCCCGTCAGATTTCTATGAATGATATTGCAAGAATGAAGGTACGTTATGGCTTGAATTACATCAAAACAGATGTCAATTTGGAGGTGGATGGGCAGGGGGCTTGGGCTTCTGTCAAGAAAGCAGTTCAGAGTCTCATCCATCAGCTCCATTAACAAGACAGCCAGCCCTGTCTCTGGCTGGATATAGGCATCTAGGTAATGAACAATGCATGGGTGATGTACACTTATCAAGATTTGGCACGCTTGCTCAAACGCTGCTATCTTCTTGGCATTCTCCTCTGCAGAACCATCCATGAACTGGAAGACATTGCGATGTAGGCATTTAACAGCACATGGGAGCTCATCACACAGACCCTGACAGACTTGACCATAAGCCCCTCTGCCAAGCTCCTTGTCTTCAAAAGTAGTCATCTGCTTGTACTGGTACTTTCTGTCTTGGAGAGACATTTCCGGGAGAGCAGTCTGGACCAATAAGACAAAACTATTTCAATGTACCCAACCACAAAGAAGAGTTCTTGAAGATATACAAAAATCATTTTCTGCGTGACAACAGAATCTCAGCTATATCTGAGAATGATCATGCTCTATTGCTAGAGGGTTTCTGATATAATATATACCGAGTAGAGACTGCAGCGAAATTTGGAGCAAGAACCAGAGGTAGGAATAATATTCAGTCACAAGCTCTATAGTAGCTAGCCAGCCAAAGTCAAAAGTATGCTAGCTAGTTTGTATAATATAACAACTAACTAGAACTCCCGTTTGCATGCATTATCAAAATGCACTAGCTAAGTGCCCTGGTTTACATGCACGGCTTACCATAACGATGCTTGGATCACTGGATGAAGTGCAGGCAGGGTAGTCCAAGTTCACAACACATATCGGTGACAGAAATATGAGCGCTAGCTTGCAGGCTAAGTTTAAGTAGACCTAATTGCGAATATCATAAGAGAGAGGGAGCTTGTTACTGGTTTGCTGCCAGAAATTGTCTTCTGTCAACTTTCTTATACGGAAATATAGCTAGCTAGCTGTTATAGTAACTCGAGACGCATAACTTGCATATTCCTGAGTTGAAGTTCTGCTGAACCACCCACACACACAGTGTTGCACCAGCTGGCTGGAGGACAACACACTTCAATGGCACCAACAACTAATTGGTACAAGCAGCTAACATAAGTTCATCCACTACTTATGAAAGACCTTGTCTCCACACACTAGTCTTTTACTAATTCACTCAGTACTGATCACAAGCAATGTTGTAGGGTGAAACTAATAATTGGCATGAAGTGGTATATAGGTAGCACAGATAATTCAGACTCTTGCTTGTCGATCTTCTCATACTCTTATCCCTAGAATGTGGAAAACAACCTCAAATGTTAGAACAAGTGCAGAAGCAAACAGTTTACTGGTATGAGGCATTTCATTTCAAAACAGCAAAGCCTGGAAGAGCTTAGTTGGCACCATCAAGTAATGAATTGTTGCTATGCAGATCTATTATCATTGTTATCATTTTTGTTAACAACCTAACTAGATTGCACATTCAAGGTCAAGGTGCTTGGCTAATTAATGCAGTTGGAACAATGTTGACATATTTCAAACAGTTCTTCTCCTTTGCCTCACTAGTTGAAATGACACTGTGCAAGTGTTCCAGGAAAGTGACAAGAGACAATAGTGTTGTGTACCATCAGAGTGGTAGAGGCTGGATGGTTCCAGTGCTGATCCTAGAGCCCAGACAGTCAAAGCCTCATGGTGATGTGGTGTTGGCCCTCCCTCCAATGATAGCCAAGGCCATGTGTACCCCGGATGATCCACCTTAGTTCTACAGGTGATGACATGTGTGATCTGCAAAGACAACAGCTGAAGCCCGAGATCAAGAGCAACTATGTTAGCATTGTTCCAACACATTCTCACCCCCAACGACTGGGAGTTATGGGTTGACAGTCACTGGCATTTGATTAAACAGGTCACTGGTGTTTTCTAAAGTATCTGGCCACAGGATCAGACAGGTCAATGGTGTTCCCAACTATCTGGCAACAAGATTAGACATCTCATTGCAACTCCTAAATCTGGCAAGAAGATCAGACAGATCACTGGTGGGTCTGGGCCAACAGCTGGTCATTTGTGTTCCAAAAAGATCTGTAGTCATGGGATCAGAGGTCACTGGTATTCCTAAAAGATCTGGGACATTGGGTGAGACTTGGTGTCCTTAAAGGATAAAGATCACAAGATCAGACAGATGACTGATGATGTCACTACACTTTCTTCAGTGGCTGTGATCGGGCTTTTCTGAAACTTAAGTACCTGAACATGTTACAGCTAGTGAATTGATGTACACTAATATTATAATCAGCAGCAGCATTATCATCATCACCAATTTTAAAAAGTATGGGGATAATAATGTCGGCTGTTCAAGGAAGGGAGAGGGGACCAAAGATCATTCATTAGCTCGCCATACAACAGTTTCTTTCTCTTTCTCCAACATTTGTGTCTGTCTGTGGCTATACAAGGCGACAATGCTGACTGTGCTGGAAACTTTCCGTGTCCAGCATACCTCAAACTACAGTCAAACTACAGTAGACGAATTAAAAAATAAAGGGGGGGGGGGGATTATTTTTATTATTATTTAATATTAAAAAAAAGTTATTTATTAAAAACAAACTTTCTTATTTCTTCTTATTATTTTTAAATTATTATTATTTTTAAAGACGACAATTGAAAAAAGACGAGAACTATAATTGGTTATCTAATTATCAAACAAGTCCCAGTCTCCTGACCGCCCCCCACAAATACTGTGTCTCTCTGTACAGCTATATACACTGAAGAAGGTGGTATGCTCTCGCCTTCACCTCTCCAGTACATTGCCTCACTCAGTGACCCACAAAGTCTCAATAGCCACAGGTATGCCAGGCCAACTTGGCTGACTCCATTCCTCAGCAAGGTCAGCCTCTGCTCCAGCGCTATTAGACTGTGCAAACGTGTCTGGGCAAGACGCGTCCCATACTAGTGACTTGCCATTCTTCCATGGGATCGTCGTTGCCCCATCCAGTCGCTTGCCATCTTATGAAAAATAATATTATCCCCCCCCCCCCCCCATTATTCTGGGGGGGGGGGAAGGAGAGAAAAAAGTGAAAACACACATCACATGACCTTTTTATCAGCAAGCTTCTGTTGGTACCAGAAACAAGTTAATATATACAATTAAAACACAACTGAAGTTGCACTAGACATTAATCAGGCAGAACTCAGAACCCTAGAAACAACCCACCCCACAAAAAATAACATGTCAATTATTAAACTTTAAAAGCTTTTCCATATGCTCCATCCCCTCTGAAGTGCCACATGATAAGTCTCAGCATATAACCATTACCTCCTCCTCCTACACATGCCACCATATATAGATTGTAAAAATGGAACTCACATGAAAGGTGTACGCATAACCTAACACTTTCCCACTCCTCTTTTCAGAAATTAAGCAATTTAGTGTTACTATATATAGCAACGCGTGAAAAAAAATCACACTTCCAGACTTTCCAGTGTGGTACACCATCAATAAAATTACCATGGCAACGCAGCTATCTTGCAGCATAACTATTTTAAGCTCCCCTGTTGCGATATTCTGGACTGTGTTGTACAGAAATGTGTTCGCAACAGTTGCTACCGAGTACAGCACATGCATCAGGCAAGGTCATGTGACCATGCTTATCGTCCGTGTTTAATTAGCATTGCAGTTGGAATGCGACATATCTGACCACTGCCGCAGACATTCTACTAAAGTGATTTCCGGAGGGAACATTCGTTGTGGTTAAACAGGTATGCAGACAACAGTCACTGGATCATTGTTAATTAATTAATTGAGATTTATAACTGGTAGTGCTACTAGCAGTATTTTGTAACGATTCATGGTTGACACATGTATATATTATATGTGTATATATAATATATAGCCATCTACGAAAATTAGTCACATGGTCTCGAAATGATTACCACATTACTGAATAACAATATTAGAACACCTTATTGTGTGTAAATAGGGAGATGATGTGCTGCACATAGTAATTCTCTGACTGATGGTTGCATTTTACTTTGATGAACTTTATTACATTGAGAAGAGAAGAGAAGTTTGTTGACTAAATATTTGGATTGGAGTTCCAGGCCCTCATCAGAGGATGTTCAGGAATGTCAGAGCACATACTGAGGAAGAGGCACAACCTATATATATATATATATATAAAGAAATTAGTTTTGGTGATATGCCCATCATTAACTCTGGTTCATAAACTCTGAGCTACTAGTTGTGTGGCCCACCTGGTGGGGCAGTGATAAAAATACATGAGATAAAAAATAAAAATAAAAAATAAAAATAATTTTTTGGGGGGCAACCCAAAGTCCACCACTCCCACTATAATATGGTACCTTGGTACCATAGTGGTACTTGTTAATAACCAGACCCAAACCTAATCCCTAACAATAATGGGAGACATTAAAAACTTGTAATGGGAGGGAGGAAGACCAAGTTGTAGGATTGCAAACCAACACACACACCACTGGTAATAATGGTAGCTGGAGTGGCCTTCACACAGGCCACTTTTAGTCATTATTTAGCTTGTAACGAAAAATATTATTATTAGATCATTCTAATTCAAAGTTGATCTGTTGGCTTCCTATTAGAGGGCACACACGCACACACACAACCACAGACCCTCCTGCACTCTACCTTTTTATCAACAGAAAACATTACATGCCTGCCCTCCTCATCTTCTCAGAGATCTAGCCTTGCTTGAAGGGAAGAGAGGAGAGAGGGGGCGGAAGGTTGTATCCAGCACAAACCAACTACACAGATTATGGGGTGGGGAAGGCTTTAGATTAAAACCAGACACCCTTTGTGGCAGCCACCCTTTGTGGCTGTGACTCCAGCCACACAACTAAGCTAATGGTATTCATATTTGTGGATGTAACAACAACAAAAAAGTGGAGAAAGTTATTTAAACTAGCAGGATCTTAGACCACACCCTTTCCCATCCCTTCCATCGCCATCCTCCATACAGTCAAGCGGCTAATGGTATTCATGGTCCGCAAGTACTAGACCAGTCCAAGCAACCTTCCCATTCTTCTCAGCCCTCTCCAAGCCTCTTTTCAGGGTATTAACACGTGGAGATACGCCCATAGCCTAGTTACCACACGCTCCAGTAGAGGAACTGAATTCTGGAGTCATTAACCCATAACCAACCTAGTACCTCCATATTATGAAAGCATTCAATAACCTCAAGTATGCTTAGATCATGTGTAAAGTCTGATAAGACAAAACAACAACAACAACGACAAACAAAAAGAACCACCCAAATGAGTGCACACAATTTAGAATGGGAGAGGATCGAGTTCTTAGTTATAGCTCTAGCCACATGATAAGTAAGTCACTAGCAGAAGGTGATGCTCTGATGGCTTGGAAATAAATATATAATACAATAATAACAACAACAATAATAATAACTAGCCGATACCCACGGAGATGCTGCAGTTTTTCCCCCCTTCCTTCCCTTCAGAATTATCTAGAAGTTACTAATAATAATTGACCATACAGAATGTACCATATGCTTGCAGTGTTTGTGGGTCCTCAGAAAGAGTTGGTAGACTAACCTCCGCCATTGTGGCAACATTCAAAAAAATAAACGAAAAAAAATAAACAAAAAATTAACACAAAAGAAAAAGTACATCATCATAAGAGAGCACATGACTTCTCATTATGGGACGTGTGGAGTTCACAGTCTAACCACACAGAGCTGTGGGATGAGACTTCTGCTGCACTTGGCAGGCAGCTAGCCCAGGAGTGCCCGAGATGTGTGTGGGCACTCACCTCCAACAATTCCACCAGCTGTTTTCTTAGTAGATGCTAAAGGACAAACTTAGTAGTGCTAATAAGGGAAAGGATACACCCACAGGGCATCACCTAGACGACACTCACTTGAATCACTCGCGTAATATGGGGCAGAGTAGACATAGAGGATGCTTCTATAACAGAAGTGTGCGGTCTAAACATCTCGGACAAGGGTGCTTCCATCCTCTTTGCGTTACTTCTTTCTAATTTGTTTCCATTGCTCCCTCCCTTCACACGAGCTTCTTCCAAATGCCTCAGTTCACATGTGGCTGTGCAAGTGAGACCTTGCAGGTTAATTTACTGATCAGGTGTGACACTGTGATTGAATCAACCACCTCCACGTATTTCTCCATGACTAACCCAAGTGATGATCCTTACCATGTTTTGCTCTTGAGATGCGCACATCTTCTGCAAATTAGCATACACTTACAGGAAACGGGCAAAAAGAAACCAGGTGATAATAAATGGACACACAGAATTATGGGAGTTTTTGTTGGTGGTTATTTATTTTTTAAGGGGGGGGGGAGGAGGGGTTCCAGCTCTGGAGGCCTGCCTGTTTTGCTGGCAGAGTCTCCCCATCACTTGGTCTGTGTGTGAGCTCATTGTTGTAGCCTCGCATTAATCCTCTCACCATCGTCGGATTGCTGGGAGAGTTTTTTCAGTTTAACATCCATACCAAGTCAGAAACTCACTCAGTCCCTAGCAACCATATATTATGGGATAGCAGTGTGTGATAGGAAAAGGGTCCACTACGCCAAAAACACAAAACTGTGTTATTGGCACGAGGTTAAATGATCCATGATACCTCTGAGGTAATTTAATTCTGAGGTAATTTAATATCATGATTCATAACCTTGGTAGCTACTTCAGGTCCTAGTACAAAATCAGTTTTGGGGCGAAGTGGGCCCTTTTCTCAGATCATATCACATGTTGTTGATAAACATTGTGGTCTGGTTTTGTGACCACACAAATCTCAATATTAGAACATAAGTTCTTTTTATAATAACCCTCTCAATAATCAACTGGATTTTTTTATTCACTCAAAGTTTTGACCAGATGTTCTAGCCTTCACCAGGAATTATTCCTGATGAAGGCTAGAGCATCTAGTCGAAACATGGAGAGAATACAATTTCAAGTTGATTATTGAGAAGGCTATTGTAATAAATTCTTGTATCATATTCTTTATATATTCTGTCCTTTTTCAACAAAACATGGACCGGGCCTCACCCTTTGCCAACACATTCCACACCTATATTCATATGACCTTGCTTATAATGCTGAATCTATTTTTACACATACAGGAAGTCCTTGGGCTACGACATTCTGAGTTACGCTGTTTCAAAGCTACAATGCGAAACATCATAAATCACGTTCGAGTACATACAAAGTCTGGAAGTTACGACACCACTATGTATAATACTTTAGTTACCTAACACGCATAGCGCGATAGAAAACGGGAAGTCACACTGTGTATGTCGACCCGTCCTGACTCCTGCAGTGCAACTCAAGTCTTCAGATGGAGCGAGCGCTACGTCGCTTGTGATCTCCTGTGTTTGGATTCTTACCTTTACTTGCCCTCCCTTAATTATGCCTCCTGAGCGTAAAAGTGGTACAAGTGATGGTGAACGGTATGTTACCATAAGCATTAGAGGGAGGTGATTCAACTTACACCGCATCTTAGGAACGTGACCCTGTCGTAACTTGAGGATTGCCTGTATACTTAGAAGAGAGGCCAGATCCCATTCACTAACCTGAGGTCTTCTTATTTTCCATGCTTTCCTCGTCAGAGACCAAGCCATCTATTTTGCTGTAAGCTAAGCTCATCTCCTGCGTTTCAACAATTTCTAGTATTGGCAAAACGGTTCACACTTACTAACTGAACTGTGCATTTGGGGGACTGGATAAAATCATTCAACCAGCCTTGGATTTCAGTTAGTCTTGAAATTAAATCAATCGCATAATGTGTTCCTGAATCAGAGCTATAGTAATCAATTATTTTACTTTACAGACGTTTAGTGAATTGATAGTAGAACATATTTAGAATTTTGTAACTCCAACATAACTCATTGCCTTAAATTTACTAATTTCAATATAACACCTTTTCTCAAACTCCGCCCCTTCTTTTTATAATGAAAAAGGGTTAACGTAAAATTAGCTTTTACAAAAACACTTCATTTGGTGGGAAGTAATTACGTACCAAATTTCAGTTCTTGTGCACTAACAGAATTAGAGAAATCATCCCAAGAAACAAAAATAAAAGTGATAACATCAATATTCATGAGATGTTGCCATAGCAACCAAAATTTAAGCCCACACGGTTTAAGATACATTGTCCTTGTTTTCACTGAAAATGAATAACTAGTTAAAGGAACACCAAAATGGAAGTTTAGGGCTTCTTGCACTATAGCAATGTTTTGTTTAGAGTTGATGCAGTGTGCATTATTAAGGAATGTTCAATCACAAAAACTCTAACAATATGATGGGAGCCTCTGTAGCATAAAGTGCACAGCCATTGCCTCAACATATGCCCTTTATGCTGTTTTCAGTAGTCTAGGATTAAGAAGAGGAAGAAGAGAGGAAGGCTGAGCCCAGCATATATAAACACTGTTGAAATATTGAACCTGAAGACTAAGAACAACAGCAGCTAAAGCTGAGGCACTCATTGGCTGGACATGGGCTAGAGGTAGGCTAGGAATAGAGCTAGGGCTAGAGGTAGGCTAGGGCTAGAGGTAGGCTAGGGCTAGAGGTAGGCTAGGGCTAGAGGTAGGGCTAGAGGTAGGGCTAGAGGTAGGGCTAGAGGTAGGCTAGGGCTAGGGCTAGAGGTAGGGCTAGAGGTAGGGCTAGAGCTAGGGCTAGAGGTAGGCTAGGGCTAGAGGCAGGGCTAGAGGCAGGGCTAGAGGTAGGGCTAGAGGTAGGGCTAGAACCTTCGCTGCAATCATACAACTGATCATGATAATGCAGAATACAGTGTGCATCAATTAGAATAAACAGTGCTAGTTTTATGACATAAGTATATACCTAGTTCACTTAGTAAGTGCCAATCCATCTGGTTTTCAAGGTAGGTTTTCAAGGTGAGAAGTTGGCCACCCACTTTGAATCCAGATTCCTCCATTTGCGCCCCACCCCCAGGATAATTTTCTAAATGAAACCGTGACCATAGTTGCCGACTGTTCACACTAAGGGCACTGATTAGATTACCAATAGCAGCTCTGACACAAATTCAGGAAAGACGAGGTTAAAATTTTAAGCCAGTATTTTGTGGTTAGCTGTGGACACCGAGTCCGAGGGAGGCAGGGAGGGGAGGAGAAGCTCAAATTTGACTACCTTTGTGGTTAACTGCAGACATAAAGTTGGGGGGGGGGCTAAAATTCTGAAGCCTGCTCTGCGGTTAGCAAGTCAGGGGGAGGGCTAAAATTCTGAAGCCTACTCTGTGGTTTGCTGCAAAGTTAGGGGTGAGGGGGCTGAAATTCTGATGCCTACTCTGTGGTTTGCTGCATACATAAAGTCAGGGGTGAGGGGGCTGAAATTCTGAAGCTTACTCTGTGGTTCGCTACATACATAAAGTCAGGGGGGAGGGGGCTGAAATTCTGAAGCCTACTCTGTGGTTTGCTTGGTTTGCTACATACATAAAGTCAGGGGGGAGGGGGCTGAAATTCTGAAGCCTACTCTGTGGTTTGCTTGGTTTGCTACATACATAAAGTCAGGGGGGGAGGGGGATGAAATTCTGAAGCCTACTCTGTGGTTTGCTGCATACATAAAGTCAGGGGGGAGGGGGCTGAAATTCTGAAGCTTACTCTGTGGTTCGCTACATACATAAAGTCAGGGGGATGAAATTCTGAAGCCTACTCTGTGGTTCGCTTGGTTTGCTACATACATAAAGTCAGGGGGGAGGGGGATGAAATTCTGAAGCCTACTCTGTGGTTTGCTTGGTTTGCTACATACATAAAGTCAGGGGGGAGGGGGCTGAATTCTGAAGCCTACTCTGTGGTTAGGGGCAGATATAATCTTGAAGCCAGTTCTCTGAGGCATAAAGAATCCTGTGGAATGCCCCAGCACGAATGACCAACACTCTAGTAACTTCTAGGAATTAAAATTATGTCGACTCCTTGACTTACATCGACAGGAGGAACTGGTATGTCCAGCCTCTCTGAAACATTCTCCATAACGGAGCTGTACTTTGTGTGGAAGCCCACCAGCTTGGCCAGCGAAGAGAACCAGATATTCCCACCGATATTATACTGGCCCTGAATGCTCTTGATGATCCTAAAATGGTGCATGCGCTGGCTGCTGTCCAGAAACGAGAGGACCAGGCTCCCTGGCTCGCTGCTACTCTCACGGATGAGGTATGCGCCCGGAGAGCCGACTGCTTCCAGATGTTGGCAGGCAGTGGCCCTGCTGATGGGACCGTGATACCACCTACATGTACGTACATGACATAGAACAGAGTGGCATGAATGTGTGGACAAAGGAATGTGTATTGTACAACCAGAGTCAAGCTTTTTGCAGCAGGCTTGGAGAGGAAAGGGAGGAGGATGGGGAAAAAGATGTACCATTGCTGAACTAATGACTGTTGGGAGAAGCTCTATGGCTTCACCCTAACCCCTTCCATTAAAGTATACACAGTAAAAGTTAGCAGGCAGCCACTTCATGTTAAGCACCCACTTTAGTGTTGTTCTAAAGTCTATTTGTTAAGCACCCACTTTAGTGTTGTTCTAAAGTCTATTTGTTAAGCACTCACTTTAGTGTTGTTCTAAAGTCTATTTGTTAAGCACCCACTTTAGAGGTGTTCTAAAGTCTATTTGTTTTAAGCACCCACTTTAGAGGTGTTCTAAAGTCTATTTGTTAAGCACCCACTTTAGTGTTGTTCTAAAGTCTATTTGTTAATTAAGCACTCACTTTAGTGTTGTTCTAAAGTCTATTTGTTAAGCACCCACTTTAGTGTTGTTCTAAAGTCTATTTGTTAAGCACCCACTTTAGAGGTGTTCTAAAGTCTATTTGTTAAGCACCCACTTTAGAGGTGTTCTAAAGTCTATTTGTTGAGCACTCACTTTAGTGTTGTTCTAAAGTCTATTTGTAAATTAAGCACTCACTTTAGTGTTGTTCTAAAGTCTATTTGTTGAGCACCCACTTTAGTGTTGTTCTAAAGTCTATTTGTTAAGCACCCACTTTAGTGTTGTTCTAAAGTCTATTTGTTAAGCACCCACTTTAGTGTTGTTCTAAAGTCTATTTGTTGAGCACCCACTTTAGTGTTGTTCTAAAGTCTATTTGTTGAGCACCTACTTTAGTGTTGTTCTAAAGTCTATTTGTTGAGCACTCACTTTAGTGTTGTTCTAAAGTCTATTTGTTAAGCACTCACTTTAGTGTTGTTCTAAAGTCTATTTGTTGAGCACTCACTTTAGTGTTGTTCTAAAGTCTATTTGTTGAGCACTCACTTTAGTGTTGTTCTAAAGTCTATTTGTTGAGCACTCACTTTAGTGTTGTTCTAAAGTCTATTTGTTAAGCACCCACTTTAGTGTTGTTCTAAAGTCTTTGTTAAGCACCCACTTTAGTGTTGTTCTAAAGTCTATTTGTTAAGCACCCACTTTAGTGTTGTTCTAAAGTCTATTTGTTAAGCACCCACTTTAGTGTTGTTCTAAAGTCTATTTGTTGAGCACTCACTTTAGTGTTGTTCTAAAGTCTATTTGCTAAGCACCCACTTTAGTGTTGTTCTAAAGTCTATTTGTTAAGCACCCACTTTAGTGTTGTTCTAAAGTCTATTTGTTAAGCACCCACTTTAGAGGTGTTCTAAAGTCTATTTGTTAAGCACCCACTTTAGAGGTGTTCTAAAGTCTATTTGTTAAGCACCTACTGTAGGGAAGTCCTGTTTACAAAGAACTTTTGTCATATATATAACTATGTAATAGCTCTTTTTGGCTTTTGATCAACATACCATAGCCTCTGGGTGGTAAGCACATCTCAGCAATTAACATTTTGAGCACACAATATTTCCTCTGATCAGCACGCCCTTATTTGGTATGGACAGGGTTGTTTTTGCTGTCACCTCTGACACCCTATAGGAATGTGAAGCTTTACCTTCAGTCGTCTACTACAATAGCTAAGAAATTGCAAACTAGTTGAAAACAACAACAATGAACTTCACAAACACTGAGATGCCATTTCAAGTTGGTGATTTACATACTCAACATACTCATTTAGGTGTGTGTGTGTATATATATATATATATATTAGAAGGTAGTTTGCTGATGAAGGCTACAAATAGTGCTCAATGCTGTGTTAAGGCTATTGAATATAGAAAAGTACTGGGATGGCTAGTCCCAGTACTTGTAGCCATCCCAGTACTTTTCTATATATATATGTGCAGCTAGTAATCTTCTCTGGTAATCTTTTTATGCAGCTAGTGATCTTCTCTAGTAATCTTTATACATATCTATGCAGCTAGTAATCTTTTCTAGTAATCTTTCCTGCCTACACAAAAACAACAACAATGAACTCTCAGTTGACATAATAACATCACAATAACCTTCTCAATAATCAACTTGAAATCGACGTTTCGACTAGATGCTCTAGCCTTCATCAGGAATAATGAAGTCCACAAACACCAAGCTGCCATCACCATCTATTTCTAGTTGGCGATTTACATTCTCATTTTAGGTGTGACTAGTAATCTTCTCTAGTAATCTTTCTTGCCCACCCTACCTGACCCTGCGTTGCATTTACTGGGGTTAGCTGCACTGGCCATGTGAACGGGAGTGCAGTGGCGCATAGCCTCAGGCATGACGTGTAAAACAGCACCCTGTACTTTGCCAAGTGGCTAATGGTATTCATTGAAGTTAATGAACTGACACTTTCACATGGCCCATTGTACACCATAAAGACTGGCTGTTAAGCAGCTGCTCATGGCATTCAGCAAGAAAGTGGGCACTCAGTACCAAGCAGCTCTTAACAGGCAATGCCCAATGCCTGAACGTAATCAATTTTCTTGTAGGTGTATGATAAGCTGAGCATGTGCACCGGGATAGCTAGAAGAGATGGCAAACTGTTGAACTATTTCATAGCACAGCTTGGAGAGTGCCATATGTATGTGGGCATCACATCTACAAATTTGTCCGGTGGGAGGAGAGAAAAAAGACCTTCGAGCAGTAGAAGGCACTGTCATTTTAGAACCAATACTAAAGTGGGTGCAAAAAGGGGGATGATATATTTAAAAAAACGTGTAGTTACGATTTTGAGGCTCCATAAATTTTTCCCGCTTCGCTCTATGAACTTCATATATAGCTCAAAAGATAGATCTCTCTGTGTGCTCTCTTTTGACATTAAAAAATGTTGCATAGGTACAACCATACCCAAGTTACAGGCAGCCAAAGTTGGAGGCCTCAAAACCTGCATGCCGGAATTCTCTGCAGTTCTAGCTCCTAATTGGAAAGTGCTTAGAGGAAGTCCTACTTGACTGTACGAGTGTTTTCGTTAGGCGCTAACTCCCCAAATTCCCAACAGTTCTAGTGCCTAATTGAAAAGTGGAAATTTGTGTCAGTGGCTAAAGGAAGCCCCCTAGCCCTAGCCCCCTAATCTACTATAAGAATGTTTTCACTAGGAACTAAAATGTATATATGTTATGTGTGATGCGCAAGAGGAGAAAATTGATTTTAGGAAATTGATTTCCAACCAAAGTGTATACCATGTACTTACGTTTTAGCGCCTAATGAAAACACTCAGTATGGCTTCCACTAGCCACTGATAGAACTCAGGCATGCAGGTTTTGAGGGTTTGGCAGGCTTGGTTAAACCTATGCAACAGTTTTTAGTATCAAAAGAGAGCACACAGAGAGATCTATCTTTTGAGCTACACGTATATACATGTATATATCACATTCATAGAGCGAAGTGTGCAGAATTTATGGAGATCCAAGTAATAAATGATATCACGCCCCCCCCCCCAACAAAATGACTTTAGATGCTTAACAAAGATTTTAGAACCAACACTCAAAAATATTTTTACTAAAGTAGGCACTTAACCCTCTCACTGGCAACTTATTTATGAATGTGATTTTTCACTTTTTTTTTTAAATGTGGGAAGAGCAACAAAGAAAAGTACCTAGCAACCCTATATCAGGTGGTAGCTGATGAGTTGATGGGCATTATAACAAGTTTTGGATGCTTAGCAACAAACCACATAGTTGTGAATGTCATTATAAGCAGTTGAATGCTTTTAGCCACTAGTATGACTTGGCAGCAGCCTTGTTGTTGGCCAGTCAACAACAGTTGATAATGTCCACATATGGATGAATTCTAGTTGCTTAGCAAACAACTGCAGAGATATCAGGGTTTCATTTGGGCGGGGGGGGGAGCGGAAGCTTGCCCCCTTGGAACCTCCCCTCCCCCATCGTATTATCTCCTGAAGATGTGGCTGTGAGTGGTTGGCCAATTCAGTGCTGCTGAGTGCTATCAGCCAACTGGAGGCAACAAAACAGTTGCTCTAACCTCCTAAGAAGCATGATGTTGGGAATACCAGCTGGACCGAGGATGGGTGTTGTGTGCTCCAGTGGATCTCCAGGCATGGAAGGTGGACAATACCCTGCCATGATGCACAGTACTCCCACAAATACCATTTCCTCCACAGGGTATCGCCCCTAGGATGAGCTCGGGGGAGAGGTGTGGGGTTGCTACTGTCAGTACGATTAGTATTTCTACTCATCTCAATCACAAGCAAGTCCGACACGTCCTCCGTAAAAAAAACTTGTTAAACGAGTCAACAGCAGGTAAGTTTGCACCACCAGAAATACGGTATGTAAAGTGGGCCCACATGTCAAACTTATAAGGTGATGGGTTCACTTTTAGTCCAGGAACCTCTAACTACGTATGTAGATCTAAAACCATAATAGAGCCACCAGCAGACGGGCCAGGAGCCAACAGCCCTGTGCTTCACACTTGTCAGAGTCCAACTGAACAAGAAAAATTGAGAAGCATCAAATCTACAACTATCACATTTTTAGAAGTGCATGCACGTGGACCAGGTACCATGACCACACCCACAATGACCACACCCACAATGAGCAGGAACAGTTCCCAGTGTCTCAGACTCATGGAGTCACATGAATGAGAATGGTTGAGAAATACAGAACATATTATCAGAGAATATTCCATCGTATTATTGCTCAGCTGTACCTACAAAGTTCCTCAGGAAAAAGTTTTTAAATAAACCACTTGAGCATACTTATGCTGGCTTTGTGCTAGCCTAACATGCTTTTAATTCCATCTATTCATCATTACTTACCTTGGGACAAGTCGTGCTGATCGTCACTGCCATCAGAATATTCACTGGATAGTGTAGGGACAAGACCAGCTACATCATCATCAACAACAGCTCACCTCATGGCTGTTACGGTATTACAATCCATTTCAGAGCTGCCAAGGTAAGCACAGGCACTTTCTCCCTCAAATCCAGTGCTGTCGCTCTCAGAGAGGCTGAAGTTTTCTTGGAAAAGTTGACCGATAACTCCATCTCCCAGTTTTAGCAAATCGCTATTTCTTTTTCAGAAACTGGAGGTGAATTTTGACGTCACGTTTACCATAGTTATTGAGGTCGTACACTCCTTATACTCGGCATAATGACAGAGCAATGCTCTGGGCATGCTCAGGTGTTCCCCCCCCCCCCCCCCCCCCCCCCCCACCCCCCCACAGATTTTCTACGCAAACAGTTAGATTTTAATGAATGAATTAGCAGCGGCCATTGGTCCTCACGTCACATGATGCTTATGCCGGTAGGAGGGTTAAGCACCTACTTTACTGTTGGTTTATTTGTCCATTTAAGTGTCGACTGATTGTGTGCCCTCCTGCTTGAACGACAGGCTTTCTTTCATTGTTGCTTGGCGATATAAATTTGTAGATGTGATGTCCACATACATCACCTCTCCAGGCCCTGCCCTGCAATAGTCCAACAGTCCAATAGTTCGCGATTCCTTCTAGCTACATAACCCAGTACATACATTCGGTCGTGCATACTTATAAGAAATTCAGCATTGGTTACTAAGCAACTACTCAATACTTAGCACCCATCTTCTTGCTGATGGATGGACTGGTAGCATGACAACAACAACAACAACAGCAACAACAAACAATTCTCACTGTGAAGTGGGAGGAGCTTCAAGGCTGAGATGGCTCTCTGGGACGTCATTGATCTGTAGCTGTGACGCTGCTCCTGTGATGCTCTCCAGTTCCGTCTCCACGTCACCAGCTAATGCAACAAAAAAAAAACACACACACAAAAAAAAACATTCTATGCGACTATCCCGTTACCATGACGTTCACACAGGAGTAGGACTGTTTCTGAATAAGTGTGCCAACTCTCTTTGCTACAAATAGAGAGAGGCATCTTTAATAAAGCAGGGGGTGGTGAGAGTATTCTTGGATTGGTCGGCATTGGCTCTTCCCATTATCAGAGAGTGTACTAGCACACTCCCTATGTTGGGTTGACCCGTCAGAGAGTACACTAGCACACTCCCTATGTTGGGTTGACACATCAGAGAGTGTACTAGCACACTCCCTATGTTGGGTTGACACATCAGAGAGTACACTAGCACACTCCCTATGTTGGGTTGACCCATCAGAGAGTGTACTAGCACACTCCCTGTGTTGGGTTGACCCATCAGAGAGTGTACTTAGCACACTCCCTATGTTGGGTTGACCCATCAGAGAGTGTACTAGCACACTCCCTATGTTGGGCTGACCCATCAGAGAGTGTACTAGCACACTCCCTATGTTGGGCTGACCCATCAGAGAGTGTACTAGCACACTCCCTATGTTGGGTTGACCCATCAGAGAGTGTACTAGCACACTCCCTATGTTGGGTTGACCCATCAGAGAGTGTACTAGCACACTCCCTATGTTGGGTTGACCCATCAGAGAGTGTACTAGCACACTCCCTATGTTGGGTTGACACATCAGAGAGTGTACTAGCACACTCCCTATGTTGGGTTGACACATCAGAGAGTGTACTAGCACACTCCCTATGTTGGGTTGACCCATCAGAGAGTGTACTAGCACACTCCCTATGTTGGGTTGACCCATCAGAGAGTGTACTAGCACACTCCCTATGTTGGGTTGACCCATCAGAGAGTGTACTAGCACACTCCCTATGTTGGGTTGACCCATCAGAGAGTACACTAGCACACTCCCTATGTTGGGTTGACACATCAGAGAGTACACTAGCACACTCCCTATGTTGGGTTGACACATCAGAGAGTATACTAGCACACTCCCTATGTTGGGTTGACACATCAGAGAGTACACTAGCACACTCCCTATGTTGGGTTGACCCATCAGAGAGTGTACTAGCACACTCCCTATGTTGGGTTGACCCATCAGAGAGTACACTAGCACACTCCCTATGTTGGGTTGACCCATCAGAGAGTACACTAGCACACTCCCTATGTTGGGTTGACACATCAGAGAGTGTACTAGCACACTCCCTATGTTGGGTTGACACATCAGAGAGTGTACTAGCACACTCCCTATGTTGGGTTGACCCATCAGAGAGTGTACTAGCACACTCCCTATGTTGGGTTGACCCATCAGAGAGTGTACTAGCACACTCCCTATGTTGGGTTGACCCATCAGAGAGTGTACTAGCACACTCCCTATGTTGGGTTGACACATCAGAGAGTGTACTAGCACACTCCCTATGTTGGGTTGACACATCAGAGAGTGTACTAGCACACTCCCTATGTTGGGTTGACCCATCAGAGAGTGCACTAGCACACTCCCTATGTTGGGTTGACCCTTCAGAGAGTGTACTTAGCACACTCCCTATGTTGGGTTGACCCATCAGAGAGTGTACTAGCACACTCCCTATGTTGGGTTGACCCATCAGAGAGTGTACTAGCACACTCCCTATGTTGGGCTGACCCATCAGAGAGTGTACTAGCACACTCCCTATGTTGGGCTGACCCATCAGAGAGTGCCACGAGCACACTCCCTATGTTGGGTTGACCCATCAGAGAGTGTACTAGCACACTCCCTATGTTGGGTTGACACATCAGAGAGTGTACTAGCACACTCCCTATGTTGGGTTGACCCATCAGAGAGTGTACTAGCACACTCCCTATGTTGGGTTGACCCATCAGAGAGTGTACTAGCACACTCCCTATGTTGGGTTGACCCATCAGAGAGTGTACTAGCACACTCCCTATGTTGGGTTGACCCATCAGAGAGTGTACTAGCACACTCCCTATGTTGGGTTGACCCATCAGAGAGTGCACTAGCACACTCCCTATGTTGGGTTGACCCATCAGAGAGTGTACTAGCACACTCCCTATGTTGGGTTGACACATCAGAGAGTGTACTAGCACACTCCCTATGTTGGGTTGACCCATCAGAGAGTACACTAGCACACTCCCTATGTTGGGTTGACCCTTCAGAGAGTGTACTTAGCACACTCCCTATGTTGGGTTGACACATCAGAGAGTGTACTAGCACACTCCCTATGTTGGGTTGACACATCAGAGAGTGACTAGCACACTCCCTATGTTGGGTTGACCCATCAGAGAGTGTACTAGCACACTCCCTATGTTGGGTTGACCCATCAGAGAGTGTACTAGCACACTCCCTATGTTGGGTTGACCCATCAGAGAGTGTACTAGCACACTCCCTATGTTGGGTTGACCCATCAGAGAGTGTACTAGCACACTCCCTATGTTGGGTTGACCCATCAGAGAGTGTACTAGCACACTCCCTATGTTGGGTTGACCCATCAGAGAGTACACTAGCACACTCCCTATGTTGGGTTGACCCATCAGAGAGTGTACTAGCACACTCCCTATGTTGGGTTGACACATCAGAGAGTGTACTAGCACACTCCCTATGTTGGGTTGACCCATCAGAGAGTGTACTAGCACACTCCCTGTGTTGGGTTGACCCATCAGAGAGTGTACTAGCACACTCCCTATGTTGGGTTGACCCATCAGAGAGTGTACTAGCACACTCCCTGTGTTGGGTTGACCCATCAGAGAGTACACTAGCACACTCCCTATGTTGGGTTGACCCATCAGAGAGTGTACTAGCACACTCCCTATGTTGGGTTGACACATCAGAGAGTGTACTAGCACACTCCCTATGTTGGGTTGACCCATCAGAGAGTGTACTAGCACACTCCCTGTGTTGGGTTGACCCATCAGAGAGTACACTAGCACACTCCCTATGTTGGGTTGACCCATCAGAGAGTACACTAGCACACTCCCTATGTTGGGTTGACCCATCAGAGAGTGTACTAGCACACTCCCTATGTTGGGTTGACCCATCAGAGAGTGCACTAGATGTTGGGTTGACCTGCAATGGTGGGACACACAGAATCCCCATCCTTGCCTCCTAAAAAACTGGTATCTACACTATATAGGGTCCACAAAGCAAAACATTTTATTAACATCTGAAAATGCACGGACGATCTCCCCAGAGCAGGAAGCAAGGGCAAGTACTTCCAATCCCACTTTGTCACAAACAACAAGCTTGTGTGTATGTATGCACACATGCCATATCGACCAATTTAGCAGGTGGATGGGCAAGGAATGATCATCATGCCATATCCTTCTCCAACACGACAACAACCTCTTTAGCTGACCCTCAGACACCACATACCAGGTCTTTCTTACTTACAACAAAATGAAGCACATTTCCCCCGTCCCATGGCAATGATGCACCCGCTGTGTTTTGGAGCCAATTAATTTGGCCCTACAAATCTGCCATTGCCAGCGACGCAGACAACGTATGTAGAAGGCTTTCACCACATACTTTGACCTACCAACAGGTCCTGTCAATGGCCATGCTCTCGCAATCAATTTTGTCTTGAGGCTTGCAATCTCGCGATCTTTTCTCGCGACCGCTTCCTCCAGATTCCCGCGTTGCTTTCTCCTTTCGTCGGCCTGCGCAACGCTGTTCAGATATTCTGGACAGCTCTTGTAATATATCATGCGATGGCAGAGTTCCTTGGAAGAAGGTCTGTTTCCTTCGAAGTCTGCAAGGCAGTCTAGCACGGTGCCGAACAGTGGGTGTCCCTCCCGCACATTTGCAATATCATCTTTCCTTCGTTCCCTCTCCGGGATGGGAACTTCGATGGTCCCATGTCGCAAATCCTCTACAGTCCGTTTGGCGGCACCTGGTCTAGGGAATGAGGAGGTGATCATCTGAATAATAACCACGCCCAGAGAGAAGACATCCAGCTTTGCGCTGTATGTAGGTGGAGTCCGAAGAGCTTCGGGGGGCATGTAAACCAGAGCCCCTGGGCACTGGGTCAGCATTTCTCGATGGGAGCGATTAGCATCGATGAGTCTCGCCATCCCAAAGTCAGTCACCTTGGCTTTTGCTTCAGCCACCATTAAGATGTTATTACTGGAAAGGTCTCGATGCACAATTCCATTTGAATGTAGGAATGCAAGGGCCATAAGAACATCATGGGAGAGGTTGACCACAGTGTGATAGGGGACTTCCTCTCTCATACTGCGAATTCGCTCCAGAAATTGCGTAAGGTTCTCCTCCATGAGCTCCATTAGGAGGACTGGGAGGCCAGTCTCTATATCCTGGGTGATGCCTAGGTATTGGATGATGCACGGATGTCTGATCACACTCAGGAACTCACACTCTTTCTGGAACTGGAGCATGGTCTTGGTAGAAGAAGGATCAACCTCGGTGAAAAAAGTCGGGTGGATAATCTTGGCTGCGCAGGTGAGCTGATCCACCATTGCCTTGCACACCCTGCCATAGGAGCCAACGCCACACAAATCGTCTTTTAGCAACTGAACGTCAAAGTAATTCAGTTCATCCACCACGCCATTTGACAAATGTGGCAGACACCCAGGACTCTGTTGAGGCTGCCCTACTTGTCTTTCATGGAACTTGACATAGCCACTGATCGTTACCCTTCTCGACATCTGGTTCTTTAGGTAGCGGTCGTTAAACGTGAAACAATGGACAACTCCCACGCCGAGTGCTTTTTAAATGTGCGACCATATTGGTATAAAATTACATCATCTGATATTGATTGTTACCACCATCAAGCAATTAGAGCTAATCTTCCTGAGTTGGTTCCAGAATTGATAGAATGTACTTCTGTAGATTGTGTCGATCACAGGCAACACATTGACAACTGCTGTGAAAAACTCTTGTCATGTCTCTCATTTTCTGGTAAAATTTCCTTACCACAGAAGTGTAAACGTCCTAAAGTAGTTCCTGGTTGGAATGTTCATGTTAGCAGGTTCAGAGAGTCTGCTATACTCTGGAATAGACTGTGGGTTGAAGCTGGTTGTCCCTCTGCTGGTGTTCTATTTGATATTAGGAAACGGACTAAGGCCAAGTACAAGTATGCAGTTAGAAGAGTGAAACGCAGGAAAAATAGCATTATCAGCAAGAAGATTCAAACAGCCCTGTTTAACAAGAACACTTGCACATTTTGGAAGGAAGTGAAGAAAGTTAAGGCCTCATCTACCAGTCGCAGACGTGCATGTCCAGTTGTTGATGGTCATTCCAATAACACTGACATAAGCAACAATTTTCGAGCAAAGCTTAGTTCTATCCTAAATAGCTCTGATACTTTGTCTAGGGATTTACTTCTATCTGGCCTTGACTCCTCTATCTTCTGTAATGACTTAACCAATGTTGTCATAACACCTGCAGTAGTTGCCAAATGTCTGAAGAGTCTAGGTAGGGATAAATCTGATGGTGGCACGTGCTTGTCTTCCAATCATCTAATTCTTGCTTCACCTGTCCTCTGTAATTTTCTCTCTGACTTGTTTTCTGCCATACTTAGGCATGGTTATATGCCAACTGTCTTAAGAAACTGTATCATAGTACCCATACCTAAACCCATGAAGGATCCATCTCTATCAGATAGTTACAGACCTGTTGCATTGGCACCCAACATTAGTAAGGTTCTGGAGAGATGCATTTTACATCAATATAGCTCTCATTTTCTTACTTCAGACCTTCAGTTTGGCTTCAAGCCAGGTTTTTCCACTGATCTCTGTACTGGAGTTTTGAAGAATGTTGTCTCTTCATACATGCATAATGGTTCCAAGGTTTATGCTTGTTTTTTAGATGCAAGTAAAGCATTTGATAGAGTCAACCATGATCTTCTATTTAGAACTTTGTTGAAGAAAAAGCTTCCTGCTGCTATTCTTCGTTTTCTTTTTTCATGGTATAGAGATCAATCTCTCTGTGTTCGTTGGAACTCGATATTATCCTCTTCTTTTGGTGTTTCCAATGGTGTTCGGCAAGGTGGTGTTCTGTCCCCTATTCTGTTCACAGTGTATATAGATGAGTTATTCTCTAGACTATCTAAACTTGGCATTGGTTGTCACTTCGGATACCATTTTGTTGGCTCATTATGTTATGCTGATGACATTGTGCTCTTGGCTCCTTCTCCATCTGGTCTTCGTTGTCTTCTGTCAGAGTGTGAGAAGTTTGCAAGTGACTTTGGTCTACTATTTAATGCTAACAAGACTCAGCTTATCTGTTTTCGCTCACATCTAAATTCTACTCTACGTCATGATTCTTTCCACTTTATAGGTAATACTTTATAACTTTCTCTAATTATGTTGATCATCTTGGTCATATTCTTGAATGCACACTAAATGATACAAACTATATTAAGAGAGTCACTAATGCTATGTGTAGGAAAGCTAATTTTATTTTACATACTTTTTCATATTGTGATCCAGTTGTTAAAACAAAACTTTTTTATTTACATTGCCTTTCCCTCTATGGTGGGATTCTCTGGAACTTGAGTTGTAAAGTCACTTGAAACTGCTTACAACAATATTTTACGAAGAATCTGGAGACTACCTAGAAAGTGCCACCAGAATTCTTCACCTTACAGCTGGTGTGCAGAGTATATATAACAGACTTATTAATTTATTTTCCTCTTTTATTTTTAGATCGTGTTTCTCCATCTGTCCTCTTATTAAATATATTTTTACGGCTTCCTCTCAACTTGTATATACTTCTATCGGATTTAATAATTTTTGTAAATTTCAGTTTATTAAGATGTATCATGCTGATGACTATATTTGTGCTGATTTTGTCCGTAATTTAAGATTGAATATGCTAAACTTGGATCTACCAACTACTGATAAACTTATTAACATTGTTTGTTGTGATTAAAATGTATGTTTCTATATTATATGTATGCTATATGTACACCTAGATTGGTGTGTTTCATGAAATTATTATTATTATTATTATACACCATTTCGGGAAATCAACAACAAAGTGGTAGCACAAACCATGATCTGATTATAGTTCTTTCTGTACATCAGTGAGATAAATATTTTCTTCCTTTAGCACGGCGCCTTGCGATGATCTTTCTCCCAGCTTTTGTTCGCATTCTATGGAGGAAACCGTGACGTCTCTTCCTCTTGAGGTTGCTAGGCTGATATTCCATACCATATCTAGGAGCATATGATCTACTTATAAATGTCTGCAGTGGGTTTCCCATCAGACTGTAAACAAAGAGCTGCAGCTTATAAGTAGTGCCACGTATTACAATAGACACCTACCATATCAACTTATTGAAATAGTTGGACTTGGTAGTGCATGGTGTGGTGAAGGAGGAACTCTTTACTATTGAAGGGACATAACTGGCATACTGTGTTGAGCAGCGGAAGAACTGTTTCAGATGGGAAAACCCAAAGAAAGGCATGCTGGACGTAGCGCTAGCTAGCTCATCCACCCTTTACCGATCACCACGTTGTGAGGGGGGAAAAGAGGTATAGGATCGTCTACTAGAAACATTTTAGTATGAACTCTCGCTGAGTTGAGGCAATGACTAAGGAGCAAGGGAGGCTTGCGTCTCTGCTGTTGAGAGAAGCATTTGGGGAAGTTGTTGAAAATGTAGGGACATATTTATTAAAGCATGGCCCCCGTAATCTTGCTGACATCAGAAAGAACTTGGACATGCAAGCCACACTGGTAACTCTAGCTTAGCTTCATTGTAGCAGAATAGCTGCACGGTGATTACGATTATTAACCCTCGTGTACTCAGGTGAAGCAGTCCCTTTGTGTTCTCATTCAACACCAACTGATCACCCCTGAACTTGAAAAGAAGCATCTTGCCAGCTATAAAATTAATTTAGATTCTATTGTGCAGCGAATCCGATACCCACGTTGCATTCATGTCGCAAAACAACTCTATGGTGATGCAGGAGAGGTGATTATAGAGGACATCCTTCAGCAGGGACGAACTCTAATGAGTCAGGTGGGTGTGTTCATAACAATTTGGTAACTTGTGAGACGATAAGGTAAATTGACAAATGTAACTACAGTAAAAGCTAAATGAAGCCCACTCTAATAACTCTTGCAGCGGTCATAATGACTTGTAAGTGCTACTGTGTCTACCACACATACATGTCTGGACTTGTGTGCACTACAGTGTATTAATACCACACATAATGTCTGGACTTGTGTGCTATCTCATGGTATGCACTCCCCCTGCTACAGTGTATTAGTACCAGACATACATGTCTGGACTTGTGTGCAATCTCGTGGTATGCACTTCCCTGCTACAGTGTATTAGTACCACACATACATGTCTGGACTTGTGTGCTATGCACTTCCCTGCTACAGTGTATTAGTACCAGACATACATGTCTGGACTTGTGTGCAATCTCGTGGTATGCACTTCCCTGCTACAGTGTATTAGTACCACACATACATGTCTGGACTTGTGTGCTATGCACTTCCCTGCTACAGTGTATTAGTACCAGACATACATGTCTGGACTTGTGTGCAATCTCGTGGTATGCACTCCCCCTGCTACAGTGTATTAGTACCAGACATACATGTCTGGACTTGTGTGCTATGCACTTCCCTGCTACAGTGTATTAGTACCAGACATACATGTCTGGACTTGTGTGCAATCTCGTGGTATGCACTCCCCTGCTACAGTGTATTAGGCGTGTGTCCAAGCGCTTTGAGGAAGGAGGGATAACTGATGATAAAGTGATAGGATTGATAAAGCAGCAGTTCGACTCGCTGGTGAAGGATCAGTTCTTGGTACGTGTCCAGCCTCTTGTGTCTGAGTTAACTGATGTGCAGGCCAGCACAGCAGCTGGAAGAGAAAGTGCGTCAGGTGATCCTTCTCCCGCTTTGGATGGTATTTCCCCCTTCATTTTCTCCTTCCTCCTCTCCTCCCCTTCCTTCAATCCTCTCTTTCCTTTTATTCCATGCCATTCATTGTGCAGCTGCCCTCACAAAAGAGACGAGCAGGAAACGCAAGACCGAAGAAGGCACTGATGAAAAAGAACGACCCGAAGCCAAGAGGAGGAAAAAGTGAGCCGACATCACCACATTAGCTGACACTCTATGCTGCATGTATAACACTTACTGTGATACAGCTGCTCTCTATGATAACTACAGAACTGGAAGCCCATCTCTAGAAGTGAGAGAGAGAAGTTGGTGGCTTGGCTGTTTGCCTCTGACATGAGATAACATATTACTGCGCGTTTCTTTAGGAAGTGCCGGCAGATGTTGGAATCCTCTGGCAAGTGGATCACAGCACGTTCCAGCAGTATCTGAGGGACCAGGTAAAGGGTTAATCTCTCAAACGTAGCGAGTCAACAACAGCAAGGAATGTGCTTTATGTGTGTGGGTGTTTGCAGGCTATTGTAGTAGCCGTTGCTCACCAATTGGATGATACAGCTTCCAACGTGATGAAAAGCATCTTGACCTTAACTCGGCCAGCCGACCTGCAGATGGCTCGAGGGAAAGAGGTAGACTTTTGTTGATACCATTTCGTTGTTGTCATTGTGTGATTATTGTTGGCATTGAAACACACATTATTTTCCTATACGCATGCAAGCAAGCTCTTTGCTGTTCAAATTGCCAATGCATTGCCAAAGAAGCCCCAGCTGAGCTCCAGTGAGCTAAACCAATACTTCAGTGTGCTGGTTAATCAGGTAAGACGTAATATGTATCCTTCCCTACAATAATAATAATAATAATAATAATTATTATTATTATTATTATTATTATTATTTATTATTATTATTATTATTATTATTATTATTATTATTATTATTATTATTATTATTATTATTATTATTATTATTATTATTATTATTATTATTATTATTATTATTATTATTATTATTATTATTATTATTATTTATTATTATTATTATTATTATTATTATTATTATTATTATTATTATTATTATTATTATTATTATTATAGGTTAATCAGGTAAGAAGTAATATGCCATAATGATAAAGATAATAATAATAATAACCATCTCATTGGATTATATGAACACTGAGTGCAAGCAGAGATACTCCCTCATCTCCCTCACTTGACAGACAGCCATCTTTGTCTTTCTGTAGTCTGGTTTCTTGCTGAAGACTGATGACAGTGGAGGAGGAGCTTATGCTGTCGGTAAGGCACCAGCCGCGCACGCGCACACACACACACACTGTGTCATTCCCAAAGTCTCTATGGGGAAGATATTTTGACAATTATTAGTTCGTGACGTGTATTCCTGTAGCTTTATCGGCAGTAAGATCATATCAGTTTATTTCCACTTGTCTTTCATTGGCTGTCAGATTTCAGGCAGTGCAACCAGGCACTGTGCACGGCCACCGTGGAGTGCGTGGTCAGGGAGAGGTTTGGCTCCAAGGCCCTGCGTATCTTCCGGCTGCTGCTGTTGAAGAAGATGCTGGACCAGAAGCAAGTGACTGACATGGCCATGATCCCAAGCAAAGAAGCCAAGGAGCTGCTCTACACACTCTTGGCTGAGAACTTCGTCAACTTACAGGTCAGCGGAAAGTCACGAACCACCCTCCGCCGTGGAGCAGGGTGTGGTATAGAAGGACGTGTTTGAGAGGGGTTAATATTTGCAGGTTCCCTGGTTAGAATCCAATCTGTGGGCACTAGTGGTAAAGACTGTGGGTGAAGAGAGCGTAGTTGTGGCTTTCAGTGCGAATATTTCCTGTGCATGTTCTTTTTGACTACTCACTCGAAAATATACAGTGACAGTGTGTAACCTTGGCCAGTTGTTTCCCTGGATTTTATCACTAGTTAGTGCCTTGTAGTAGGCACCCTTGAATTATGGCTCCCTTGAGTTATAACCACTTTGAATTGTTCCCCCTCGAATTTGGCTTGAGTTCTGACCATCCTTGAGTTGTGGCCTTCCATGAGTTCGGACCCCCATGAGTTATTACTACCCTTGAATTGTGACTTCCCTTGAATTCTAGCCCTTTGAATTGTGGCATCCCTTGAGTTCTGACCACCCTTGAATTGTGGCCTTTCTTGAGTTATGCCCACCCTTGAATTGTAGCCTCCCTTGAGTTATGATTCTAAGACCACCCTTATGTTGTAGCCTCCCTTGAGTTATGACCTCCCTTGAGTTATGACCACCCTATGAATTGTGGCCTCTCTTGAGTATGATCACCCTTGACTTATGCCAATCTTTGAATTGTGGCCTCCTTCGAGCCTGACCACCCTTGAATTTTAGCCTCATTTGAGTTATGACCACCCTTGAATTTTAGCCGCATTTGAGTTATGACCACCCTTGAATTGTAGCCTCACGGATTACCATCATGTTTCGCACACACAAAATATATTTAATTCTGGCACTCTAGCTGGCCAGATTTGTAATGTTTTCATTGCAGCTCCCCCACTGGCAGTCTTTGTTCGGGCTAGTTGTTAGTGGAGCATGTCAAGGTTGACTTCCGTGAAGGCCACCTCTGTGATAGAACTCTCTCATGAGTGAAGTCACCTCTATAATTATTGCAGCCACTTTCACAAGTTCCAAGGGAGGGTGGTCTCTTTACACAGGGTATTTATCTCTTTACACAGGGTACTCGGTCTCTTTATACAGGGTACTTGGTCTCTTTATACAGGGTACTTGATCTCTTTACACAGGGTACTTGGCCTTTTTATACAGGGTATATGGTCTCTTTATACAGGGTATATGGTATATGGCATCTTTACACAGGGTAATTGGCCTCTACAAATTGTGAATGGTCTTATTACTTATTACACAAGGTTGTTGGTCTCTTAACACAGGGTGGTTTTACAGTCAAGTTTGCGTGATTATATTAGGAGATTCCAAAGACTTCGGACTACGCTCCTTCCCGGACCTTCTACTTCTTCTCGGTACAACTACTCCCTGTGGCAGTGATGGTGAAGGAGAGATGTTTCAAGGCCATGGGCAACCTCATCTCCAAGAGAACTTCGGAAGTGGAGGAGAACAGGCAAGCACAAGTCCTGAGTGTCAATGAATGCAAGGAACTGGCGAGTGCAAGCGCTTTGCACGTTCCTCGTCTGTTGTTTCTGTTAGTATGAAATTACAAGGTGGGCAGGGGAGGGGGAGGGGTCAATGCCCTACAGCATATGTTGGTTAGAGTATTGAAACAATGCCTCACAGAGACACATGAAATGGTGCCGAGTGTGTTCTGCAAGGAAGGCAGTGTGTCTGCTCTAGATGAGGTGATGACAGGTGGCTGAGGGTTGTCATCACGACTGCCAATCTCTTGGAAATGTAAGCCAGCACACCAAGGGGACATGAAAGGGCTGGGCTTGTAGGAGTGGGCCTGGAGGCCATGGAAAGTTAGTGAGGCTCCTCCAGCTACCATGCGAAGACGAGAGAAGAAAAAGGAAGCTCTGGATATCTTCATGGTGTTCCGATCACGGAGTCTAGCGACAGACACCGGACACAATCGCAGTGTGTAGAAAATACTGATCTGGTCACTAGAAATTACGCACAAGGAATTTTGAATTTTGACACATAATTAGAATGGCGCTTAAATGGAGCTTTTGTGGTACACACTGTGGCAATACACACTGTGGCAAGGGTTGGAAATGTCTTCTCGTTGTTTTCATGGACTTTTCTAACGCATGAAGTTTAGAGTGTGTGTCAAGTGACAGTGAACTTTGTGAACTTTATCAGTTGTCAATATTTTGTCTGCCCAAAGTCAAGGCAAAGGAGCCATCCAAGCAACAGGCTAGCGGAGGCAAGTTTCTAGACATTAAACTTGTGAGCACTCATAACTTCAGTGACATTTTAGCACTGGAACTCCCTGCATGGGAGTTTTAAGCTTTTAAAGACTCTTTGTGAAAACCTCAAAAATGCGCCTGTTCTGGTTTAAAAACTGAAACTATTGGGGAGTGGGGTGCCCCCCCCATATCGGTTTGACTCCTATTTTAAAATGGCGACCAAAAATGCACCAAGGTTTATATTTGGCAGCTTCTTAGTATTGTAAGTATTGTCTTCAGCCGATTTTGACCCCCAAAACTCTTCGAGCGTGCCTTGAATCCTTCTCGAAAGTAGTAAACAGGAGCTCCATTAAAAACACAAGATTTCATCTTTAGGATCTTGAATCTATCTATCTACCTATCTACTTTCCCCCCGCATAAATAGCTTGCATATAGTATGTCATGTTTGTCATCATTTTACTGCCAGAAGATTCCAAACGGTCCAACGCATTATTGCAAAAATTGATTTTGCCAAGCACCTGAAGATTGGTAAAGGGTTATCAATGTCATAAGCAGGCCCGGGCACGTGCAGTATCAGTCTGGTTGAGCTCGAGTCAGCGAGAAGCTGCACATTTTCGTACCATGAAGTGATCACTCAGAAGTTTACTTGTGGTTAAATACCACAGACCTTCAACAAAACCAGATATAATGCACGTGTCTACGTATATTATATGAATGCATAGACAGCCACATGTGTCTACTTCAGTAATGAAACTAAGAACAATGGATTGGTTAGTTTCTAGTGTTACACTGAGTAACTTCTTGTCGATGAGCTGCTGTAAAGAAACAAACAGAAACAGGATGGAATGTTTTGACAAAAGCAGTGTCGTCTATATTAAATAGGTAAAGGGTCTTTAATGTTCGATAAATTTGTCTATTTTGTCCAATCGTTCCAAATACTGTATTAAACAGAATGGTTTAAAAAAAGTTACCAGTGTAGACCACAGGCATTTACATGACCCTTTACCTATTAATATAATGTGCACCAAATGTAATGCAGATTTTAATTACAGTTTAATATTGGTCTTCGTTAGGTAAAGGGTCCTAGTAATGCTTGTGTTCTATGTCAGTGAATTCCTGTTTCATCAATCCAATAATTATAATATATATATTTGTTATATATATTTGTTTTTAAAATAAAACCTTATAAAATACCTTTCTTGGTAATCAGCTCATATCAAAGGAACAGCGGGAACTTAATCGACGATCAACTTAAATTTACTCATTCGATGTTTCGGCTAGATGCTCTAGTCTTCGTCAGGAATGATGAAGGCTAGAGCATCTATATATATATATATATATAGTAGAAATGTCAAGCCAGTTGATTACCAAGAGAGTTGGACTTCTGTCAACAGAGAAGTTTGTTAGATTATTTTTGTCATGTTTCCATTTGTTATTTATATTATTTATACCACTTACAAGGAGTAACTCAGTGTAACACGGAGCTAGCCCATCATGGATGTTATTCTTAACCATGTTTAATACTAAAGTATACATGTACCTATGTATTCATATATACACGCATCATTAGCAGTTGTCTGGTTTTGTTGAAGGTCTGTGCTGTTAACAATTGTCAAAAGAGTAAGCTTCTGAGGAAGCCTACTGATCACTTCTTGTTGTAGAGGTTAACTACCTGTGAGAATATAAGCGAGCGTTATTGGGCCTTCCCATAGCAGATTCCTGAAGGTTTCCATCCGTAGATCTTCGTCAGCTTATTATAACTGAACAGGAAGCACTACTCAATAATTGACTGACGCGTGTATGCGTGCAATAACAAAATGGGAGTGGTAGAAATATTGAAATTGAAAAATATGTCAAGGGTGTATGGTGCGTGCACACACACACATACATACACAGGTGATAAGGAAATGACAATGGAGGCTATAGGGCAGGTGAGGTGAGTATGGGGAGAAGTGATTAATAAATATAAGTGGTGACCAGACTGAATTCAAGAGGAGCCCGCAGTCTAAAGTTGGAATTGTTCTGTTCTTCCCTGATATGGATAGCCTCCAGTTGGTGTTGTTGGGTGTGTTTTGGGGGGAGGGTGGGGTGGGGGTGTACATTCGTGGGCTACGGAGCTAAAATTGGCCAAACCAATGTTTAATTAATACTAGCAGCTGCCAAAATATTTTAATTGAAACTTTTGTCGTTTTTCGGAATTTTTGGTGTCGGCCATTTTTAAATGGCAGGGGGTCAAACCAATGCAGAGGGGGTAGTACTGCACTTCCCAATATATATTTATATGTATGCATAGGAAGAAAACCATCATTTCCTCTGTTTTCCTTCCTCTTGCGTATGTGTCATTGTAGACGACTATTAGAGCGGCACCAACTGCACGAGAAACAGCTGGTGAAGGGGGAGGAGGAGGCAATGGAGGAGGTGGAGGAGATCCTCACTCCTGATGAGAAGAAAAGGGCAGAAGCTGTCAAGAGAAGCATTACTCGGTGCGTTGTTGGAGGGGAGAGAGAGAGAGAGAGAATAATACCTGATATGTGCATATTCAGTGGTGCCAAGCCAATCTGTCTGTACACACCAAGTCTGATACGACTCATTTCATGAGTGGCCATATACTATTCGAGGACTTTCTAATGTTTCAGCATGGACCGTGAACAATAACTAATGGTTGTGCGACTGTTAGTCACTAACCAGAACTTACTCCTCTATCCACGTCAGACGTTCCTCTTCTTTCCACATCAAGCCTTGTCTTCATGGGTACCAGAGTTTCCTCTTCCTTGTCTTTATGGCAGACCTTGTCTTCGTGACGGAAGAACCAGTTACCTCTTCCTTCCACATCAGACTGTCTTCTTCCATCCGCTCTTCTAAACACGTCAAACTCTTGTCTTCATGGTGTAATTACAGACAGCTACCTCTTCCTTCCATGTCAGACCTTGTCTTCATGTCAGACCTTGTCTTCGTGGCAGACCTTGTCTTCTTATCAGACCTTGTCTTTGTGGCAGACCTTGTCTTCTTATTAGACCTTGTCTTCGTGGCAGACCTTGTCTTCTTATCAGACCTTGTCTTTGTGGCAGACCTTGTCTTCTTATCAGACCTTGCCTTCGTGGCAGACCTTGTCTTCATGGCAGACCTTACCTTCGTGGCAGACCTTGTCTTCATGGCAGACCTCGCCTTCATGCTTGTCTTCATGGTGTACATGTAGTTACAAACAGAATTTACTTCATTGCACATCAGCTAGTCTTGTTTCCTCTTCCATCCACGTCAGACCTTATCTTTGTGGTGTAGTTACAACCAGAGTTTCCTCTACTTTCCACATCAGACCTTATCTTTGTGGTGTAGTTATGGCAATCTCGCTGGAGATAGTATCTGCTGCACTGGTTGCTACTTACTTGCCCAGAGATTTGTAGTGGATATGGTCATATTCTGAGTCATCTACCTTCACAGAGATGTCACACAGCCTGTCAAGGAATAAATGGATGTTCCTCATGGAGCTCTTACATTTCTCTCCCAGATCCTTCCTTCGAAGCTCGAGATCTATTTATGACTGTATGCATTTCGTTCACACCAGGCTGGGTTCAAATTATAGGTGGGCAATAATTAAACTGTGATTTGAGGATATACGGTGTCACTGTATATATATATATTTTTTAATTCCACAATGACTACACATTTTGTGGTGACTATTCTTTACCCACTTTTCTTCTTCTCTTTCAATGACTACACATTTTGTGTTGACTAATCTTTACCCACTTTTCTTCTTGTTCTGTATATAGACTGGAGCATGCTGAGTTGCAGCTGGATGAGACCATCACCACTCTGACTTACTACACACAGCTACACATGCAGCCAGCACCGCCAACCAATAAAAAATAACTGCTCTCTGTTGTGTTTACTTCCATGCATACAGCTGCAGCAGCACCTATTCCTATTCCAGCAGCTGCGGCACCTATTCCTATTCCAGCAGCTGCGGCACCTATTCCTATTCCAGCAGCTGCAGCAGCACCTATTCCTATTCCAGCAGCTGCGGCAGCATCTATTCTTATTCCTATCCCAGCAGCTGCAGCACCTATTCCTATTCCAGCAGCTGCAGCACCTATTCCTATTCCAGCAGCTGCGGCACCTATTCCTATTCCAGCAGCTGCGGCACCTATTCCTATTCCAGCAGCTGCGGCACCTATTCCTATTCCAGCAGCTGCAGAGAATGAAGGCTAATGAAAGTGGGCAAGCGGGGAGTACCTTGGTGTGTCTGCACTCTATTTTCCCCTTATCCCCCCCCCCCCCCCCTTCTGGGGGCACAACCTGGGGGCACAACTAAAACACTCAGCTCACGCTTGCCATGCGTAGTGATAGAATTCCAGGAATTGCTTCCTGTAGTATACAGTAATGAATGAGAGGCATACCTAGAGCAATCTAACAATACTAGGATATCAGCTAAAACAATAGATGGTTAGAGCCGTGTTATCTAGGATCTCTGAGCTAAAGTTTTTTGTATTTTCACTGCCCTTGCCCCAAGCATATCAGCGGCCTAACTCGAATCTGTAAATCATTGATCTCAGTTGTGATGTGAAGAAGTAGTATATATTCCAAATGGGTGAAAGGTTGGCAAGGCATATCCGAAACGATCATTTCCAGTTGAGCAAACCTGAGTCGGAAAGAATTTTCACTAACCTTGCTTCCCGTTCTCACTCGCCAGTTTTGGCCAGTTTTGTTCCTCTAGCTTTTATTATGTATTATGTACTCTCAGTCCATGAACTATCAACTTTCTATTAGTCGGAGCATTATTAGCAAGTCAAAACACTGCAGGAGCTTGTCAAAACAACGTGGCAAGCAGACTGCACTACAAACAGGTGACATCATATGCACAATAATCAGTTCCAGCTGCTTTCAGTTCCAGATGTTGAGTCTTCTATTCACTTTATATATGAACTTTTTCTGGCTTATTGCTTACGGCTGAGGCTGCTCCACCTACCAGGAAATCTTAAGAGAGTGTCCCAAGTGGATCTAGGAATTTAAGTGGATTGGAATGAGTCTTAAAGATATTATTATTCAGGTCTTCAAAAAAATATATGATTTTTTTATACTAATGGGTGATGCGTTTGCAAGGTGTGTCAGTCAGGTTTTAGTATTTCCAGTGGAGGTTGAACAGATATGATGACTCATATATATATATATATATGGCAAGTATCACAAGGTTGGCATCATATACTTATACAGTACTTCCAGGTCTAGAGCTTCTTTGTTCAAGCCACAGGTATATAGCACAAAGTGTTATTGAGACTGAAAAAGAAGGTCACTATTTGTTGCAAAGCATAACTTAGCTTTTTGACCGGTGACGATACTAAGCTCTTTGCTCAGATGTTTCCTGACTCTTGTGGGAGAATCAAATGCACAGTCATAGCTTTAACACCTCATTATCGTGGAATGGCTCTGAAGAATCATTCTCAATCATGATGGATGATAAAGAAAACGTTCTTTGTCCAGAAATTGGCAATGTGAAAACAGGTTCTTGACATGCCTGCGGTAAATATAAGCACAGCAGCCAACCATTTAAGTAGAGTGCCTCAAGAAACACTATCTGGACTTCAGTAAAGCCATGGCCGATATGTCAGAACGGCCTATGTTATGATAGGGTCGAGGTCTGGTGTTCGGAAGCTTATAAAAGGGGAGACACTTTCTTTTTATGACGTTAGGTGCACATACCTTGCTGATCTCTGCATCAAGGCTGGAAACTACTCTTCCATTAGATGTTGATCAGCTCTTTATCGACTACTTCCATCATGGAAGTAAATGAAATCAACAGTTTGTGATGTTTGCCTAAAGTGAAACTGAAGCACTGCCCAACACGTTGGTTGAGCCTTGTTGATACCTAGATATGCTTGGAGGTCTCGTATCACACTTTATTTCTTCTAAACTGCCAAAGTAGTAAGCATTTTGGAGAGACTTCAGAATCCCCTATTCTTCTCTTTCTTAAATATGACGGGTATTTTCAAAAGTCCAACGAAAACACGTGTGAGTTGTATACAGAGATAGCTAGGCTTGTGAAGATTTATGCAGCCAAAGTCCTTACTGAACAACAGTTCTTGAAGATGGCGATGTGATCAATTTAAGACCTGTTGTCTTGATCGTTGGACATTATATCAAAGAACTAGAGGAAGAAATGGACACGAAACCTTTTTTTCCAGCTGTAAGGCAGTTTTACTTGGCAATACTTAGCAAAATGTTCCTTTTGGAGACAGAATTCTCAAACACATGAGAATTGTTCAGACAAAATCTTACTCTGTTGCCACAGCAAAAAGACGCAAAAAGGTTTCCTCAAATTGAATTGGTTTCTTCCAGTTCCCTTGAGCTTCTTGCTGGAGAATTTACGGACCTTCTGCTTTCACCACGACATCTTCCTGCTCCTAGGTGTTACCAAGGTTGCGATGGAACGGAGAAATTTTGCCCTGGTGAGAAGTCGGGCAAAATCACAACAATTTTGTGGCAGTTAAGGTTACCAAAGCTTTCTTAAATGCAGACTGAAAAATCCACACTGACCGAAGGTCCAAACTTGGAAGTTTCTCGGAAGTCTCTAAAGTTTAACTCTGATAATTGCTGTCACGATACCATGGTTAACCATTGAACAGATGCAAAAACGAACATTAAAGGAAGACCATCCTCTGTTTAAAATTAATACTACATCTTTGTCTAACAAGTTAATTAAAGGGGTGTGGTCAAATGGTGTGTTTTGTGGGTGTGGGTCCTTGGGTGTCCATGAAATTGATTTTGAAAAGTTGGCAACTATGAAACAGCTGCGTGTTTTTTTTGGTATCCAGCTGCATTTATTTGAGTGCCTTCTAACTT
Organism: Cladorhizidae sp. MBARI D1340-BT2; assembly: GCA_028752905.1. Lineage (NCBI taxonomy): Eukaryota > Metazoa > Porifera > Demospongiae > Poecilosclerida > Cladorhizidae > Cladorhizidae sp. MBARI D1340-BT2. Next base: position 10,208,956 of record JAQNBH010000009.1, read on the forward strand.
GTGCATGCGCACCAAAATTAATGCTTGTGAAAACGTCGAGAGTAACAATTTTAAGTTGATTTAGATATATAGCCGTAGCCCTAGAGGTTATTGTAATCAAGTTATTATTATTATTTTACGAGTGAAGTGAGTCCAAAAAAACAAAAACTAGTTCCTCGTTAAAAACTCATTAGAACAATTGCACAGCCATAGCTACAGATGCTATAATTATAGCTTTCTCACATCACTCGATCACTTTAGTGTCCGTTTGAATGTCAAACTTTTAGATTTCAAAAGCAATTCTCAAGGTTTAGTTAATGACTGACATTTGCGACGCTCCTTCTCTTATAGAAACAAGAAACATGGATAAATTCAAGTATTTAAGCTTTACTGGAGGCTAAGGAAGCTTCTTGATGGTGGATGATGCAAAGTGCTATAAAGCAAATCAATAATTGATATGCTGAGCCTGTTAAGGCCTCCACATATCTACAGCACAGTGTGAGACTATGTAACTAACACTTAACAGTCTATACTAAAGAGTACTTAATTACACTTAACAGTCTATACTAAAGAGTACTTAATTAATAATAATATCAACACTACTAATAGGTAAGAGTATCGGCTGTCAAGGAGGGGGGAGGGGAGGGGACCAAAGATCATTCATTAGCTCTCCATACAACAGTTCTTTCTCCTCTGCCACCGCTTCCCTACCCAATACATAACACACTTGCCCACTTCCTCCATCACTGCATCACTTACTCCTTCCACACCTTTCCTCGATAGCAATGCCACCTTTTCGTCCTTACCAAATTCTTCTATATCGCTGTCCAGCCTTACAATTTTGCACACCTCATCCACCAGTACCAACCAATCTATCAAATTCCTTGCACATCACCAAGAAATGTTCCCCTGCTCCATTATCACACCTGATACATCTCCAAGATGGTGCAGTCCTCAGTCTCAATTGAAACCTTACACCTTCCTGCACCATTCTTTGCCAATTTATGCTTATTCAGTGCACTCTTGCTGTTTACTTTCTCCCAATCCTTCTAATTTCTCACCTTCACTTTCCCCTTCCACTTACGTACTGACCCAACCTCGTTGTTTAGCTCATTTCCTCTTCAATATCTCATATTCTTCCCACCATCCAATTCCTCCATCCTCTCCCAAGTTTATTTACAACTATTTTCACCAATCTGCTCTACCTCTACAAAACAAAACCTTCATCTCTTCCCTCCTCTCCTCCAGCTTCCTCCACCCCACATCTCTCCATATTGGCACTCCTGCTACCATATTACTTGCCCCCAACAATCTCCCTCGTATCTGTGCTGACTGCAACTGCTTGCAAGCATTATGTCCTCCTGTCCACCATGGCTGCATACCCATACTAGGTCTCACTAGAAGCTCCCACACCATTCTTCATCCGTCTACTTCCACCTGCCCATTCACTCTACTCATCCATATCACCAATCATCTGCCATCTTCTCCAACTGAACATTACCCCTTAGCTTTCTATCAAACTATACTCCCAAGTACTTGAATTCTTCGACCTCTTCCAATATCTCCTTACCAATCCTCCAATTCACTCCTGCTTCCTTCTTCCCTACTTACATAACCTTGTTAAACTTCATCTTCTACCCGAACACATAAGCCTGTACCACATCTTGCAGCTCCACCTGAGAAGTACACCACACCATCACCCTTCCACCTTTTAACTCCTAGCTCAGCCCTCTCTAACTCCTCTGCCATTCCCATCAAATAAATATTGAAAAGAAGTGAAGACAAAAGATATCCCCGCTGAAGCCCATCATCCACAGCAAACCGCTTAACCTCCTTCCGTTCAATACCACTGTCGTCTCCACCCCACTTAGACAATCTTCACATATCCTCATATCTAATCCATATTGCCTCAATTTGTGCCACAGTCCCTCCTCCATCCACACACCGTCATATACCTTGCTTATGTCCAGGAAGGCTTTCTTCTTCCTCTTCATAACTTCGCAAACACCTTTTAACCCCAACCACTGGTCCAAACATCTCCGACTCCTAAACCCTCCCTGCGCTTCCATCAAAATCCTATCCACAGCAAACCCTCCCAACCTCCTCATAAACACTCTCACAAACACCTTCACCACACTACAACCTAATGAAACCCCCCTATAGTTCCTTACTTGGTCCTCGTCGCCACCCTTGTGGAGGTTCATGTACTAGCAAACTCCTCTTCCAGTCCGCTGGGCAGGACTTACTCCGCATCACCACATTCATCACCTCCATACAGGGCCTGGTGCCTTTCCTCTCTTCAAACACTTCATTACCTCTACTATTTTTCCCCAACACTTCCTCACAGACAGGGATTGTTTGAAGTATTGCAGAAGGATATGGTGAAGTATGAAGAGAAAAGGTTTCGATGGATTAGGAGCGGAGGATAACCCAAACAGTAATGGAAAGAGGTTGTTGAAGTTGGTAAGGGCGACTAAGAAATGAGTTGCAGTGCTGTGAGGGTAGGTGGACATGTGGGGAGAGAAAGAAAATTATATGTTGTTTAGCAAAGCCATGGATGCAGCTAGGGTGGTAGTTGAGGACTTGGTCAAGCTGGATGTGGGGTCGGACCATAATCTTATATGGGGAGAAATTATCTGGGGTAGGGTACAAGTGAGAAGCGAGTGTTATAAATGGAGAGTTGACAAGAGGCTAACCTGGGAGGAGCATCAAGGAAATGTTCATAGGGTGGGGAGAGGAAATGAGAGAACTTGAGCAAGAGTTGGGATGAAACAGTTGAAGAGATGTAGAAGGAGAAAGTTTTGGCTGCAGCGGAGAATGAATTTGAAGGAAGAAGATTACGGATAGATCAGAGGGATGGTGATCAGAGGATGTGGAAAGGTACATTGGTGTTGGGAAGAAAAAAATGTAGGAGGTTAAGGGAAGCAAGGAAGAGGGGAAGGCTACATTGAGGCAACTATGAGATGTGACTAGAAAAGCGAAAGGAATGAAAAGGACTATTAGGAAAGGGAACTACATGTACTAGGAAGATCAGAGAGCAAGGTGGGACTAGTTGTAAGCTGTTTTGGAATGATTTGAGAGCAAAGAGGAATGAGAGAAGGATAAAAGGAGTGAAAGATGACTAGGAAAGGATGGTGGAGGAGGAAGATGAGGTGATGGCAAAACACTGGGAAGAGCTGGGGAGGAAAAAAGAGGATATCATAGTCACAACCGAGATGGGAGTGGGCATGAGTTTGGCATGGATGTGACTCTGCCATGGTGGATGTGACTCTGCCATGGTGGATGTGAGTCTGCCATGGTGGATGTGACTCTGCCATGGTGGATGTGAGATCCTGCCACGCTCACCTTGTCCTCCTTCTGCAAAAATGTCTCCGCTAACCCCAGCTCATCAACTTCTTCATACCAAACACTACCTTCAAATTCACCTTCCTTGACTACCACCCTCTACAATTAACAAACGCCACACTCAACCACATCTTTGGTCCCTCTCCCACCCCCCACCATCCTTAACATCTGAGTTTTGTCCTTCACATTTGAGATCTTTTGGATCGGCCAATAGGTGCTCCTGTGAGAGGAAGAGTTTGAATTGCTCTATCATGCAAGCAGTAATCGGGTCCTCAACTCCCTCCTTCCCAGGAAGTTCTCACCACTAATGGATGGCTCTCCTCTTGGTGCTCCTTCACCCGTTGAGGAGAAGGACCCCCTCTGCGTCGTCTGCTGGAGTGTGTTCCCCTGGCAATCCAACCCACGGACAACAAACTTGGAATTAGAACCAGTCAACTCAAATCAGCAGGCAAAACTTGGCAGACTATTTATGAATCCCCTTACTATCATACCTTAGCTCTATCTAGGCTATATAGCTAGCTACACATTGATTGTGTTCAGAATCAATCATAATTGATTTAGGATGGAGTATGCAGCCGAAGTGTGGTGGACAGGAGGACGTAATGCTTGTAAGAAGTTGGATGAGAGCGAGTAGGAGTAATGCAGTAGCAGGAGTGGCAATATGGAGAGATATGGGATGGAGGAAGCTAGGGAGAGGGAGGATTCTACTCTGTGGGTAATTTTGTATTCCTTGATCGGAAACATGTGTAGAGACTAACATTTATTAACCAACCAACAGAATTGTATTTTTTCACCCTATTTTAACAATAAATAGTAGCACAGTATATTATAACTATTGACCAGGTGCCCAAGGTGAATTTGTCTAGATGCCAGATTTGTCTACTGGAGTTTCTTGAACGGTAGAAGAGTCTGCCGGCTTTGATATTACAAGTCCAAATTTCTCAGCGATTTCTTCTTCAAAGGTCATCAGGGAAGGAACAAATGTTTGTTTGCTGACTTCCTTGGGTAAAGTGTCTGCCAACCCATCTGTGGAAGGAGGAAGGAAGGAGGGAAGAAAAGCTGAAGTGCATGCATGCATACAGAGGAGAACCAGAACTTGGAGCACACACACCACACACCGTAAAAGCTGGTTGTTAAGCTTGGCATTTATAGTATCAAATCAACAACAAAATCAGCACCTAATACTGGGCAGGAGCTTAACAAGCAATTCCCATGCGCAGACGTTATTATTTTCATACGGGTACAGATTGTCCAGTGTGTCTACCAGGCTAGCTAGAGGGGATGGCGATCGGTTGAACCGTTGCGGAGCAGAGTCTGGAATGTGTCAGACGTGGACATTCAATCTACGAATTTGTCCAGTTGCCACAAATGGAAGAAGCACTGACTTCAGAGCAGGAGGCGACGTACCATAAAAGCTCTAATTATACATTATGGAAACAATAATTCCCAATCTGCTGTGACTCATATAGATCCACCGTGAACCAACAATAGAAAATGACGCATATTTAGAATATGTTCTGTCGCTGCAAATGGTTAGGTAAATTAAGATGAGTCTAAAGTTCACTGTGTTGCCAAAGAGAGTCTTCTGGTATTGGAAGCCAAGGCTAGATAGTAAACCTAAAGGGGTGCAAAGAGGACTGGACCTAGAGGGTCGTGTAAAGTTGTGGTTCCTCCCCTAGTGCAACGAGAGATAGCTCTGACACTGATGCTGGGCTTCAAGCTTTTCTGTTGATAAAGCAAGTGGTAGTACAGAATCTAGTTAGAGTAAGCTATACTATACCTGTCATGAGGATTGTCGTGTTCTGAAGCCTGTAGCTACTCCACTGATTCAAGGAGTGCATATACTGTGAGTCGCGTTGCAGCATCTCTGTCGTGTGAAAGTAAAAGGGAACCCAGCTCCGGCAGCAACTAGCCCTATACTTGATCGCGTGGTAGCATCAAAGTAAAAGGGAGTCCAGCTCCTGCAGCAACTAGCCCTATATTTGATCGCGTGGTAGCATCTCTGTGGTGTGGAAGTAAAAGGGAGTCCAGCTCCTGCAGCAACTAGCCCTATACTTGATCGCGTCGTAGAGCATCTCTGTGGTGTGAAAGTAAGCCCAGCTCCCGCAGCAACTAGCCCTATACTTGATCGCGTGGTAGCATCTCTGTGGTGTGGAAGTAAAAGGGAGTCCAGCTCCTGCAGCAACTAGCCCTATATTTGATCGCGTGGTAGCATCTCTGTGGTGTGGAAGTAAAAGGGAGTCCAGCTCCTGCAGCAACTAGCCCTATACTTGATTGCGTGGTAGCATCTCTGTGGTGTGAAAGTAAAAGGGAACTCAGCTCCCGCAGCAACTAGCCCTATATTTGATAGCGTGGTAGCATCTCTGTGGTGTGAAAGTAAAAGGGAACCCAGCTCCCGCAGCAAACTAGCCCTATACTTGATCGTGAGGTTAGAATGGTAAAGGGTCGACAGACAAATGAAACGGGGGGAAGGGGGGGGGACAAATAAATAAATTACAGACATCTTGCATCATCCAAGATGGATTATTAGAAATCGAGTTTAGAAAGAAATGAATTCTAATGCACAATTACAACGATGCATAATTGGAACAAATGACTAGAACCAACAGTAAAGCAGGTGCTTAACAAAAAGTAGGTAGTTGATATGGATATAAGCGTAACAACCGGGTTTTACGGTAGGTGATGGAAATACAGCTGAACTCATACATGTGGTCATGAATTGAGGTTAATCTTTTCCATGTTGTTTCACTGTACGCAAGCACAGAGTTTATAAACAATAAGTCAACCAGAATTTGAATGACACACTTTTAGTAGGTGCTATGAAGATATAAAGGTATGGTCCTTACCACCACGGGCTTGGTCAAAGTAGTCCTCTTTGGGCACAGGGAAAGGGATGATCCTTTTAGATCGAGTAGAGACCCTCACCTTCTTCCCTTCCTCTGAGTACCGGTACGTGACCCGACAAGGTTTCCCGTCCTTGGGATCGATCAATGCCACGTTGGAGTAATGCAGTGGCGCCTCTTTTTCTACCTTGCCACTGAAATCGTTGCTTGCTTTGTGCTTCACTAGGACCTGTGTAGCAGTTGTTAGAAGAAGATGGTTCACATCACAACTCAGTCGGACCAAAATATTCCACGGTGCTAGCCTTAGCCCTGAATACTTAGCCTAAAGTATTTGGTGGTCAAGAAATTTGGATATCCATAGATGATTCTGGACATGTATGAAGAGGTTCTTCCAAGTTTAACACAAGGAGAGTGAAAGAGGGCCTGGTGCTAGTTTTCATTTTAAATGGGATCCTGTGTCCATGATGCTTGACACCTACTGGGTCCTGATGTTGCTGTTGTCACAGCCTCAGACTCTCTGCAGCTACTGCATATTATGTGCCACATGTTCCATGCAACTCTATGTTCCTTGCCACTCCGTATTCTTTACCACTCTGTGTTCCTTGCCACTCTGTGTTCCTTGTCATTACGTTTCTTGCCACTCAACTGTGCTGTATTCCTTGCCACTCAATTCCAGGCTCCTTGCCACTCTGTGTTCCATGCTACTCCATGTTCTTTGCCACTCTATGCTCCTTGTAAATTGACCAATGAAACCCAAGAAATGCATAGGCAGTCTTGGCCGGGTACCCTTCAACTCAGGAAAGAAAAAGTGTCCAAGTATTGCATATTCATTGGTGTCAGGAATTGACTGCGTGGGGCAAGTGAATGTGGCAACCGTTTCTTCATGCATGTGCAAAATGGGTCTGCATTGGTATCTACTACGGGAGGATACTGTTGTGAATATAGTGCACACACTGAACATAGGGCACACACTGAACATAGTGCACACGCTGAACATAGTGCACACGCTGAACATAGTGCACACGCTGAACATAGTGCACACGCTGAACATAGTGCACACGCTGAACATAGTGCACACGCTGAACATAGTGCACACGCTGAACATAGTGCACACGCTGAACATAGTGCACACGCTGAACATAGTGCACACGCTGAACATAGTGCACACGCTGAACATAGTGCACACGCTGAACATAGTGCACACGCTGAACATAGTGCACACGCTGAACATAGTGCACACGCTGAACATAGTGCACACGCTGAACATAGTGCACACGCTGAACATAGTGCACACGCTGAACATAGTGCACACGCTGAACATAGTGCACACGCTGAACATAGTGCACACGCTGAACATAGTGCACACGCTGAACATAGTGCACACGCTGAACATAGTGCACACGCTGAACATAGTGCACACGCTGAACATAGTGCACACGCTGAACATAGTGCACACGCTGAACATAGTGCACACACTGAACATAGTGCACACACTGAACATAGTGCACACACTGAACATAGTGCACACACTGAACATAGTGCACACGCTGAACATAGGGCACACACTGAACATAGTGCACACACTGAACATAGTGCACACACTGAACATAGTGCACACACTGAACATAGTGCACACACTGAACATAGTGCACACACTGAACATAGTGCACACACTGAACATAGTGCACACACTGAACATAGTGCACACGCTGAACATAGGGCACACACTGAACATAGTGCACACACTGAACATAGTGCACACACTGAACATAGTGCACACACTGAACATAGTGCACACACTGAACATAGTGCACACGCTGAACATAGTGCACACACTGAACATAGTGCACACACTGAACATGCACACGCTGAACATAGTGCACACACTGAACATAGTGCACACACTGAACATAGTGCACACACTGAACATAGTGCACACACTGAACATAGTGCACACACTGAACATAGTGCACACGCTGAACATAGTGCACACACTGAACATAGTGCACACACTGAACATAGTGCACACACTGAACATAGTGCACACACAATGATCCTATAGGTACAGCGAATGAAAGGATTAAGTTTACAATAACCTTCTCAATAATCAACTTGAAATTGTATTCTCTCGACGTTTCGACTAGATGCTCTAGTTTCCATCAGGAATAATGCCTTCCTTCTTCATCAGAAGGCTAGAGCATTCTAGTCAAAACGTGATTATTGAGGTGTTGTAATGCTATTATGTCAACTGAGAGTTCATTGAAAATTAGTTTAGTTTCAATCAAGCAAATAGGTGCACCACTTTTTGTTGATGCTGTATTGCCTGGGGCACGCACGTAATAACCAAACCGTAATAACCGGCATGCACGTAATAACCTTTCAACGAACTCTCAGTTGACATAATATAGAGACTTCCTCAATAATCAACTTAAACTTTGCGCTCTTCAAATGTTTTGGCTGATGCTATATTGGCAAGATGATGTGTGCATTATTGCAGAAGTCAACCCCTCAAAGAGAAAATGTTTTGTATGCATACAGCTTCCCCCCCCACCGAGGGCTTTAAAAAAAAAATATGCCAAATGAGCACTTATGACCATGACCAATGCACTTCATGATCAAAGATCTTGTCAAGTGCTATTACCTTTCCAGAAGGCAGCTAACATGCTCTAGCATGCTATTGGACCAGGACTGGTCCAACAGAGCATCACAGAAGAAAACGCTAATATTAGCTGCTTCCAGTTCCAGTGAGCTTTAATTAATGTTAGCAAAATCACAAATTGGATAGCCACATTTGTGTACCACAGCTCCAGGCTGCATTTGACACAACAAAATAGAAATTGGTAAAGGGTCTAAGAAAGCATGGCATCAGTCTGTTGAACATTCACAGGCATAATTTACTATTGACAACGCGTTTACTCACAGTATTAAGGCTCGTCACGTACAACTTATTCCTTTCACGGTCAAGAAGGCGCACTATCCCTTGTTTGCCTTTGTCTTTTCCTGCAAGCAGTTCCACCTGATCAATAACCAACTGATAAAATCAATGCCACACTTTATCGTACTTCCTCACCATGTCTCCCTTTTTTATGCTCCAGCGTTTTATGGGATCTGGAGGCTTTCTTTTCATTTTTCCTATCTGCTTTATGCGACTTATATATTTCAGTTGTCTGAGGGTAGTCATTCCTTTTTTCAGTTACTACTCACACTCGTGAACAAGTGCATGTGCAAGAGTTGTCGACCCTTTTCCTCGAGAGTCGGGGCAACTAACGATGCCGACCTCGGAACGAGTGAAAGTCGTTTTTCTCGTCTTCTTTCTTTTCTTTTCGCGAAAATAAAACAGCGCACACGAGACATTTACAGAATAAGTGTATAAACAAGAAAAGAGCCACAGAGAGGAGAGATACAATCATGTATATAACAGTGTTATTACCCTTGACATAGTACCAGCTATACAAATTAAATAACATCAAAACAATAACAATATACTGAAACTAAGACTTAGTCGGACTAGAGTGTCCATTTTTAGCATGCCATTTAGCAGATGCCACTCTTCTCTTCCCTCTGATATCTCCCCCCTCCCCTGTATGTCGCTGTCTGTTTTGCTTCTTCTCGGGCAACATATTCACCTCGCTATTGGAGCTGAGGTCAGAGGTGGGTTCCACAGAGAAATGCAAAGAGGAAGAGTCATCATAGTCATTGAGGTCAACGTAACTGGATGGCCTGGCAAAGGAGGAAGAGGTGTGGGACTGCTGGTGCAACATGTCGACAGAGCTGGTGAAGTCACTGTGACGGAGAGTTACATCTTTGTCTACAAGCTTGCATGTGTGCGAGTCTAATTCCTCCCTGAGTTTCTGAACCTCCATCGCAAGTTTTTCTATTACTTGATTCTTCTCCTCACTCTCATTCTGAGAAAACAACAAAAAAGTCAACAACATATTATACTCGTATACTAATCACCATAGTCCCTATGATTTTGGTTTCATTTCACCAACCTTTACTGCACACATATCTACGTTGAGTTATTATACAAGCTGCTTCTCACCATGACCTCCTCGAGGGATGTTTTGAGTGCAGTGATACACTTCACATAGAGCTGTTCAGACGCCCGGCTCTTCTCGTCGCCTACCATGCTCCCTTGCTGGTGGACCACACCCACCAATCCAGACGTCTTCTCCTTTTCTTTTTCCTCTTTCTTGTCTTCTTTCTTTTCTTTGCTCCTGAACGTTGAACTCCTGTTCACCTTCTTCTTCTCCTTGGGATGCTTGCTTCCTTTGGGGAAGGGGTAGGATATCGTATGATCTCCCCCAGCACCTCCGGCTGATACCGCATGTCCAGCGATGGTGACAGATATTCCAGCACTGTCGGTATCTTCGTGACCAAGGAAGTAGGTGGACTTTGGTCGGGAGGTACTGGTCCGATGCGAGTGCGACACTTTGTAGGAGGAAGGAATGGACTGTTCCTGGCATTTGGTATTGGACGAATCCAGGGTCATCGAGTTCACAGTCGTGAGGATTTTCATGGCAACATCCATGGATTCTCTGGCTCGTTTGTGTCTCTGCAGCCTAAGCAGGAGATCACATAAATATGTCATGTCAGTGCACTATGCAGACATCTCAGTGCATTGTTAACGCAACTATTTATCAATCATACGCTACAGGCACAGCATCACATGTAGAGTCTACTCAGTCAGGTCTAGGGATTTTCAGTGGTAATGGCACATGTATACATATACATACAGCAGTTCCCATTGCCATTCTGCTCTGCTCAGAAACTAAAGATATGATGTAAATCACTGAAAACATCATGCAGCATGACAACTGCAAACCACTAGTATGTACTCCTACTCTAGACCGACTCCTCTATTTCTTCTCCACCTTCCTCTGCCAACTCCTTCTGATAATAACTCTTGTCAATTGCTTTCTCTGCATTTCTCGAACATATACACATGTAGAGCTTCTCCTTCTAGTTTAAATAAAAAGCCCACCACACCGCTGAGAAATAAAAGCTCACCACATTGCTGGGAAATAAAAAAATAAAAGCCCAACATTACATTGCTGGGAAATAAAAAGCCCAACATTACATTGCTGGGAAATAAAAGCCCACCACATTGCTGGGAAATAAAAGCCCAACATTACATTGCTGGGAAATAAAAGCCCAACATTACATTGCTGGGAAATAAAAGCCCAACATTACATTGCTGGGAAATAAAAGCCCAACATTACATTGCTGGGAAATAAAAGCCCACCACATTGCTAGGAAATAAAAGCCCACCACATTGCTGGGAAATAAAAGCCCACCACACTGCTGGGAAATAAAAGCCCACCACATTGCTGGGAAATAAAAGCCCAACATTACATTGCTGGGAAATAAAAGCCCACCACATTGCTGGGAAATAAAAGCCCAACATTACATTGCTGGGAAATAAAAGCCCACCACATTGCTGGGAAATAAAAGCCCACCACATTGCTGGGAAATAAAAGCCCAACATTACATTGCTGGGAAATAAAAGCCCACCACATTGCTGGGAAATAAAAGCCCAACATTACATTGCTGGGAAATAAAAGCCCACCACATTGCTGGGAAATAAAAGCCCAACATTACATTGCTGGGAAATAAAAGCCCACCACATTGCTGGGAAATAAAAGCCCACCACACTGCTGGGAAATAAAAGCCCACCACATTGCTGGGAAATAAAAGCCCAACATTACATTGCTGGGAAATAAAAGCCCACCACATTGCTGGGAAATAAATTGCTGGGAAATAAAAGCCCAACATTACATTGCTGGGAAATAAAAGCCCACCACATTGCTGGGAAATAAAAGCCCACTACGTTTGTGGAAAATAAAACTTCCAATAAAACTCTCTCTCTTCACTCACGCTGATCACACAAGGCCCAACTAAGACCACACCTACCCACTTTGAACACATGTCCCCTGCCACCTCTGATCGTACACACAACACTCCATTATTCCATATTAGCAACAAAACTCCTCCCTCCCCATTCTTCTACTTGACCTCCCAATCCCACCCCTTGTCAGGCTCTTTATGGCCTCATCTACCACACAGCTCCCCCCCCCCCATGACTCACTCCATGCTGTCTTTAGTAGGAGTCTGATTTTGAGTAGGTGTGACTCTCAGCTTTCCCTCATCATCCTCACTGTCTTTCTCCTCCGATTTCTTGTCCTCATCACCTGATACCACACACTCAGCACCAAAGCACTCTACACGTCCAAACACAGCACACAATAAAACAAAAAAAGTGACGAGCAATGTCTCAGTCACTCTTTTTATCAGGCGTTTGTGAAGCACTATGGCTGGTGATTCCTAATTTGATCAGCACAACTCACCACACTTGAGTCCCTTCTGCCTGCACTCTTCCATAGCTGTGTTGAGGGCATTCAGCCACCTACGTGCGTACAACACATACCAATAAGCAAAACAGGTGCCTACTATTCCCATATATGGTAATGTTACTGCACACAATCTCGACCATAACACTGCATACTTGGATGTGCACATATAATCTTATTTCTCCCTTCTCTTGTGTGTTCCTTTTCTTTGTCCGCAATGGCCGTTCACACAGAGCACCCAGGGAGGGAAGGATAGGGATAACTTGATCAGAAATAGGTGGGGTTTGGGAGCTGTATGCCAGGCCAGGCCACTCCCCCAAGCCACCCCCCCAAGTTTTAAAACACCCTTGACAGCCAAACCAGGGAAGACCAGGAGGGACTTGGAGTAACGCGACCAGGAGAAGAACACAGACAAGGTTTTGAGCCTGTAGGCTATGTCAAGCCATGCCCTCCCAAGCTTTAAAACAACTATAACAGCTAAACTAGATACATGGTCAGCACCTGAGATATATTTCTCTCGGCGCTTTCTACCCATGTCCTCAGTGGAAGCTTACAGGTAGGGGTAATGCATAAACTGGCAAAGGTACTTGCAGCTAGTGATTAATAATAAATAAATAAATAAACTCACAACCTCCTTACTGTTTCACACAAATGTGCAATGACTCACTCTTTTGCTTTCTTCTTGTCTGCAAAGTCAAGTTTGTACATTTCTGGTGGACACGTCTGCTCAATGAGGAAGAGCTGCACACCAGACTTGACAGATGCGTTGGTCCTCACCATAAGATCATACAGTCTGATCACAGGTGGCTGGGGAGGAGGAAGGAAGGAAGGTTTTATATTCTCACCAATCATGTGGGATGTGTGGTAGATACCTGTTTAGGTACATGATGAAGCACCTCAGCTGGAGCTATAATTCACTTTGAACTTAAGCCTAGTTCTGGAGGCCTCCAAATGATTGACATGCAGTTAGCAAGAAACATCTTCTCCAGCTGTTGCAACAATAATTAGTTTCTTATAGTAATTACTTTCAATAGTCGACTTCAAATTTACTCTTTCAACTCTTCCTTTGGTTAGATGCTCTAGCCTTCATAAGAAACAATCTGCATCTATGACACAACTTCAGTTCCTATCACAAGTTTATCTTGTATATGTGTAGCCTACTTGGCTGTGAAAGTTTCGGAATTGAGTGTTCTCGAAGATACTCGGATAATTTTTTTTGGTACCAAGCTAAATCTCAGGCTTATTGGGATCCATGAATTTTGAACTGTGGTCGACTGCTGCCTGTGGCTGTCAGATTTCAATACAGCCTCAAGGCTGGTTCACAATGTGCAGGCGTGCACTAGCAATGCCACACGTCATTCTTCTGATATTGAACTGGATTAGAATCTTGCTCGACGTAACAGCCTAGCGACATCAATACCAGTCTTTACAGGCACAAGCTCCTTGGGAGACGCCACCTTCCTCTTACAGGGATCTTGCCTTGTACTGGTCTTTGAAGCTCAGGTTCTATACTTTTGAGGAGCACCGTGTGTACAGCTAACAACCCACGCTGCTCCAAGTTGTTTTTCGAGCTTATTTAGAGGGTTCTTGATTAATTCATAGCCAGTTATTGTTTTCTAGCGTAGTGCTGTTTGCACTTGATCACAGCCACCCTCCCTACTAGTGTTCCCAGCATCTCAGCAAACCTCAGTGCCACAAGAGAATACTGGTCGCCAGCTAGGGACAAAATTAAATGAATAAATAAAACCAGAATCAATCCTTGGGATTCTTTAAAGATGCTTCTGGTGCTGAAACTCAAGCCTCTGTGGCACCACATCAGAACCACAAGTAAACCAATGCCAACAGCCCTGCATATTATTATATACATACTCAATGAACTCTCAGTTGACATAATAACATTAAAATCACCTTCTCAATAATCAACTTCAATTTTTATTCACTCGACATTTCGACTAGATGCTCTAGTCTTCATCAGGAATAATTAGAAGGTAATTTTAATATTATATACACAGTTGATTACTTACCTTCAAGTCTTGTAGATTGGCTAAGTGAAATTTCTGATCTCTCTCCGTCAGCAGCACAAGAAAATCAGTCACTAGAATTACTTGGACAGCTATTGATACACACAGGGGGGAGAGACAGGAAAGAATAATATTTGCAAACTTTAAACTACACAAGCAAGTTTGCTCAGATCAGCACCCTCGGGATATAAATGCAGAAATACATTCATGTCAAATGTAGTCAACAAAACCTGCCAAATTATATATATAAACACACAACATGTCAAATTATATATAAACACACGAACTGTCAATTCTTGGAATATTACACGCAACTGAAAACCCTGGTGCATAAAGTAAACTTTTAGCTAAGATAATGATAGACAGAAGTAAAAATACCAGGTCACGTGAGGCAGTGGACAAGTGGCTCAGGAAAGAGTGAGACGCTATTGCAAACCCCTTTTGTTTTTTTTCACAGTGTCCGACTAGACAAGGTCATCCTCCTCTACACAACACACTCCCTCCCTCATCTCTCTTCCCTGCCCTCCACTAAGCCAACTCCCACTCCATCTTCATCTCTCCTCCGTGCCCTACTAAGCCACCCACTCCACCCTCATCACTCCTCCCTGCCCTCCTCTAAGCCATCATCCACTCCACCCTCACCTTACCTCCCTGAGCCACCACCAACCATCTTACCTCCCTGCCATCCTCTAAGCCATCACCAACTCCCTCCCTCATCTTACCTCCCTGCCATCACCAACTCCCTCCCTCCATCCTATCTTTATCACCAAAGCCCATTCTCTCGCTTGCCCATCCCCCCCCCCACCCCTTCAAAAAAAACCCCAAAAAACAACATAGACAAATAAAAAAACAATCCTTCTTACAGATATGCCGGCCATGACCCATCCAGACAGCATCTCCTCTCTTCCTCAACTTCCTGTTGTGGGCAGTCAAACTCAGATTTTTCAAATCCTTCCGATTGGCCACCTTGGCGGACTTAGGCACATTGATCTCCAGTCTGCTCTCAATATCCAAGACTTCAATCAAATTCTTCCTATCCTCTACGGCCTGGTCCACGCCTGCCACTAGCTTCTTCATCAGCACTAGACTCTGCTGGATGACAGGGAAGTGCGCCAAACACAAAGACTCTGTCTTCTTGACCAACCGCTTGAAGAGTATGATTAGCTGGGGCAGTCTCTGAGTGACCTTGGTGTAGTAATCCGGCAGCTCCAGCCTCTGACACTCCTTCAGGCTATGCAGCTCCTTCATCAGGCGTGCAAAGCGTTTCTTCCTCAACAAGTCCTTGTAGATCTCCATGGCATAGAGGTGGCCACTGCAGAACTCTCCAAAAGACGTCTGCATGTCGTCATAGCTGCTTCCTGACAGTTGCTGCAGCAGGACAGAGCTGAGGTCTGTGATCAAAATCCCATCTTGCTTGGCCTCCATGTTCTGTATGAAATTGTTACTGATCTCGATCAGCTCATCAAGCTGGGGGAACAGCTGCTCCAGTGCATCGTCTGACACAATCTTGCAGATCCCAGCACGGAAAATGAGCTTCAGAACGTGCAGTGCCCTGAAGTGCTGTCTTTCTGTGTGTAAGACTTCGTGTAGGATAGCCTGATGTTCTCTCTCCGCCTTGTGCATCTTCCTGTATATCTTCCGGTCGATGGTTTGCTCCCATGACACCTCCTCCTTCAAATGGAGCTCAGGACAGTTGGTGGTGAGCGTGATGCATTGCGTAGAGGGTTCCTCATTGTCCGATTCGCCTGCACTGCCTTGTGAGGCCGAGGGTGGGGGAGGAGGAACAGAAGTGGAGACAAGAGGAGGAGAGGAAGAAGGCAAACGATCGATTGGGTCCGAATTGGACCGGCTGTCGCCAGGAATCTTCTCCACTATGGTCACAATCTTCTTATGGGGGTAGGTGGGAGTGCTGCTTGAGTGGGTCAGGTGGTTACCCTCGTCTCCTCCACTGCAACTACCATCACCACTCCTCTCTAAGACTTGTGTGTGGAAGTCCACCTGCATATTGGTACACCCTCCGCTGATGGACTGACTGAGAGGAACATTAGACTCTACCAAGTTCTCGATGGGCTTCCTCAGTTTGGTCGACCATGCCCTGTTGTGCTTGGGAGCAGCACCTGACACATCTTGGATGCTCTCTATATCAGCACTCCTCCCAGAGGACGATACTTTGACCAGCTTCTTTGCGCTCTGCTTTGAACCCAGGAAGAAACTCTTGATTCTTTTCACCGAACTTTCTTGCTCCTTGTCGGTGACCTTTCCACCAGATTCATCCAGATCCTTGAACGAGGCCTTATTGGGGTCAAAGAAGAAGCGTGTTGGTTCTGTGCAAGTCTCGTGCACACTCACCATCTTCCCAGATCTGCCAGCCTGTCTTTGCAATGACGCCGCAGATTTAGCCAGCTTGGAGTCCTGGTTGGCAGCCTGGTTCTCAGCCTGGCTCTTTCTTCCACGCCTCTCCTCCGCTTCCTCCTCTTCCACTCTGGATGTGGGCATGATGAGATCGGAACTAGGAAGAAAACCAGGTTCATCTGAGGATGCAAGAGAGGAATGATTGTGTGTGGACATCGTTGTCGGAGGGCTCCTGGCCTGGGAGAGGGTTGATGCCGGTGCATGAGATATGTCTTGCAGCTGCTTAGAGGCCAGGGGCTCTTCCAGGGCGAAGTCCAAACTACTGCTCTCATCTGGGCACATGGCATCAGCTGCAAGCAAAGGAGACCTGTTCCCGGTACTTCGAGCACCACTGGTGGAAGACACATGCTGTTGGAAGCTGCTTGTCTCTCCGGCTATCACCAATTGGGCAATTTGCTGGTGAATGCTGACTGAGTCGGATATGCTGGAGCTGCTTCTTTGCGCAAGGTTAAAATTGGTGGCAGCGGTTGCTGAGCTTAAACTCATCCCTAGATCGCTACCAGCTCTCAACCGTGTCAAGGAATTCACGGCAGTAACATCGCTGTCGTTTGGTAACAAGCCTTCCAACTTCTTCTGCTGCATGATGAGATTCTGCAAGTGGCTGATGGTTGGCCTGACGTCTTCCTTTTGCAATCCTCCCTTTCTGGCGGAGGTAGAAGCAGCTTCTTCTTGTCTGCCTCCGCCGACAATGTTTTTCTTCTGATTCACGGAGGCTGCTTTACCACGTCTTCGGATGGTCTTAGGAGAGCCATTCAGCTTGTAGAATTGATCGACGCTCCCTCCCATGTTCACACTGAAGCTGTTATCTAGACTCGGTGGATCATCACTCGCCACATTCACATCCACATCCGAGAGGTTGACCACCTCTTCTTCCTCCTCAATGGTCTTGGAAAAGACAGAGTTGTTGCTGCAAATGGACGTTTTCTTCTCGGCCTCATCCTCTGCTTTTACCATCTCGTCCGATGCAGTCAGAAGAAGATGCTGCAAAGAGGATGACATCATTGTCTTGGCTTTTGCCGAATCGGTGTAATCGGCTTCATCCGATTGACCAATCACGGGCAAGGGTGGCGAGGTGCTGTTGTTAATCTTCCAATGCGGAAATCGGGACAACATGGAAGAAGTTGGCGTAGTTTCTCCATCTCCCTCGTCGTCACTCTCTGGGTTCAAGTCGTCGTCGATGTTTGTGATGAGGTCTTCTGCTGAGTATCTGTTCTTCATATTGGCTGCCCTCCTTGCTCCCACCATGCCTCTACGTAGAAGCACGGGAGAGAGATTGTGCACACCATGGTACTCCACCTGAATGCTACGGACATTGTTCCCACCAGTGCTATTGTTGCGACGAAGGTGGGGAGAGCCAAGGGAACTTCGAGACTCCAGTGCCGAAAGTTGATCATCAGTTTCCTCGTCTTCTTCGGAATCATCCGACTCGGTGTCTGTGCTGTCTGCCTGAGAATTCTCATCAAGCTCCAACTTCCCGGGCAGATCTACAGAGTCCTGGCTCAGACTGGGGCTGGGACCATCCCCCTTGTTAGAATTGCTATTTGGACTGAGGATCGTCACAAAGCTGTTTGCTGCATTGGTAGAATCGTGGACAACACCCCCCTCTTCTCCCTCTAACTTCAGCGTCTTTCTTTCCTCTCGCATCACGTCTACATACGAGGTACTCAAGCTCCGCCTATGCGACTTGCTAAAACTTCCGGATTGAGCCTGCCTTTTGATGACTTCTACGCTCCCAGACGCCACATAACTACCCACAAGATCGGCAGAGTCTTTTTTCATATGAGGAGGGAGAGACGCTATGGCCACTGTTGCGGACGGTGCAGTTGACAGCAGAGGACTGCGAAGTACAACAAAGTCACCCTCCATGCTGTCTGGAGTGTCTTCTTTCTCATTCACCTTGAGAATCTCCTCGTTATCCAATACCACTTCAGACAAGCGTGATCCCATCTGTCTCAGTGAGCGATGTTCTACAATGGACTCTTCCACAGATATCTGCTGTGAGACATTAAGAGGTAGATTGGACTGACCGTTGATGCAAGGCGCACTCATCCCTCCCTCCTCCTCCTTTTCTTTGAGGTCTTCGTTGTCAGAGAGAGTCAGCAGATCCGGAGCAGAAATGGAATACATGACTGCCATGCCGTCGCCATCCTGAGAAATCTTGGGATTCAAGAAGCTTCGGGGTCGTGGACCGCCTTCTTCCTGCTCTCCTTGCTTGGCATCGTGCAGGTCAGGGCTTGAAGCCACCTCCGAGTCGTTTAGGGAGAGAGAAGGGGAGACTGTATTGATACTGCGGGTTTCATTCATACACAGGTTAATGTCTGTGTGTTCCTGATCAGTGGTGACGATCACTTGAGGACTTCTTCTTCCTCCTCCTTCATGCATGTGACTGAAATGAGCACTGTTTGAAGACAAACTGTTGAGGTGTCTTGGACTTGATTGCTTTGAGAGGGGCATTGCAGGAAACACTAGAAAGAGACAAATGTTTGTGAT
Source organism: Cladorhizidae sp. MBARI D1340-BT2 (assembly GCA_028752905.1). Lineage (NCBI taxonomy): Eukaryota > Metazoa > Porifera > Demospongiae > Poecilosclerida > Cladorhizidae > Cladorhizidae sp. MBARI D1340-BT2. Next base: position 10,228,396 of record JAQNBH010000009.1, read on the forward strand.
GCACGAATTATCATTGGTTAGAAATGCACAAAGTCAGAACTTCTTCATCATAGGTAGGTAATAAACGTATTAATCATAGGTAGGTAATAAACATATTAATCATATGTAGGTAATTAACGTATTAATCATAGGTAGGTATTAAACGTATTAATCATAGGTAGGTAATAAACGTATTAATCATAGGTAGGTAATAAATGTATTAATCATAGGTAGGTAATAACGTATTAATCATAGGTAGGTAATAAACGCATTAATCATAGGTAGGTAATAAACGTATTAATCATAGCTAGGTAATAACGTATTAATCATAGGTAGGTAATAAACGTATTAATCATAGGTAGGTAATAAACGTATTAATCATAGGTAGGCAATTAACTTACAAAATTGGCATTTACCTGAACCCACTTAAGCAGCAATTAACAGATAGAGTGGTTGAGTCAGCTGTATATAGTTTTAATGTCTAGTATGCCACACCTTTTTTGAACGAGGGTGACCCTTGTATAGAGCTGGGTCTTCTGGCTAGATCTAGGGATATTCTAACCCTAGGGTTAGGCATATTCTAGACTTAGTGTTAGTGTCTGGCAGGGATCAGGGTTAGGGCTAAGTCTGAGAGGTAGAGCCAGGGTCAAGGGTATCCTAGGGCTAGAGCTCCACCAGGATAGTCCTTGGATACAAGTATTCCAGGATCCATGCTGAATAATCGGTAGGGACATCCCAGGACAGTCCCAAGTATCACGGGATGTCCTGGGAAAGGTATTGAGATTCCCTTTAAGAACAAACAAACCATCTACATGACTGGTTTGTCAGTTACATCAATTTGCTGCAGGAAAACACTTTGAGCAGTATCAGCAATTAAGCATGATCGTTCCAACTCACTGTGGTCATCATCACTGTCACAGGTGTCAGTCACCATTGGCCAGGACATACTTCTGAAGAGCTGCTGTTTAAAACATTTTGAAAAATGGAGAGAGAGAGAGAGGGGGGGGGAAGATGGGAAGTCACCAGATGATATCAAGACAACACTTAAAAAAAATACTACAATTATCAAAACGAGAGTACAAAACCAGAATATTTAAGTGTTAGTCGTTAAAAATAATAAATAATATATAAATAAATAAATGACGGCATATTCCTGTGCAGGAGGAACGGAGAACTCCTCATAGAGTGTAGGTACATGGAGCGGTGCCTTGCCACAGCAATGTCATTTCATGACCACACCTTCCCACATATCTCCGTTATAATCTTCTGAACTTCATTGCGGTGGGCAGCTAAGTGCTTCACGTACACACGGTTTTGTATACCCAGCAGCATAAGCAATGTCAATTTCTTGACTTCCATCGTCGCCCAGAATGTTTTCACAGATGAACACTACTTCAATTAGTGTCTTCTTGCTCTTGGCTGTCATACATGTCCCCTAGTTCATAAGAGCATGTTGGCTCTACACAGGGACAACTGGATGGCTAGAGCTTCCTCCTCTTAGTTATTACACAGCATATAAGCATGCAAGTATGACATACATGAAAGGGGACAGTTCTAAGTACAGCAAGAACGATCAAATTTGAGTTACAGATATCAGAACAAAGAACACAAAATGACCTTAAGGCCAATTTGTGTTTGCCTCTCCTGTGGTTGCAAAAAAGGCAACAACAACACAGCAACAACAACAACAACAAAGCAACATTAAAACACAAACTTTTTTTGAGCCCAAGAAAGTTTGCGGTGTTTGACAAAAAAAAGGGGGGAGGGAGGACATAAATTTGTTTTCGACTTGCAAAAAGTTCTCAAGGACCATTGGGAGGTGGAGCTTGTATCAACCCCTAAATCTATCCTGAACTAGTTAAGCATTAGCACATATGACAGAGAGAAAGCTAAATCTATCCTGAACAAGTTAAACATTAGCACATAGACAGAGAGAACTATCCTGAACAAAATATAACTAGTTAAGCATTAGCACATAGACAGAGGGAAAGCTAAATCTATCCTGAACAAAAACTATAACAAGTTAAGCATTAGCACATAGAGAGAAGTTAAGTCTATCCTGAACAAGTTAAGTATTAGCACATAGGCAGAGCGAGAAGTTAAGTCTATCCTGAACAAGTTAAGCATTAGCACATAGACAGAGAGAAGTTAAGTCTATCCTGAACAAGTTAAGCATTAGCACATAGACAGAGAGAAGTTAAGTCTATCCTGAACAAGTTAAGCATTAGCACATAGACAGAGAGAAGTTAACACCAGAGCAAATGCATACATGCACTGTTGTTTAGTGTTAGCTTGAACTCCAACCCCACCCACCTACTATTTGGTGCTTCCACCTGCCAATATTTACAACTTTCAGTGATCTAATTAGATAGTGCTAATTTAATTTGTAATTAAATCTGCTTTCATCAAGGTGTTTCAAGAACTTTAACCCCACCCTCACCCACCCTGTTAAAAAAAACCCATCAACCTACTTGCACAAGTGTGATTGATCTTAGATTGAGCTACACAAAGTCAAACACGATGTTACATGATGTTACACGGTATACATGTGAACCAGGCTGAACATTTCTACATGCATAGTGTTCTGTTCGTACCTGTGCGGGGCAAAGTGTCGTGTGATGGTTGGAGGGACACTCCTTCTCCAAGACCATACTTCTGACGCTGACCAGTCTCTTCTGTAGATTTTCCTCGGCTGTACGAGAAGCAAGAGTACATGTCACATGGAGCATTACAGACACCATGTGATCACGCACCTCACTACATGAGTCACATGCATGTAACAGAGTGAGAGACTTGGAAATATAATGAAGAAACTGAGGACAATAGATTCTGCCAGTAATGGTCAGGGTTTAATTATCAAAAGGGGGGGGGGGGGCATGATGGTTAATATGTGACATAATACAATTTCCAAGGGGGAGGTGAAAAGGTTCCAAGGAAGGGAGGCCCCCCCTCCAAATGAAACCCTGATGATACCCTGATGATGTACATATGGTTGTCCATTGTGCACATCTGGAATTAGAATTAGACATTCAGGATTTAAATGTATATTTGGAATTAGACATTCAGGAATTAGGAATGTATATTTGGAATTAAACATTTAGGAATTAGGAATTAATATTTGTAATTAGACATTCAGGAATTAGGAATGCATATTTGGAATTGACATTCAGGAATTAGGTGCATAGATTCAGAATTTGACATTCAGGAATTTGGAGCAGATTCTATTTAGGATTAGGAATGTAAATTCAAAATAAGACCTTCAGGAATTAGGAATTCAGACTTCTTCCCGTTCATGTGCTACGATCGCTTCTTGCCAAGTTATTGTTTGTGTTCACCATTTCCTAATCCACCTTTCGAATCTTAGGTAGTGGTCATCAAATCCATGTGCTCGAATAGATCTGCTAGCCTGTAGTACACCTTCTACGAGTGCTATTGGAGTGAGGTTTATGGTGAACAGTCTTGTGAACCGCAAGATGGTGGCAAGGCAGGCTAGATCAATAGCTTAGTATATATTATTGAAGAATCTCTGCACAGAGTGCTTTAGAAAGTATTTTATCAAAATGTATACAACAACATCAAGCCTCTCAGTGAGCTGACTTGAGATTCAGTTTCTTCCTGACAAAATATATCTGCTGACAGCACACTTGAGCGATGTTTCACATGGCCAGATAATATCATTAGTGATGACCGTTTATTTTGTCAGCAGCAAGAAACAGATTAACCACAACAATGGTGAGGAAATTTAATTTAATTTTTTCAGGTCCTTTCAAGTTGCTACGAATAGGTGGTTCAAAGGTTAGGCATGGGAGAGATAGAAAGAAAGAGCTTTGAACAAATATTGTTTGATTAGGTCTGTCCGTTCTCTAGCTCAGTCCGTTCTCTAGCTCAGACAATGATGAATTCAAGGTTCATCGTAATCCAAAATAATCATAAAGTCCAATATTCATAGCCACTCAGTCTCATATTCATAGTACACTGCCCT